>JANAVB010037620.1:14932899-15303849 GCA_029216955.1 Iris pallida
TATATATATATATATTATCTATATATATATATTATATACAATATACCTCATGACACTATATATCTATATAGAATTTATATATATATATATAGATCATATACATACCACTCTTAGAAACCCACAAATACATCTCTACCTAGATTTTAGGGAAACCTAGAAATCTATGGTCAAAGTGTGGAGAATCACCTCCTCTAAAACTATTGTGAAGGCAATAAGTGCTAAAGAGGAATAATAGGGAAAAATGCATACCTAAAACTTGGTTGCTTGAGGAAGAAAGAAAGCTTTGAAAGAAATTGAATTTGAGAGAGAGAGTGTTTAACTTTATGATGAAGCAAACGGGGTGCTCCCCTACTTGTGGCCGGCCAAGGTGGGAGGGATTAGTGGGTTGGGTAGGATCCAATAGCCCTCCAAACCCATTAGACTTAGGTTGGGTTCGGTTTGTTTCGGTTTGGTTCGGTTTGTTTCTAATGAACTAATGTCTCTAAAATGACTAATTAAGTCATGGAAGTTGGGTTTATGATTTCTAACCTAATTATGATGGTATGTGGCCAAGTCCAGCTAGTATGTGGGTCCCACTAGGGTCCAGGCTACCCGATCTCCAACTTGAGTCCGAATTGGATAAAATCCAAACCAAACCAAATAAATCCCAAAAATCACATAAAAAATAAAATTCCTAAAAATTATAAACTGAAAAATGACGAAAATATCCCTAATTCAAAAACTGGGGGGTGACAGCTATTCCGTCGCTTGACGACTACTTAGCGACGGATCATTATTAGCGACGAGCTGATTGCCGACGGATTATTTTGACCAAGATCCGTCAGTGATCATTCTCTAATACAAATTGCCGACGGAGGGGCGACGGATCTGGCCGTCGCTAAATTGACATATTTTGGTAGTGGGGGACTTCTCCCCCGAACCTCCATAAGGGCAATGCCCCTTCGAACCCTACCCACTGACATGATTAGCAAAACCTTCATTTTTAGGACCTTAAGTCCATAATGAGTAATCTGAAGTATGTCGAATCCGATCACTCCTTAAATTTTGTATGGAGGACCTGGCTGAGGTTGATCTCCTGAGAAGACTTTATCAACTTTACATGCCTCCAATGTTCTTGCAGCAGCATATAGAAAGAAAATTTACCAACTTCTCAGATGTGATTTCTCTCATGTTTTTTGTGAAAAGAATAAGGAACTCTTGGTAAAGACCATAAGTGTAACGCCCCGACTAACCGATGCACACGCTAGCTGGTATCAGCTATAGTTCAAATACAGGAGTCAATGTCCTAATCATCATATCACATATGTGTCATAGTCCTACATAACTTTCCAAAATCACACAAGATATCTTAGTATCTCATAATGACATATGTGTAATCTATCCTTCCTTCTAAGTTCGTATCGAACCCTATCGATGTCTATCGTCGGTCGAACCCAAGTCAAGCTTGGATGCACAATAATCAATATAAAACAACTAAATAACATAAATTATAGTTTAAACAATATATTTGATTTAGAGTATAAGTGTAAGATATCTTTCTTGATCTGCGTTTGGTGAAGAGTCGACATACCGACACGAATGTGTTAGATACAGAATATCAAAATAATAATTAAGCAAAAAATTATGAATGCTGAAATAAACATCACCATGAGTTCCAAAATATGCAAGAAACAAAGAAATACTACCATAAGTCCAATTTGGACAAAATGCAAAAAAAAATATTTCAAGGTCAAACGATATACCGAAAACTATAGCCAAACTGGAAGGTGTCCAAATAGGATCCTACAGGCAGATTCCAAATAGGATCCTTCCGTTGACTGTCCAAATAGGATCCTTTGAAAGAATAATAATGAACTAGGCTAGAAAGATGGCATACACTCAATCGTAATTTCATAAAAATACGACGAGCGAATTGCAAATGTGTGTGCTTACAATAAATTGCGGGCCTGTAAAATGGCGATCCGGTTGACTGTCTCAGAAATGGAAAAAACTTGGTTCGACGTTGTGAATCCATTAACGCAAGTTTATTCAGGATTCGATAAGAGGATTGGAAATGCACGCACCTGTGACAAATCAGTGACCCGGAATAAGACGATCCAGTCGACGGTCTTAGAAATGGACAAAACTTGTATGGCAAAAAAGTTTGACGTTGCACATCCAATGACGTAAGTTTCGTCAAGCCAACAAGAGGATTACAAATAATTGTATCTTTTTCATAAAATACGATACAATAAAATTCGATAGATACAGACCGAATTCGTCGCACACAGACCGAATTCGATAGATACAGACCGAATTGTGTAGACTGAGAAAAGAAGAAGGAAGTTGGGTTGCTTTGCTTAGTAGGTGAGAAAGAAAGAGAATGAGTTAGTGGGTTGGATGTGGTCCTATGGAGTTCGGTTTATGGAGATTGATGGGTTGGTGGCTGTGCAAATGTAGTGGGAGAAGAAGTCTCGGGAAAGGACTTGGGAACTGTATGGTTCTGTCCGTTTATACATTGGTGAGGTGAGTTGAGAGTAGGAATTAGAGAAGAAGTAGCTGAGTTGTAGTGATAAGGAGGAGTTGCTTAATGTAGTGGGGCCGGGTCAGCCATAAGCAGGAGTGGGGAATATTTGTGAACCCTTCACCATTGGAGAGGCCACTCTCCCCTTTACAACCGAGTCAGCAATGACTCCTTGATATTGGAGGGGTCAGCCAAACGTGGCTCTCCATTGATTTTAGAGTTTGACCCTTTCTTAGAGCATCTCCAACCCTATTGTCTTGTTAAGTGTTGTGAGTATGTGGCATGAGCCACAATAATGTCTTGTTTATATGTATAAATTATCTCAAAAGACAATGAGATAGAAAAACTCTCTCCAATACAAAAGTATTGAGGAGACAATAAAAAATATTTTTTACAACTTCCAAGACAACTTTTAAGACAACTACTCATCTTCTTTCTTTTTTCTAATATTTTTTTATTCATAATTGATGACATGGAAGAGAAGACATTGTCAAGTGCATTGTCTAGAACAAGACAATCAACTTCACATTGTCTTCTTTAATTTTTGCCACATAAGCTTCACAATTGACTTGACAATTGCATTGGAGAAGAACTTTTGAATAAAATTTTGTCATTCCTATGTGGCAACAACTTTTTTCCGAAGTCACTAGGGTTGGAGATGCTCTTAGTGTGAAGTAAAAACATTTGGTTCAGCTGCTGAGTAAATGAGGAAGAGAGAGTATGCTCTTATGGCAGAGTGGAGAGGAGACTCTATATGAGTCTCCACATTACTTTTTCCCGAATTGTCATATCAACCATTATGAGTGTCAGACTGTTTCGGAAACCGAAGGGTCCTTTCCAGGATTTGAAGAGGCACATGTGATAGAATATTTTAGGTTAGTTTTATATTGGATCAGTAAATGCGTGGGCTGGGTTTAAATTAAGAATAAATTGTTAAGTTTCATTTTGCTATCATTTTTATTATATATATTATATTTCCAAAAATGATTAATTGCTACCTTGTTTATTAGCATAATATAAATATCATATAAATAGATAAATTGGTTAAGTGTGGTTAGTATTTTAAAAGATTTATTTAAAGTACAGTTATTTTGTTATATACTTTTAGTAAAAGTATTTTCAAAACAATTATTTTCTAGAATTACTTGTTAAATAAATGGTTTCTTGTTAAGTATAGTTTAAGAGTAATTGCACTAAATATACTTTGATCAACCTATATATCTATATCTATTTTCTAAAAATAGTGTTCTACTAGTGATTATTGTAAATCTATGTATTTTCCAAATAAATATTGCTAGTCAGTTTTGCCTATAATTGATATTATAGATAGTTAATAATCTATATGATTAGCTATTATGTCGTTAATTCAAAACCCTAATAATTGTACAACATATAACAGGTGATTCATTACAACCATGCAGTATTATTCTCGTGCAACCAAACCGAGGCAAGTACACTGACTTGACTTGTACCTTGTTTTTTGTCTTACCTTCATGTGCCATGTTCTCATATCGGATACGAGATACACACGATTGTCTTGTACCATTGTTCATTGCTTGTGAGTCATTGTTATTGCGGGATTGGGGAAAATATTAGCTTTTGTGTGACCACACCCAACATAGGTAATTGTGGATAGCCTAACCGTACACGTCACGTACGATGAAGCCGTACCTTGTAGAATTAACTCATTGACTCATTGCCTCATTGATTGATTGCTCCTAAGCCGGTCACACATTAGTTTTAATATTTCAAAATTGTCACAGTTACATATTGATTGTCGTGATTCATTGTCTTGTACATTGATAGTCGTGTTCATTGTCTAGCATATTGATTGTCATCCATTGCCTGCAGTTTTATATTTCATTTCTGGTACCACAGTTTCACTTTCATTTCATGTTCTAGTATTCTGGTATTCTGGTTTCACCTTGTACTCTGGATTACAGATTACATTGTATATTGTCTCAGGGTTGTACTTTGCTCTTTTTCTGATATGATCGTTGCAGGTGAGTGGGAGATTACTGGAGCTGGTGATTGCTTGGATATGCAGCTTTATTTTAGTTTATTTTTCTGGAGATTGTATTGTAGATATTCATTATTGTATATTATTTTATTTGACCGGATTTGTCTCCGGCTGATTTTGTACTAAGACTTGATGGATATTGGTGATTTCTGGAAACGTTATAAAAGCTGTGTTTTGTTTACATTACATTGTGACTTTGAGTTTTCCTTAGTATTGTACATCTTACTTTGTCGTATCCATCGACGAAGGCTGGGCGTGTCCGACTCGTATCCGATTATCGGGAGCGGGTCGTGACATGTTTTTAGTGGTGGCCCATGCAGGTCTATCCTAATGACACTTAGGCAATAAAGTGTTATTGGGGGACCAGCGAAAGCTAAGAAAAACTCATCACAACATAGGATCCGTGGGAAATAGTTATGGGTATAGTTTTACTAAGTTGCTTATTATCCTGTAGTTAGGCCTATCTAATCAGTTTTCTGTTTTACAGGGTGGTTTAGACACGCAACACTAAGGTTATCGATTTTCTTGCACTTGAAACTTCTGAGGTTATTCCTATATATGTCTTGCTAGTATGACTGTTTGATTACTAATATTTGATCTGTCTTTATTTTCTTAGTTCGCGATTTTTTTCTAAAATTTCTAATTGTTTTAAGACTTTATTTCCAATTCGAGATTCTATTGCTATGAAGATTTGTTTTGTAATCATTTTGTCGTACTGTTTATTTTCTTATAAAACTCAATATTTTCTAAAGAGCAGATACATCACTTTCCATCATGATTAGGGTTTAGAATTTGTTTGAAATTTCGTAAACTCCTTTGAAATTCTTATGGATAGAGTTGACAGAGTATTCGATGACCCACTATGACGTGGCAGATGCGCACTGCAGTCATTTATCTGGATTATGGAGACCGCGGGTTCACTGCAGTCAGTTGCGCACTGGCGAGCCAGGAGCTCTAAGTCAAAGTAATTCCAGGTATTCATAGGTTCTCGGGTACTATTGAGACTATGTCCTAAATCATAAAATTTTAAATTCTTGAGTTGTTCCGATAACATGGATAAGTTGGAGACCCGGGTAGCCTGGACCCTAGTGGGACCCATGTCGTAAAACGTATAATCGACGCAGAATTTAATAGTTTCTTAGAATTCGTATCTTTTTTTCTTTAACCTTCGCATTTTCGTTCGTGCAGGCCCGAAGAAGAAGCGCAGGCTTCGAACGCCTTCAATCGCTTCATGAGGTGAGTTACTGCATTTTTACAAACTAAAAGGTTTGTATTATGTGGGAATGAAATTGGAAACATGATTACACTCGAATCCTTGTATGCACCACTTCCCCTTTTATCTTGGTGCTAGTAGCTTAGGAGAAGGTCGGTCATTAATGACTGGCCTTATAGCAACATAATCAAACTACCTACAACTCAGCAGTAAGAAAAAGAAATTGTTGTCAGACGTATTGTTGCTTTCTCCTTTGTTGTCGGTCCAAGCCATCTTCACTGGCTCGAGATCATCTTCATCACCTCATATCACCATGGTTTCTTCTTCTTCGTCTTTATCTGATTGCTGGCCCAAGCCTTCTGCAGAACCCACCAGCCATGGTGATTTGAGGTCTTCAGCTTTGTTTTTGTCCCAACTTCTGCAGATCCAGTTCTTGACTTGTCCTGGAGATTGATCGAGCTTTCTACATTCGATCTTTGATGGTCATCTTCTTCATTCTTGAGCTCGAAAGCACCTATTTCTTCTCCAGACGAAAACTGAGATCAATTCTAACTCTAATTTTCAAGAAGTAGAGAGAGAAGCGGAGAGATAAAGCTTTTGGTTGGGTTTTAAAATCCAGAACTGTACATGTGTCCTCATCTGGCATAACCTGTACACACATGGCATGTCTGAGCACACACCTTCCTTTCTCGGTTGTGTTCATTGTTTTTCTTTTCTTGTCAAACTCACACTTAGGCTAAAGAGGGGAGATCCCAATTGTGCTTGTATAGATACCCCTCGCTACTGTGCCTAATAGATAATTGATTACATGATTCTAACGGAGGTATTGCTTAGCTGGATAGTGATGGACAATATAACTCAAACCAGCAGGTATGACTGATAGAGAAAAACGTTATGGATGTCCCGATTAAGAGTGACGCACCAAATATGACTCTGTTCATGGGGAAAAAAAAACATCAACACAGCAAGATGATTCATTCATATACATGTATCTCTTTCTAGAAATATGTCTCTACTTAGTTAACCATCTGGCTTAGTAAAAGTTTGAGTAAATTCCGTTTTATGATCAGATTTTCTGGCAAAGCCGCAAAGAACAAACTTATTATGGTTCAATTAGAGAGTTGTTATGCTTGTGTCATTTTACGGTTTTCCACTCCTTTTCCTTATTTTGGTATTAGTAATTTTAGTAATTATTGATTGGAAGAGAATTGGATGATAACCAGCTGCAAGGCCCAATTCCTGCTACCCTCGGTAAACTTATCAGCTTGAAGAGACTGTGAGTATTTTCTTCAGACTCCTGTTATATGGTAAAGTTATGAGTAGTTAATGTGGATCATGACTAAATTTTGTATCTTTTGTATTAATATTTCCATGTCTCTTGCAGCCATCTTTCAGGAAATAACTTTTCTGGCGAGTTGCCAGATCTTGGAAATCTCAAGAACATGACGACTTGTGAGTCAAAAATTATTTCCATGATTTATGTAGTAGAATAGTGGTTAGGTTAATTCGCACGTTAATATCCTTAACTTTCCCTGATTCAACTTGCTACCCTAGACTATCATAATTAACAACTTGCTCCCTAATAACTCTCTAAACTACAACTTGCTACTCTAGACTATCTAAATTCACCATTTGAGAAAGATGGCTGAGGATTAGGGTTATCTATGAGAAAATAAGTTGAGGAAGAAGATGGATGAGGATAAAATTGTATGGGAAAGATGAGTCGGGGTTAGGTTATGGTCAGGTATGGGGAATATGGGTTGGGGTTTGGGTTATGGCTAGCTACACGAGGAAAGATGGGTTGAGGAAGAAGATAGTGGATAAGGTTGGGCTTTATTGCAAAAATGTCAATAAATGAAAGCACATGATGGTCAGTTATATGACAGTCTAACGGAGGGTATTGAGTTGCAAAACCTTGGAAGTTAATGGTATTACCTTGCCTATAAAAATAGTTAGTTTAAGGTAGCAAGATGAAAATCAGGAATAGTTCATGGAACTAAGGTGCAAAGTAGCCTATTGGTTAATAACCCATATCAGATGTGATGCATCTCCAGTATTATGTAAATGGTTTTAGTACTAATTCCCAAGGCAATTTCATACACACAATATGGTTCTAAGGATTTGATAATCACTTTGGAAAGAATAACTTGTTATCTGTGTTGCTTAGGAACGAATATGAATATTGGTCTGGTCTCCTGTTAGAGTGTGATTCGACTCACCTGATAAATTTGAGTTGTACACAAAGGGATGTATACTTGTTTGATATAAAAGCTAAGTTTGACGGTCCACTTATATTTCTTTAAACGCAGCTAAAGTGAAGTGTGGTTTTAAGTAAATAAAGGGCTAATTAGTATTTAGACCCTGACTTTTATACGAGCTTAGAGTTTGAGTCATGACATGTCCAACTGGAAATTTTGGACCTTGAATTTTTATTTTTGGTTTCCTTTTTTCCATTATTCCTGAACATGAGTACAAGAGCAACAACCAACACATGCTGGAAAGGAGGCTTTAATGGGAAAATTGAAACCAAAAATAAAAATTCAGGGTCCAAAGTAGTGACTCAAGCTTTCCAATCGGACATGTCAGGGCTTAAGCTTAAACTCTAAGCTGGTATAAATTCCAGGGTCTAAACGCTAATTAGCCCATAAATAAATTAGCTTAAGTTAATTGGTAAAGTAAATTCCCATTTTATTATGCATTTGCAAGTAAACAGTGAATCACCAAAATTCTTAATAGAAAGTAATCCTAGAAGAATCAATACTACAACTAATGCCATGAAGGGGCCAACACTTACACTGGTAGCCAGCCAGAGTCCAGATAACATAGTTGTAAGGGCAATTGATGAAAAACATCTATTTTTAAAAGTTATATAGAGTACTTATTGAATTATGTGTAAAAATGAAAATACAGGGTATGATGTTGGAAAAAAAAACTTGCATCTTTATTAACGGCCCAGAGGGATGTCTATGCAATACACGATCTGGAACCACTTTTACTTAACACAAAATCCCTCACATTATATCGATAAAATGTATTTTTCCTTTTCTTTCCCCTTTATTTGGCATATGTAATGCACACTCACTAGTAAAATATGGCTAGGCTTCATCATATATAATAAAGAAACGTTCCAATATTGATTTCAACTTTATGTTGATGCACGTGCAAAAGCTAATCAAAACCATATTCAAGGGATATATCTTTTTAATTTGGGTTTGAGGTGTATGTTCGTGGTGTCTATGACTCTATATAGGTCTCTTTACTGTTGCCAGTCTGTTTGACTGATATGTTCTTGCTAAATTATGCTCTAATGATACAGTGGGTACATCCACTTTCACTTTTCGCTCAAAAGGAAAAAGGATATCAAATTTTAAGGGGATTGAGGGAGTAATTTCTATAATACATTTGAAGGTTATTGATAAAAACTTCAAGTATACATTTCAAGACTGTTCATTTGTCCCCACTAGTTATCGCACTGCTTGTTAATGAAGGCACTTATGTCTCTCTTGAGAGAGGCTCAACTAAAGCATTCTTGGAGTATTAGGCAAACCAAAAGTAGTCACAGCATGGTGGTATTTTCCCTCAGTTTTTTTTTCTGAAAATCAAACTTTGTTCTCCTATTTGCAGTAGAATAGATGGGAACCCAATCTCTGGGAAAATACCCAGTTTCATCGGTAACTGGACTCAACTCCAACGACTGTGAGTACTACATCCAGTATTCATTTATATTATTATCATTGTAATTTGATGCATAATAGATACAATTGATGCTCGTAGTCTGATTAATGAACTAATGACAGGGACATGCTAGGAACTTCTTTAGAAGGCCCATTTCCACCCATTTTCGCAACCTTAAGCTCTATAACTCAGCTGTAAGGGACACTCCCCTCAGTTTTGACTCGACTACATTGGTATGTTGGCTTTTCCATGTTATTTAATACTTTTTCTGGTCTTGAAGGTCAGTTAGTGATTGGAAAGGAGGAGATGGGAAGTTTCCTCCACTCCAGAATATGAAAGGCATGGAATACTTGTAAGTTTAGCTAAGTTTATTGATTTCCATACCAAGTCAAATTTGTTTATGAAGTGTTTGCATATGTTAAATGATGCAGGTACTTAAGGAACTTGTCCATATCAGGTCAACTTCCTGATTACATTGGAAGCATGAATAAACTTGATACATTGTAAGTTGATTCAGATATTATAATTGATTATAAGATTATTTCTTTCTCCATTATAAATCAAGTCCCTGCCCCATCCACACACGCAGAAAAGAAAAGCACACACAGTTGTTGCTTCTGAACTTGAAACGCTAATTTGGCTCTCTTTATGGGTGGGGAAGATTAAACGTCACCCTAAATCATCACGAGAACATACAACAATATAAATGCCACCTATTGGAGTTCATATATAATGCTGCTGAGATATGCCTCCATGGAATTTTGTTGCTTTGTGTCACGACCCGATCCCAAGATACTGGGTCCAGTCGGATCATGTCCATCCTGCACCGTTGTGAGATGGCGGCAGTAAGCTGTATCAATCAGTAGTAACTCAAGCACAACATTCTAAACTGCGGAAATTAAAAACTTTTATTTAAAACATTTGAAATTAGAACCAAATGTCTAACTGAAACAAACACACAAGCAGAAACGTATTAAGTTATTACAACCGTTCTTATTACAACATAAGACAAGAAAGCTAAACAGGTACAACTAGAACTCCTGGGCTCCTTGATCGAGTTCGGCTACCCCCAGAACTCAGATTGGGCCCATAATAGGAACTATAAGTAAGCTCCTCGTCCTCGTAGTGACCTAAAAATGTTGGTCTCCAGTCAGGAGGGGAGCAAGAACATATATATCCATTCCAGCATTTTAATAAACAACTAAAGATGCAAGAAGCAATTTTAGAACATAATTATTTTTTTCTAAACAGTAAAGAATCAGTGAAGCAGTAAATCTCTGGAAACAGTAATGGTGCAATCTACAATTTGCAAGAGTGTTTTGAGTGTGTAGCATCCCGTGGCCGGCTGGGGATGGAGGCAATATGTGTTCTAGTGAACACGGTCCGGCTTCATCCGAGTGAGGCGGGACTTCAGCTATCCACAGTGAGGCAATAAGGGAGCTTTGACCACAGGTGCTAACACTACTCCCCAATTCCAAGTCAATGAGTCAATAAGTCAATCAAGCAATCAATTGGATCCGAGAGGGATCCTATGAGTCAAGTGTCATACAATGTTCCTAATGATGCAATGTATTTAATTATCAACTAAAATACAAGTTTGAATAATATGAAACTTGTCTTGGTTTTCTGGTGTTGTAGGTGACGGCAGAAAAACACTCAAGCTAAAGTCCAGAACTGAACCCTACATTAGGGAAACATGACTTAGTTGCCAGTCTAAGGTCTGCTGTAATTCTAATTAATGATACAATAATAGCATAGTCTTAAGTATCGGCCGATACCGATACGGTTTGGCATGTCCCGATCCGATACCGACCGTATCCGATACTGAGGGTTTGAAGGAAAATATGTTTTTAATTCTAAGATATCCGATACTGAGGGTATGACAATTGTTTAATTATATAATATTTTAGAGAAACTCTAAGTGAGAAATGTAAGGAAAATACGTTTTTAATTCTAAGATAATAAAACTTATTATTTTCCTAAATGGAATTATCATTAATTCAATTAATAATAATATAGTGACGAGTTAGTATTTATTATGACTTATGAAATAATTTATCCAAAACGCTCTTTTAACAAAAATACTCGTAATTAACGACTAGTGAATAAACTATATTTTAAATAAAACCATTTATTATATTAACGTGAAAATTACTATATTTTAATCCAATAGAAAATAAACGGGTTTTTACTTAAATAATTATAACTAATATTTTATTTATATATACTTATATTCAAAATTTCTCTTTTTGTAATGGAAATACTTTTGATGCTATTTAGCATTTTAATTTACGTAAAATAACGTAACTTATTAGTAAAAACCCTTAAACCTAATGCCATGATTATTACGGTAATACTTTATTCAGAAATTATACTTAAAGCAGTATTTAAATATCATTTAAAATTATAATCTAATAAGGTAGCAGTATTATTAATAAATTATCATTTACGCAGAACATTTTATTTTAATAAACTATACGTTTAATCCAACAATTTTGCAATGGTCCGAATAATCGCTAATAATTCTAATAATTAACTAACCATTAATGACCATTTAACTAACTACACTAAAATAACTATTAATTATATAATGGAACTAAGTATCCTATAATTGGCAGAGCTTCATTCTGTCAATTCTGGTCAGACATGATTGAGGTTTTCTCTACTGGAATTTAACTTAAAAGGTCTGGGGAACCTACCGGGAATCTGATGTAGGAGAACCGAAGGGTTGGCCTCGGCCTCGGGGTCATGCAAGACGATGGAACGCGAAAACACGGACGCAGGGGCACGCGAGCGGTATCGGCCCGGCACACGTACGCACACGGGAGGTGGACGCACGGGAGGCCGCGTGGGGAGCTGCGCGGGAGCGGTGGCTGCCGAGGAGCCGCGCGGGAGCGGTGGCGGTCGGTGGTTGCGACGGAAACACCTCGATAGGTGTTGAATCGGGCCGTGAGTGATGGGGAGCGTCGAGGTACGATCGGATTTGGGAGAGGTGGAGTGTGAAGGGGATTAGGAAGGGAGAGGTGTTGAATCGGACCGTGAGTGATGGGGAGCGTCGAGGTGCGATCAGATTTGGGAGAGGTGGAGTGTGAAGGGGTTAGGAAGGGTTTGTGAAGGTGGTGGGAGGTGTGAAAGCTTCTGACAATTCTGTGGGAAAGAAAGGTTTCTGAGAGATGAAGTATGTGAGGGAGAAACGTGGTTACTTGGGGGGGGGGGGGTGGTTCGGGCGGGTGGAATGGATCTGACAAGTGACCGGTGAGTGGATTTGAACGGGTAGGGTTTAGTTAAATGAGTTTCGGGTTAAGGGTTAAGGGTTTGAGTTGTGGGCTAAAACCATGGGCTAGCTAAAAAGGTCTAAATTACTAGCTAAAAATCAATCGTTAAATCAATTGCAATCAATTAACAATTTACAAATGAAAATGTTTTTCCTATTCAACCGACTAAATATATATATATAATAATGATAATAATAATAATAACAATAATAATAGTAATAACTAATCTATAATTACAAGCAATAATTTAATATTGTAAAATTCATTTATTTTTAAACTCCAATTTGTGGGTTTTACAACCTTTCCTCCTTAGAAAATTTCGTCCTCGTAATTTCTACCAGTAATGAAAAGTGGTTCAAAACATACCTAGAACAGATAAGGATACTTTTTCCTCATCTCAGACTCTCGCTCCCAGGTTGACTCGCCTGAAGAGTTGTGACGCCACTCCACTCTGACTAGTGGTATTACTGTGTTACGCAGCTTTTTCTCTCTGCGATCCAAGATCTTTACCGGCTGTTCTGGTACTGTGAGACTTGGTCCAATTTTCAGCTCTGAGTCATCTAAAATATGACTCAGGTCCGATACGTAGCGTCTCAGCTGCGATACGTGAAAGATGTTGTGCACGCCCTCGAGATTAGGTGGAAGAGCCACTCTGTATGCTACCTCTCCAACTCTGCTTAGCACTTCAAATGGACCAATATACCTGGGATTAAGCTTTCCAGCTTTGCCGAATCTGATAGTGCCTCTGGTAGGGAAAATGCTGACAAAGACTTTGTCTCCCGCCTCGAACTCCAATGTTCGTCGTTTACTGTCTGCCCAATGCTTTTGGCGGTCCTGTGCAATCCTCAATGTGTCTCCGATCATCTTCACTTTCTCCGCAGCATCAGTAACCACCTTTGCTCCCAGCATAACTCGATCCCCTACGTCGTCCCATGCTAGTGGAGTGCGGCAACGACGTCCATACAATGACTCAAATGGTGTCATGCGGATGCTAGCCTGGTAGGTATTGTTATATGAGAACTCAACCAGGTATAAATGATCTTTCCAAGATACTCCAAACTGCAAGATGCATAATCTCAGCATGTCCTCAAGCGTCTAAATAGTCCTTTCTGACTATCCGTTGGTCTGTGGATGGTATGCGGTGCTGAACTTTAACTGAGTATCCAAACTTTCCTGCAAACTCTTCAAGTAATATGAGGTGAGCCGACTATCTCTGTCTGATACGATGTCGACTAGAACTCCGTAAAGCCTGTAGATATTCCGCATGTAAAGAGCTGCTAACCTCTCGGTGGATAAACTAACTTTGAAGGGAATAAAGTGGACAGATTTGGTCAGTCTGTCTACAATACCCATATTGCATCATTTCCTCCTTGGGATATAGGCAATCCTGTTATGAAGTCCATGGTGATATGCTCCCATTTTCACTCCTGAATGGGAAGCGGCTGTAGCAATCCTGCTGGTCTCTGACGATCTGCCTTCACCTGCTGGCAGATTAAGCACTTGGAGACGAATTCGGTCACGTCCCTTTTCATTCCAAGCCGCCATACATGTACTCTTATGTCTTGACATTTTGTTTTCTCCTGGATGAATGGAATGCTGCGACTGATGTGCCTCCTGCATCAGTTCGTTCATCAGTTCACCAGTCGGCACGCAAAGCCTCGTGCCATGTCTTAATGCTCTATCTCCAGCTATTGAGAAACCCTCAAGTGTTTCGGCTAACACTCGGTCTCTCAGCTTGCACAGTGTTTCATCCTGGAATTGAGTTTTCTTGACTTTGTTGATTACGCTGGACTGCACTTGTAATTGCATCATGGGTGAGTCAACTCATGGTACATTAGCTTCTTTTCCAAGCTTTCAACATCATTGCTTTTGGTAACACAATCTCTAGCCCAAGCTTCTCTGTGTTTTCTAGCAGATGTCGATCCTTCGTCAGAAACATAGCCATTGGGTACCGACTAAGCGCATCAGTAACTACGGTTGGCCTTACCCGGATGGTACTGCAAATTGACATCAAAATCCTTCATGAGCTCCAGCTATCGCCTCTGGCGCATGTTGAGCTCTTTCTGTGTAAAGACGTACTTTAGACTTTTGTCGTCTGTGTATATCTCTACCTTTTTGTCGTATAGGTAGTGCTTCCAGAGCTTTAAGACGAAGATAACCGTTGGTAGCTCCAGGTAATGCGTCGGATAATTCTTCTCATGGTTTCGTAACTGGCGAGAAGCATAAGCAATTATCTTTCCATGCTGCTGTAGTACACATCCCAATTTTTTGCTGGAAGCGTCGCTATAGATGTAGAATCCACCTGATTCTGAGGGTAGCAATAATATTGGTGCTGATGTCAACCTTTTCTTCAGTTCTTCAAATGATGTCTGGCACGTCTCGGTCCAGACGAATTCTTCATTCTTCCTCGTTAGCTTTGTCATGGGCTCAGCGATCCTTGCGAAGTTCTTCACGAACTTCCTGTAATACCCAGCTAAACCCAAGAAGCTTCTCTTCTCTGCAACTGAACTGGGCGTCGTCCATGACTCTACAGCAGCTATCTTCTTGTGATCCACTGATATGCCTTCTTCTGTGACAACGTGGCCGAGAAAGTCCACCTTGTCTAAGAAGAACCCGCACTTGGACAGTTTACCATATAGCTTCTCCTTCCTCAATGTCTCCAAGACTATCCGGAAGTGCTGCTCATGTTCTTCTCTGGTCTTTGAGTAAATCAGAATGTCGTCGATAAAGACAACGACCAACTGGTCCAGGTACTCATGGAAAACCTTGTTCATAAGGTTCGTGAACACTGCTGGGCATTTGTAAGACCAAAGGGCATGACCAAGAACTCATATTGTCCATATTTGGTGTTGAATGCCGTCTTTGGAATGTTTTCTTCCTGTACTTTGACTTGGTGATATTCGGACCTGAGATCAATCTTCGAGAAAATTTTTACTCCGCTCAACTGGTCGAAGAGATCGTCAATCCTGGGCAGAAGATACTTATTCTTGATGGTGATGTTGTTCAACGTCCGGTAGTCTATGCACATCCGTACGGTTCCATCATTCTTGGGCACAAATAAGACTGGTGCTCTCCAGGGTGAAGCTCCACTCCCGATGAATTCCTGAGCCTTGAGTTCGTCGATCTGGTCTTTCATCTCCTTGGCCTCCTTGTGATTTACTCTGTAGCATCGTTGAGAGATAGGTGAAGATCCAGGTACTAGGTCGATAGTGAACTCCACGTCTCGATCAGGGGGTAATCCTGGAAGATTGTCTGGGAAGACATCTAGAAATTCTGCTATAAGGGGATGAGGGGGTCTGGTTTCTTCTGTGATAGAGGTGTAGGAGACACACCCCATGCTTTTCGGCGCTCGAACCACCTCGAACTTGGGTCTGCTAGGTGGACTAAAGATGACACAACCCCGGTGACAGTCTATCAGGGCATGATGTTTACTCAGCCAGTCCATCCCCAAGACTACATCGTAGTTAGGGAGAAGCATTACTAGAAGGGGTGCTAGAAAAGTATGACATGAGATAGTGATAGGGCAGGAGCAAGTCTCCGTGATTGGGATAGGTCTATCTCCGGTCATTACTCTACAAATCATCTTACTACATCTGTACTATATCTAAGTAATATGCAGCAATGAAGTTCGATGATATGAAGATATATGAAGTCCCAGAATCAAATAAAGCTAATGCCGAGTGCGAATGTAATAGAATATCACCTGCGGTGACATCTCCTTCAGTCTCCGGTTCTGTCTCTGGCTCCTCCACGGCCAAGACAAAAGCTTGCCCAGCACTATGCTGGTTATAGCGCTGCTGCTGGGTGGGTAGTGGACCTCTCTGCTGTCCTACACCAGTCTTGTTGAACGCCATTGGTCAATCCTTTACTTGGTGGGTGGCAGATCCACAAGCAAGTCAATGTCCCAACTTCTTCCTGCAGATGTCCGTAGTGTGACCGGGCCTTTTGTAATAGGCGCAGTTGGCCGTCTTCTGTTGATGGTACTATGGCGCTTTGTTGGGTGCTGCTGGCTGCTGTTGCTGTTGGGACTGCTGGGGGTAAGAGGGCCTATTGTTGTTGTTGTGCCTCTTGTTGTTGCCCTGGTAGTTGCTGCTGGATCCCGAATGCTCCCTCTTGGCCCGGACATGTGAGCTGGCCTCAACATCTTGGGCCAACTTCAGTATCTTATCATAAGTCTTCGCACCATTTGCGACTACCAGAGTGCAGATCTCCTCTCGCAAACCGTGCCGGAACTTCTTGGCACGCTCCACTGGGTCGTTCACCAGGCGGGTGGCAAATCTGCCGAGCCGGTTGAACTTGGCTGCATACTCCTCGATAGTGCGATCTCCCTGCTTCAGATCGTGAGATTGCCTCCGTATAACTTCTAGGACGGCTTCCGGAGAGAACTTTTGTTTAAACTGCTTTTTGAAGGAACGCCAGGAGGTTCCTCCAGTCTGGAATCTTGGCTCATTTCTGTACCAGATGCTAGCCAAATCCCTAAGCTGAAGTGCAACGGTCTCGATTATGAGGTCGGCAGGGAGTCGAGCGACGCTGAAAAGTCGCTCCATATCATCCAGTCATTCGTCCGCGTGGATGATGCCCTCTGTTCCTTTGAAAGGACGTGGGTCCAACTTCTTTAAGTTCTTAATGTTTTCGACCTTTGCTTGGACAACAGACATCTTGTCAGACTTGAATTTTTTCAATACAACTTAAAACTTCAGCAAATTCTTATTTACCTGAGCAGATCTCTGATCGGACTATGATGAATCTAATGCTGCCATGGCCACATTATGGACATTCTCCATGCCCTCCCTCATAATCGCGATCTGCTCGCGGTTGGCTTCAGCTTGGGCCCTCTGTGCCTCAAGAACTCCTCGTAGCAGGCCTACGAGTTCGATGGGGTCCACTGGCACCAGTGGAGCAGCGGGAGGATTCACACTGGTAGGAGGTGGTGTGGTCCTCGGAGGAATGGGTGATGCTGCATGCACTGTGGAGGTATAGGCAGTGCGGGGAGCTCGTGGAGCATGAGGACGGTCCGTAAGCTGCAATGGAGAAGAGTCGGATTGGGCCTGAGTAGGGGTGTGCTCAGAGGATGAAACCTCTTCGACGGCAGGTCCAGAACGAGTTGTCTTTCCTTTCGCCATCCTCTGGAAGGTTTAGGTAACAAACATAAGCAAGTTAACCTACGAAACTATAAGCAAGCATATATATATATAAATATATATATATATATATATATATATATATATATATATATATATATATGCTTGCTTATAGTTTCGTAGGTTACCTTGCTTATATATATATATATATATATATATATAAGCAAGGTAACCTACGAAACTGTAAGCAAGCATATATATATATATATTTATATATATATATATATATATTCGGTCCTACGTTGTGACGGGTGAAATAGTCTAATAGAACGAGTTGTCTTTCCTTTCGCCATTATCTGGAAGGTTTAGGTAACAAACATAAGCAAGATAACCTACAAAACTATAAGCAAGTAAAAATAGATATATAAATAGATAAATTCGGTCATACGTTGTGATGGGTTGAAATAGTCTAAGTGTTCTAATTGTTTCTAGAGTCTGTTTTCCTAAAGTCATACTTAGACCTAAGTCAAGGTGCAGGACTGCATGTTTGTCTAGACCAAGTTGACTAGACCAAATTTGCAGAACATGGGGCCTGCATGGGCTACGACTGAAAATATATCACGATCCGATCCCAAGATACTGGGTCCAGTCGGATCATACTCAGCCTGCACCGTTGTGAGACGGCAGCAATAAGCTGTATCAATCACTAGTAACTCAAGCACAACATACTAAACTGCGGAGATTAAAAACTTGTATTTAAAACATTTGAAATTAGAACCAAGTGTCTAACCAAAACAAACACACAAGCAGAAAAGTATTAAGTTATTACAACTCGTTCTTGTTACAACTTAAGACAAGAAAGCTAAACAGCGGGTACAACTAGTTCTCTGGGCTCCTTGATCGGGTTCGGCTACCTCCTCGGAACTCAGATTGGGTTCGTAATAGGAACTATAAGTAAGCTCCTCGTCCTCACAGTCACCTAAAAATATTGGTCTTCAGTCAGAAGAGGAGCAAGAACATATATAGCCATTCCAGCATTTTAATAAACAACTATAGATGCAAGAAGCATTTTTAGAACATAATTTATATTTTCTAAATAGCAGTAAAGAATCAATGAAGCAGTAAAATCTCTGGAAACAGTAATGATGCAATCTACAATTTGCAAGAGTGTTTTGAGTGTGTAGCATCCCGTGGCCGACTGGGATGGAGGCAATATGTGTTCTAGTGAACACGGTCTAGCTTCAGCCCGAGTGAGATGGGGCTTCAGCTATCCACAATAAGGTAATAAGGGAGCTTTGACCACAGGTGCTAACACTACTCCCCAATCCCAAGTCAATGAGTCAATAAGTCAATCAAGCAATCAGTTGGATCTAGAGGGATCCCGTGAGTCAAGTGTCGATACAATGTTCCTAATGATGCAATGTATTTAATTATCAACTAAAATACAAGTTTGAATAATATGAAACTTGTCTTAGTTTCCTGGTGCTGTAGGTGACGGCAGAAAAACAGTCAAGCTAAATCTCGGAACTGAACCCTACATTAGTGAAACATAACTTAGTTGTCAGTCTAAGGTTTGCTGTAATTCTAATTAATGATACGATAATAGTCTTGACTCTAAATTCACTAATAATTATTAATAAACAATTGTTTAATTATAAAAATATTTTTAGAGAAACTCTAAGTGAGAAATGTAAGAAAAATACGTTTTTAATTCTAAGATAATAAAACTTATTATTTTCCTAGATGGATTATCATTAATTCAATTAATAATAATAATATAGTGACGAGTTAGTATTTATTATGACTTATGAAAATAAGTTATCCAAAACGCTCTTTTAATAAAAATACTCGTAATTAACAACTAGTGAATAAACTATCTTTTAAATAAAACTATTTATTATATTAACATAAAAATTAATATATTTTATCCAAAATAGAAAATAAATGGGTTTTTACTTAAATAATTAGAACTAATATTTTATTTATATATACTTATATTCAAAATTCCTCTTTTTGTAATAGAAATACTTTTGAAGCTATTTAGCGTTTTAATTTACGTAAAATAACGTAACTTATTAGTAAAACCCTTAAACCTAATGCCATGATTATTATGGTAATACTTTATTCAGAAATCACTTTATTTACTTAAAACAGTATTTAAATATCATTTAAAATTATAATCTAATAAGGTGGTAGTATTATTAATAAATAATCATTTACGCAGAACATTTAATTTTAATAAACTATACGTTTAATCCGACAATTTCTGCAATGGTCCGGATAATCGCTAATAATTCTAATGATTAACTAACCATTAATGACCATTTGACTAACTAACTATACTAACATAACTATTAATTAAATAATGGAACTAAGTATCCTATAATTGGCAGAGCTTCATTCTGTCAATTCTAGTCGGACATGATTGCGGTTTTCTCTACTGAAATTTAACTCAGAAGGTCTTGGAAACCTACTGGGAGTCTGATGTAGGAGAACCGAAGGATTGCCTCGGCCTCGGGGTCACGCAAGACTATGGAACGCGGAAACACGCGTGCAAGGGCATGTGACTGGGATCGACGCGGCGCACGAACGCACGCGGAGGGGACGCACGGGAGGCCGCGCGGGGTGCGCTGGCGGGCGCGGGGTGCACTGGCGGGTACGGGGAGCCACGCGGGGTGCGCTGGCGGCCGGGGGAGCCGCGCAGGAGCGGTGGCAGGCATGGGGAGGCCGCACGGGAGTGGTTGGCCGGTCGGCGGTCGGGGGTAGCGACGGAAATGCCTCTAGAGGGGTGTTGAATCGGACGGGGAGAGATGAGGAGCGTCGATGTGCGATCAGATTTGGGAGAGGTAGAGTGTGGAGGGAGTTAGGAAGGGTTTGTGAAGGTGGTGGGAGGTGTAAACGCTTCTGGTAATTCTGTGGGGAAGAAAGGTTTCCATGAGATGAAGTACATGAGGGAGAAACGTGGCTACGTAGGGGGGTTTCGGCGGGTGGAACGGATCTGACAAGTGACCGGAGAGTGGGTTTGAACGGGTAGGGTTTAGTTAAACGGGTTTCGTGTTGAGGGTTTCGGGTTTGAGTTGTGGGCTAAAACTATGGGCTAGCTAAAAAGGCCTAAATTACTAGCTAAAAATCAATCGTTAAATCAATTGCATTCAATTAACTATTTACAAATGAAAATGTTTTTCCCATTTAACCGACTGAATATATATATAAAATAATAATGATATTAATAATAATAATAATAATAACAATAACTAACCTATAATTACAAGCAACAATTTAATATTGTAAAACCCATTTATTATGAAACTCCAATTTGTGGGTTTTACCCTTTGCCTGCCAATTTACCTCGGTATCATCGCAGTGTATCCATATGCTTCTCAAATTCATAGAATAATACTCATCATAGTATCACTTTTCTCTCTATAATAAGCCTGGTTCTGAGTCCTAATTTGAATAATTTGAATAAAGCTCACATATCCTTTTTCTTACACTACCATCTTATTAGATGACTATTATACGATAAAAAGGTTTCAAAGAAGCACCACAAGATAATTGTACCTTCAAAAGATTTCGTAGAAGATTTATAAAAAGTGTTCTACCGTGCATTTCATTTAAGGTAATTAGGTTCAATCATAGCTCATAGTGCGCTTGATTTATTCTCTGGTAAGCTTATATTTGTTGCATGGACACTGCATATGAAACGACGCATCATGGACACAACCAGACGTCATGACACTGATTTTGGTGTGTCCTACTGTATTTTGAAGTGTCCCTGCAGTGTCTGATATACATATCTGACTTGGACGATATATCATACAACATCAATTTTGAAATATGTGCCCTTCCTAGCATATATTGTAGAGATTTCCACTACTCCGTAGCTTCTTAGTTAAACCCTGATTAATTTGTTTTACAGCTATGAGTACATAATGACATTGATTGTATAGTAACATTAGCTCCTTTATTCTTCCTTTACACACCCTCTCTTCCAGAGACATAAGTTTCAACAACTTGAGCGGGACTATTCCAGGAACCTTTGTGGGGCTGCAGTCAACTAGTTATATGTATGGATCTCTCTCATAACTGAAAAGTCTGATTTATGTCCAACTGATTCAAGTCACAATGACTTTTATTTTTCTTATTGTCATCAAAAACTCAAGATTAGTCTTTATTACTCATGTAGATTTCTTACAAACAACATGCTACAAGGGAGTATACCCCATTGGATTCTGAGCAGCAAATATAACTTGTAGGTTATGTCTACAACCAATATTTGAATACATTTCATTAGGTAAATGTTCTTAAGGCCAAGAAAGCATGTCTCATTCCATAGATTCAATATTGTAGGGACGTATCTTATAACAATTTCACGGGAACCCCTGCACCACCGGATTGTCAACAAGGGAATGTGTAAGAATAAGAATCCTCAGTCTCCCTTCCCTATCTATATAATTGCTTTTCTTTTATTCTGTTCTCGTCTTATTAACCATCTATATTTTTCCTGTAGGAATTTGATGTCCAGCTATTCGTCCACAGATAACTCGTATGTTGTAAGCTTCTCTTTAACCTTATATTAGAAATTTAAAATGTGTTACTTTTTCATATGAAAAAAGATGATATATTCCTCCCCACAAAATAAATTAGAGATTGAATCATCATTCTCGTTAATTTGTTCGAGAAAGTATCAAGGAGAAAGCTATAAGAGAATTACATGCAAGGAAAAGTGAAAGGAAGGTATAACTCGTATGTTGTAAGCTTATTTTTAACCTTATATTAACAATTTAAAATGTGTTACTTTTTCATATGAAAAAAGATGATATATTCCTCCCTACAAAATAAAGTAGAGATTGAATCATCATTCTCGTTAATTTCTTTGAGAAAGTATCAAGGAGAACGCTATATGCAAGGAAAAGGAAAGGAAGGCATAGGAAGAAAGGCTGATATACTGATGTTTGTCAACTAAAATTGGATTTAGAAAGACCCAAATATGTAGGATTTCTGACCTAAATGTCACGCACATTTATTTTTCAGGCCCACCGTGATGGGATTGATGCTATTTAGGCATCTTTGTAAATATTTAGCAACTAAAATTATGCATGGAATATTCTGAGGACCTAGAATAAGATGCTGAACGTATTCCTCAAGAATAGTGCTCCGTGATAAGGCCTCTGCCCCGATGACGAACTGGTGGCCAGCTCTTGGAAAGAAGACAAACATTGAAGATGTAGATCAAACAGCAGAGGCAGATAACACAAGGAATACATGGACCCTGATCGATAAAATCGACTGGAGAGCAAAATCACTACTAAAAACAAGGATTACATGGCTATTACAACGACTTCACATCCACCTATGAGAACCACTTGTTAACCACTTGTTATTTAAGCCAAACAGTTATGTTAAGCCCTAGGATATCTATTTACAACCAAAATAGAAATCCTAACCCTAAACAAACTAATCAAATCTTAAAAGAAATCAACATAGTTATTTAGGATAATCCCTAGAGTATCTATTTATGACCCAATAAAAGTCTTAATCGTGAATAACCATCTAACCAAACCAAATCAAATCAAATTAAGAATTAATTGTGATTTTGCATCCAAACTTGTAACATTAGTAAATGCCACTTAAATATTATTGTATAACTCACTTTAGTTCCACATTGCCTGGTCTAAAGGAGGATGTCATGAATTGATTCTATAAATGTACCAAGGCTTCTCATGTTTTATTCACATATATAAATTATGAGTTCTTTGAATTTCATGGTATCAAAGCTATAAAAATTTGAGAGAACCTTTCTATAAGGCTAAAACGCCTGCTTACAACGAGACTACTACTAAAGCCTACGATGATGCTACAATCGTTGCGTACGACGAAGTTACAAGACTTCCTTCAAGCCCCTTCCCTAGGCTAGTCGTCCCTAATGATTTCTTCTATACACCTTCTCCAAACCTCCTTGATCTCCATGTTTCCTTGACGTCGTTTGTATTAGTGGCTTGGTTTTATGCTTGCTTGATGTCTCTTACTTGATTCTCTCGTCTTTGAAGTTGCTCTACTTCAACACGGTGTTATGGCGTCTTTGATGTCTCGTCTCTTGGTGAGTTGGACAACAATCTTTGTTGTGTTGATCTTATGCGCTTGATTATGGCCTTCGACAAGACAATGGTTTTCCTACTGATGTTTCTTCCTCTTCAGTCGACTTCTAGACAGATTTACCACTCACTACTCTTTCTCTGACCCAAATAATTACTTACAATGGTATAATATTGTAGAAAATAATTTAAACTACAAATGCCTCCACCATCACTTGAGGGAGTCACCACTATAACTCGATTACAAATGCCTCCATCATCACTTGACGCACTCCAATGATACCCAGTACGTTCTTGGTTTCAGAATGACAACAAGGTAATTGTTTGGTTGTTTAACTCTATGGATTCTCGATACTATAACTCGATTATGTTTCTGAAAACCGTTAAGAAAATTTGCACGCATCTTCGGTTCCTATACTCGTATGAAGACAATCTTCATAAACTTTATGACACAACTACACCTGGAAAAGATTTACATGACGTTGGTGCCCTCTTCAACGACATTCTTGAACAATAGAGTGTCTTTCAGATGATCTCCTATGATCCCGCTGTTACTCGCCAACAATCAGAGGCCCTTGTTGACGTCATTCTCTTGGCTCGGTTACCATTTACTTTTGAGGGCATCCGCTAAGTGGTTCTCTCTCAGCACAATTCTCCTTCTTTGATGATCGTTCTTGTAGAAGCATGGAATTCATGCGCTCATGAACCAAGTTCAAGAAAGTACATCCCTATGCGCTGCAAAAGGCATGCGCCAGATATCTCAAAGCATAGTTGGTGCATCATCAAAGAGCGGCAAAGGCAAAGTGCATAATTTTTTTTATAATTATTATATGAAGTCTGTTACATAAAAAGGACTTTTCATTTACATAGAAAATCTACCACAAACAACCTACTCTACATCTCTGCACAGGCGCATCACTTCCTCGTCACAACCGCATCACTTCCTCGTCGCAAGCGCATTACTTCCTCGTCTCTTCCAAACGAAGCACTGGTTGAGCAGAATTTGGGTTGTCAATAAACCCAAACCCGGTAATCAACATCTTGGCACTCAGTGTTTTCTTAGGGAAGAGCAAGGCCAGTGAAGTGCATAAACACGAATTGCCCTGCCAATAGTTAGCTCGGCGCATCTGAGTTCTCTGATGGAGTTCTTCATCAAAATCGTAGCTTCTTTGAACGTGGAGATCTACAACCCATAGCCAACTGACTCGCCAAGGAGGAGGCTCACGGTCATCGAAAGCTGAGTTTGTTCTCGACATGAAGTCAAGTGGTATGAGAATGAGCAAATCTCCACTCTTCGAATACACCTATTTATAGGCCGAAGCATGGTCAAACCCATGCGCAAAGTGGCAATCTCTTCAAGATTACTGGAATAAATCTAGCATTAATGGCAATGAATCTGGCATATTGATTTTAACTAAGTCAAAGTCATTAATCGAGCCCCAAAACGCTCTACGAGATTGACCAAGAACAATGCGCCTCCCCAACAAAGTTCAATCCATGCTCCGCGCAATCGATGTGCCCCACTGTTGATGTGCCAACAAAGGCTCCTCGTCCATCAAACAATTAATGCTAAGTGTCAGATGTCAGCGGAGTGCGTCTCGAAGACGGTGCAAATGGCGGCTTTCACAGGAAACGAAGAGTCACCTAGGTCAGCACACGTCGGCGTCATCATTACCACTTTACAGCTGTACTCAAACACGTGGCTTGCTCCACTGTCTCTCGTACGCGCCCTAACGCCATGCGCCCAGAATCATCATGCGCCCCAATGGCCATGCGCTCAGTTCTCCAATACGATGAGCCCAGACGGCGCATCCAAATCTTCTTGTTCCAACAAATCGAGATCTTTGAGCAATGTACACGCGACACGTGTCATTGACTCAATCATGCTCATGAACGGGTACCAGCCACCCAAGATCTTAACAACAAATGAATCTTATCAACTGCCATGTGTCAGGTCATCCGTAGCCCAACAGTGCAGTTACACCAAATTCAGTTCAAGCTTCCCGACTGCAGCGCCCCTGCACCCAACAAGTCATGCGCGTAGCGTTCCTACGTGCCGAATTTCTATGCGCACATGAATGGATCATTCCAACCTCTATAAATAGAAGGATCATTCCTTCATTCAACACACACAGAGACAGTAGCCTAGACATTCAGAGAATCCGAGCATAATTCAAGAGAGCCAAATTGTCGTCCAGCCGAAGACTTGCAATTGCCTCTTGATTGTCGTCAGATTGTCAACGTAGTAAAGAATCAACCCTCCATCGCCACACGTTTCCAGAAAACAAATTGTACTCGAAAGATCCCGTCGAGGATCACAGTTGTACTCTTTTTCTGTTTGTTTAAAGTAAAAGTTCTCAAACACTTTTCAATGGCAAACAAGGTGGCGACTTTGCTGGAGACGACTTTCTCCTCTAACGAGAAAGTAGTGATGCAATCCGACGACAGCAAACTTGGCTCCTCCCAGAAGATGCTGGTTGTGCGCTTCGATCAGCAAGCGTACGAGGAGTTCCTCTCTGAAGGTAGGTGAGCCCTTCGAAGCGGCTGCGAAAGCCGAAGAAGACTCGCCAAGTCTGGGTGCCCAAAAGCAATACGCCGCGCACCAACACTGGAGGGACTGTGCCAGCCCAGCCACTCCCTGTTGTTGATTCCATCAACAAGCAAGATGTTGCTTCTGTAGTGGCACATCTGTCTGGGAAGCACAATGCTGACTGCCACTCCCAGTCTCTCCGTCCCAGTCAAAGAAGATGCGCCGAAAGAACAAAGGCGCAGCCGCACTCCCGCACATGAACTCTGCTGCACAGAGAAAACTCTCTGTCTTTGACAGAATCACTTGCCACCAAGGCAAGGAAAAGTTGGATTCTGAGTACTATGCGCCTTCGCGGACTAATATGAAGAAATCCAAGGCAGCATGGGCCATGCGCCCTCAATGTGCTATGCCGACAGCAAGCCAGAAATGCGTATTGAAAGTCATACGTGCGGCCGATGGCAAGCTGTACAGAATTGATTCAGACGCTCTTGCGTCCCGAATGGGTCAATGCTCAAAGTCCCCCTCCCACTTGGACGCATTTCATGCGTTGGAACCAAGTCAGGGGACAAATCTTGTGTTGTCGAACCCATGCACCCATGTGGGCTGTGCACATGAAGTGGGTTCGACACACTAGGTGTTCTCCCGACAACAATCGCGACGCATCTCATGTGCTGGAACCAGATCATGGGACGCATCACTCACATACACACCCAAGTGCTTGGCCTAGCCATGTGCCTGAAGTGGGTGTAAATGTGAATCTCTCCTCGCACGATTTACGTGATGTGATTACTTACAAACGTAAAGCGGGGGAGACGACTACTATACACAACGCACCTATCGCGGGGCACACTTGTGCTACTGTCACCATCAACTGCTGCTGTTGCAAGACAGTAGCCCCACCACCAAGACAGTCCATGTTCCAACGACTGCGACCTGTTGTACTCGTTCGACATCGTCTCGGAAAGAGGATGCCAATTGAAGACGAGGAAGAACTCTTAGTCGTCTCGTGCCATGTCATTTCTAATTCTCCTGCTCCCAGGAGGAATGTCAAAACCAATAACCCTCGGACCTCGGCTAGCGCATCAAAGAGCCGACCTCGAGGGAATAAAGAAATTATCCCTGCCGCCGGGGTATTCCATAATACCCGATCAAAAGTGAAGACTGCATCGGCAGCGTGGGACGGAGGTAGCCAGACCCCGACTATCCATCACAATCCCTATTCCAAGAAGATGACATCTATCAAGGAACATACACTGATGTAGCTGGGGGTAGCCAACAATGGGATTCCGAGTAGGAAGCCGTGATACCAACTTTCCCGCAAGACAGCGAGGCTGAAAGTGAGAGGTCCACTGTTCCGTCTACTTCGTCTCACGTCATGTTTGTTTATATGACAGGGGGTGAAAACGAAGAAGTGGGAGAAGCTTCAGCCCTAAATCTCCTACATCACATTAATACCCTGGAGACGGGTCTTAAAATTCTCACTAGCTCAATGTAAGCCTTGACGCAGGTCATGCTCGACATCAGGACGAGCTTAGCTACATATCCTCCAACCAGGGCTCCTACATCCGCAAGTCATGACCCACGAACCAATGGAAAATCAAATGTACCACCCCAGCGTGTACCCTCGGGGACAGATTATCATACCCTACCTCGACCATCTGCTCCCTTGGGAACAGATCATCACACCTTGCCTCGGTCGTCAGCTCCCTCCTCAACTGAGGAATTGTTCGAGCTTGTGAGGGATCTACACACTCGCATGGAGGCAAACAAGAGGAGCGTTAGAAGCTTGGGATCCGGCAGCCCTATCCTCCTGAATGGAACAACGTGGATTATTCCTCCAAGTATAAACCACAAACGCTGACGCCATTCGGTGGGAATGAGTCTTCCCGTCGATATCTGACGTACTTCACCTCCATGACGGGACACTTGCCAAAAGACGACACCTTGCTTACAAGTCTGTTCATCGGGGTGTTAAAGGGGGTAGCTTATGAATGGTTCTGCTTCCTCCCTGATAACTGTATATCTTCCTTCGAGGATCTGAAACACTTGTTCCTCTTCCGGTTCTACGAGGGAGGGATGGACATGACAATGTCCTCTCTCATGGACCTTACCCAAAAGGAGAAAGTCAGTCCGAGCCTACATTGAGCGCTTCCGTCAAGCAGCTCTGAGATTACCTCCTGGTATCCTTGAGCCTGTGCTGATGGATTCTTGTCGCAAGAACATGACGCCGGCAGTCAAACTTTAGGTTGATTCCACCCAATACACAGACTGGACCGCGTTCATTATCGGTGCTGATAGCACTGAGATGAAGTCCCAGGACGCTCGTCTCTTGGGAGTCAACTTCCCTGCGTTTGATGACAAAGGAAAACGCCCTTCCAACAACAATAACAGTGGGCGTGGAACCAAATTCCAAAGGGAAGCATGCATTGATCGTTAATGCCTCAAAGGGTGTGTCAGCTCCCACTCAGAAGCCACCGACCGCACTACGGCAGAAGGAGGTCTAGTCCTTCAATGACACCCTGCAGCTCTTCGAGGTGCTTATGCAAGGCGATAAGACTAAATTGTCCGATCCTAAGCGCCCAGATGAGGTCGACAGAGTTGGCGATCCGAAATACTGTCATTATTATCGGTTCGTCGGGCATCCAACTCGAGACTGCTACATACTTAAGAATTATATCCAATGCATGATCAATGCGAATGTCCTCACCCTTGACTACGATGACCAGACAATCTCGACGAATATGATGTCCCTTCAGTTTGGCACCATGCTGCCTACCGAGGCCCAAGATGGCGTCGTTCCCTTTCCAAAGGCGACAATGAAAATAACCAACCTTCCTCCAACTCGTGACAACGTGAGTGGGTTGGTACCACTCACCACATCCCGGGGCAAGATCATATGGGTTCACCCAGATTTAGTTCCAGAACTGACTCAATCGGTGGTACGTTCTACCACCAAAAGCAAAGGCAAAAACTCCAAATCCTGCCATATGGCACTGCCTCCTCAGAAGAAGCCTTGCCAGTTTTAATAAGGTCAAAGCAAAATACCCAACAAGAGGAGGTTCCAGCTGAAGAAGCGTCTCCCGCTGCTTTAGGAGAGGGTCCATCCCAACCCCCGGTGATGGACAAACAAAAACAAAAGGAGGCTCGTTTTGACAAGCCTCTGAGAAAAGATGGTGCTTCGGGGTTATTCAAATCCCATAACTTCGACATGTTGGTACAACTAGCCAATACTCCAGCTCGACTGTCTTTGTTTGAGCTTTTCCGACTCTAAAGATACTCGGGATGCTCTATGTGAAGCTCTGAGAGACACTGAGTCCTTCATCAGTCAGGTCTAGCAGCCTAAAGAGGACCCAGCCGCATCTCCATAGGCATAATGTGGGGAAAATCATCCCCAACATTACATTTTCTCAACAGGACATGCAACTCAAGAATAATAGGCACAACAGACCGCTGTATTACACAGGGTACGTTGGTGCCATCAAAGTGGACCAGATCCATATCGATCCGGTTTCTTCTCTCAGTATCATCCCTCGGACTCTGCTTCAGACCCTGCGATACCGATGGATCGATTGACGACATCCAATACTACAATCAGCGGCTTCAACGTCGGTAAGAGCAACCCCTTGGGCAAGATCCGCTTAAAATGTCAGGTCATCTCCAAACAGAGGTGACTTGTTATGTCCTAGACGCTGACATATCTTACAACGTCTTGTTGGGACGCCCCTGGATACATAAGTATATGATCGTGCCATCTACCCTCCACCAGTGCGTGAAGTATGTAGCTGGCAACGGCATTGTCAGAACAGAATTTACTGACGTTGATCCCTTCAGAGGGATCGATGCATACTATACCGACGTCGATCTGTACAAGACAGTCCACTTGGATGACGTTGCTAATGATGCTGATGACGAAGCGGAAGCCGAAGTATTGATTGAAGAACCATTGAGAGTACGGCTCAAGGGAAACCTCCCAGTTGTCAGCTCCTCTTGTAGCTAAGCTGCATGGGAAGGCTCCCGCTCCCCTGGTCATCAAACTCCCAGGCAGGGTCCATGAGCCTATCAGGGTCAGATTATCGAGAAGGTCTCCGAAAACTCCTCCTGCTAGGACGTTAGCGCCTTTGGTAGCCAAGATACGACGAAAGGTCCCCGCACCTCCTCTAGCGGTTGTCCTGGTTTTGACAGATAAAGAGCTAGGGGATTACAAACACAAGTAACGACTGTCAATACCGTAAATCGGGTTGTCCTATACCGATGAGTCTGTTATGTAGTTCCGTCCAAGAAAAAGACGAAAAACCTATTATTTTCGGCAAAGTGGAACGTCAACAGGATCTCCCTCCAGCTGAACCATAGCCCGAAAACGACAAAATGCAAATATACCGTTATACTACACAAGCAAAGTACCTTATTCAAAAATGGGTTACGACTTGCATAGCAGTAAAGGCTTCAACTGCGGCAAAGGTCGACGCCTTCCATTATGACTTTCCGTTCCAAAGGGGAAGCCTTAAGACTACTACTACCGCACTCGCGGGGGTTGGGTTACGTAATGCCTCCAACAACCGCAGAGAATTCAAAAACTGAGGCTGGGATGCGTTCTCATTCATCTGAAGCCTCCACTTGGGACTCCGATACCGGCATCGGTCCAATCTTCACGAAAGTGTTGTCGACCAACATGGCGTTTGCATATCCTCCAGAAGAAGACAACGATCAGATGTTAGAATTCTTCGAAGAAGAACATTGGGCTCAACGCCTAGGATCTCAATGGGAATCACGTTTTGAGCAACGCAAGCCTCCCTCCGAAGATGAAGTCGAACAAATCGACTTAGGGGACGAATTCTCGCCCAAACCCATCTTCAAAAGCCTATCATGAGAAGATCGGGAATCCTTGGTACAACTCATCAAGGAATACATCACCTGGAGCTATGAAGACATGCCGGGATTGGATCCGCAAGTTGCAATGCGCAGGTTTAATATCTTACCTAATGCTAAGCCTGCTAAGCAGCAACAGCGACGCTTCCGTCCCAATCTCATGGGCGCCATTGAGAAAGAGGTGGACAAATTTATAACAAGTGGGTTCATCTACGAGAAGCAACATCCAAATTGGGTAGCCAACATCGTTCCTGTTACCAAAAAGAACGAAAAAATTCGGGTCTACATAGACTTTCGGGATCTCAACTCCGTTTGTCCGAAGGATGAGTTTAGTCGGGCTATAACCAAATCAAGATGTTACTGGATGATGAGAAGCACACGTCGTTCCGAACCTCAAAAGGGATCTACTGTTATACAGTGATGTCCTTCGGAGTAAAGAATGCAGGTGCAACATACCAACGAGCTATGAGTACCATCTTCCGTACATCTCTGCAAAACAGTCGGTTGTTATGTTGATGACATCACTGTTAAAAGTCGCTCTCGGAGTGATCACCTGCAGGATCTGAGGGCAGTCTTTGATCTCATGCGGGCACATCAACTCAAGATGAACCCATCTAAATCCTTCCTTGGAGTCTCTAGCGACAAGTTCATGGGCTTCATTATTACTGCAAAGGTTATCCACATTGACCCGGAAAAGACCAAGACTATCCTTGATATGCGCTCCCCAAAGAATTTGAAAGAACTTCGAGGCTTACAAGGACGTCTCGCATATATCGAAAGATTTATAGCAAATCACTCTGGACGATGCCAACCCTTCACCAAACTTATGAAGAAGGGAGTTTCCTATGTTTGGACCGAAGAGTGTCAGAAGGCGTTCGACGATATCAAGGCTTATCTCATGAACCCTCCGGTCCGGGTCGTCCCAGTTGTAGGTAAACCCTTCCTGCTCTACGTCTGTATAATGGACCATTCTCTCGACGTCCTACTGGCTCAGAATATCGACGCGGGCTATGAATAAGCCATCTACTACCTAAGCAGGATAATGATTGGGGCCGAACATCGGTACAACTCCGTCGAGAAGGAGTGCCTAGCTTTGGTATTCGCTATACAGAAGACTCGTCACTATGTGACGGGACAGACGATCCATGTCATCTTCCGAGTCATTCAACTCAGGGTCCTTATGACGAAGCCGGGAGCACTAAACTCTCGATTAGCTACATGGACAATACTACTATCACCATACGACATGGTATTTGTTCCACAAAAAGCTGTCAAAGGCCAAGCACTGGCCGACTTCATAGCTGCGTATCCGATACCGGAAACGTCGAAACTTTACGGAGAAATTCCGGACGAAGTTTTGGAATCCAAAATTGCCGAAAAGAACTTCGTCTGGCGGATGTTCTTCGACAATGCTTCAAGAACGGGCCTAAGGGTCAGATCGTCGCGAGAGTGGGGGTAGTCTTGGTTTCTCTAGACAACCTAGTCATTCAACGTGTTTATTCCCTCACAGAGTCGTGCTCCAACAATGTGGTTGAGTACAATGCTCTCATTATTCGACTTCAGTTAGCAAGACAACTGGGGATTCAATACCTCGAGTCTTATGGCGATTCGAAACTCATCGTCAACCAGGTTCGAGGGCAATATGAGATTCGTCATGAAGAGCTAATTTCCTACCATAAGGCAACTATGGACATCATCTCCACTTTTGCCAAGTTCTTCATAGAACATGTGCCTCGGCTACAAAATTTAGAGGCTGACGCTCTTGCGGGCCTCACTGCCTCCTTGGCAATTCCTGTCGAGACCCAACACTCCGTCACAGTCATCGGTCGAGAACTGGTGTGCCCCAAGAACAACTTATGCATGTGCCTAAACCACACCCTGCAGACGAACACCAATATCAACGTCAGGAACTACCAATTTTCCTTTATAGGTTACGCAGTCTATGGAATCCTCCCAGACAACCCAAAGGAGGTTGTGGCCATTGAAAGACGTTCTCTCCGTTTTTACTACGATACAACTACAAAGATGCTATATCATCATTCATATGACGGACTTCTCATCCGATGCTTATCAAATGAGGAGGCGATTGAAGCTCTCCGGAAAGCCCATGACTGTACCTGCAGAGCCCATCAACCCGGTCCTAAGCTACATGACAGCCTTCGACGCATGGGTTATTACTGACCCACTATGATGGCAGACGCTGTCGAATATGCCAAGAAATGCGGAGCCTGCTAGTTGCACGCTGACTTCATTCATCGGCCTTCAGAGTTCCTACACCCTACGGTCGCCTCATGGTCATTTGGAGCCTAGGGTATGGACATAGTCGGACCAATTATCTCTCCGTCATCCAGTGGGCACCACTTCATTCTGGCAATCACCGACTACTTTTCTAATTGGACGAGAGCAGTACCTCTGTCAGAGGTAAAGAGCTCAAACGTGAGCTTCATCAAGCATCACGTTATCTACCGTTTTGGGGTACCCTGGAGGATCGGCCATGACAATGATCCGCAATTAATAAGTCATGCGTTCAACAGATTCTGTGATAAGAATCGCATCCAAAATATGGCATCAACTGCCTATAATCTGGCGGCGAACGGATTGGCTAAAGCCTTTAACAAGACAATCGTCACTCCTCAAGAAGGTCGTGTCGTCTAACAAACGCGACTGGGACGAGGTGTTAGGTGAATGCCTTTGGGCTTACCGAACAACGGTCCAGACTCCAACGGGTAATACCCCGTTTTCTCTGGTACATGAGAGCGAAGCAATCCTTCCCCTCGTTACGGGTGTCTATTACAAATCAGCTAACGGAAGAAGACAATCAACGTCGCCGACTACAGGAGCTAGAGGCGCTTGATGAAAAACGTCTTCTGGCTCAACAGCGTATCGAGGTCTATCAGGCTCGCATTTATGGAGCTTTCAACAAGTTAAACAAAGAACGTTCCAAGTGGGTGACCTTGTCCTATCAGTTAGAAGGCCAATGGTGATGACTCACAAATCAGTCAAAAAGTTCGAACCTAAGTGGGAAAGTTCCTTCACCATAGAGACGGTATATTCTAATGGTGCCTTCCGACTCGCAAAACCTAACAGAGACTTGTTCATGATGCTAATCAATGGCAAGTTCTTTAGGAAATACTATGTATGGAACCTGAGCATGTATTTATGCGGTCTAAATCTCCAGCAAATATCTATAAAACAATCAACCGAGCTCATTTTTATCTTCTACTAGATCGTAGATATGTCTATCGATCGTCATGTCTCTGGAGCCCAGATGCTCTAAGACATTCCCTCATTATTCTCCAAGTAGAAGACATACACGTCCACATTACCTCTATGTTGACTTCTACGAACATACAGAGTTCTATCCTACCACGTTCTCATAACCTCCGAGTAAGATGACTCTAAATAAAACTTTATCACGTTCACATTACCTCTGGGTAAACATTCTCACCTAGTAACCTATGTGTCGCTATACTTGTAACATAGAACATCCAAGTCCATATCACCTCTGAGTTGTTCCCTGTGTCCCCACTGAGTTTAGTCTTACCATGTTCGCAAAACCTCTGAGTAAGAAAGCTCTACTACAAATCTCATGTTTACTACGTCTACATCACCTCTGAGTAAACATGATTGCCATTCAAATTTCTACTATCATCTTAACTTAACATCTGTGCCTAAAACTAAGGTGCTTTAAAGATGCTAAGTCCACAAAATTCACAAAAATTCATGAAATGAACGAGCAAATAAAAGTTCTTTATTTCTTTTCTCATGAAGAGGAACAAAAGACTACATTTTAATAAGAAAAAAGCAAAATACAATAAAAAGAGCAAAAGAAGAGCTACGCATCGGCACACAGCTTGCCGATATGGTGCTTTAGAGCTTCGGCTTGGGACTGAACATTCGCCAAAGTCCGGCGTTCAGCCTCACGGTGCACCACTTCCTCCACTTCCTCGTCCTTGAAGGCGACGAAGTCCGCATGTTTGGCATCCAGTTCCGACTTCTTCTCGGTCAGGTTGGCTACATGCTGAGTAAACCCCGCCGCCTCATGGCTAAGGCGACATGCTTGGCTTCCGCCTGCTGAGATTTAGGCATGAGTTGGGACCGTTGTTCCTGGAGCAGACGGATCTTATCATCGACTTCCTCCACGCGCTCACCCATGATTTCCTGCAGGCTGACCTGGGTCTCCATAGCCATTGTAAATTTATGCTCCTTGGCGCTGGCCTCAACTAAGTCATGTTCCAGGATAGCTCGGCTGGATGAATAAGCTAACTCACCCTCAGCAACTTCAGCAACCAGCCTACTCTATTCCTTTTCAGTCAGGGAGGAGAGATCATTCTTCTGGAGGGCCTGGAGTTCAGTTAGACGGTGATCGAGCTCGCCTACCGACGCTTCCAGGGCTTCAGCCATAGCCTCGTAACCCTGGTGAGACCTTATGGAGGCAACTTGTAAGAGTGCTGACGTCTTGGCCACTGCGAAAGGTCGACCCTACTCCAAAACAGTTGACACCCCCATCTTCAAGATCTTGTAAAAAACCTCGACAATAAACTTTACATAGTCACAAAAACAATAATTACGTTGTCCGACCAAGATGCTTAGTTCCACAGACGAGGATGATTTTGTTCCACTATGAAGAAGAAAAGAAATTACAATAGCTCTCAACACTTCTCTCCTTGCACTCAAGAACTCTCTATCACAAAGATAAAAAAATCTCTCAAACTTTTGTGTTGAACTTATTCAACAACTTTAGCTCTCTTGTGTTGAACTTATTCAACAACTTGAGCACAATGAGATACTTTTGTTGAACTTATTCAACAACTTACATTGAGCACTCTTGGAGGTGTATATGTTTTGTGGAGAACCTTTAGACCCATTTATATACTATAGAAATCACATCTATGTAGGCTTAAAATCCAATCTTATTAGGATTATATATGGGAAATCCAATCCTATGTAGGATAACAATATATATGGTTAAATCCAATCTTATATAGGATTACCATATATATGTTCAATAAAGGTCATGGGCCTATTTTTTGACACTTTCCTTCATCACTGCTTAGTATGCTGAAGTAATTTGGTCGATAAAATGTCCGCTTAAGGTCCGCATCTTGATTTGGTTAACTTGTAAAAATGCAATATTAACCAAGGACAATCTTGCTTCATGCAAGTGGGTGGGGCCCCTTAGTTGTAGCTTATGCAGTGAGTATATGGAAATGGTAGAAACTCTACTACTAGCGTGCAAAGTTGTGCGTCCAATATGGGATGCATGTAAAGCATTTATAGGGATTAGGGGACATCCAGGGTCTGTTGCATCATTATGGGTTTGTGGAGGGAGAGGAGAGTCCTAAATGAAGATGATTGGTTATGGGATATCGTGGCTGGAACCATATGTTGGGCTATCTGGCTAGAAAGAAGCATCATGATTTTTTAACCATACTCACAATACCATAAGCCAAACTATTGTTAGGATATTTCTAATATCAAGTTTTGGGCAGGAGGCACACCAAGAAGAGGTCCGAAGAGACAACGGAGACATATCCTTGATGGAGATGTGGGCAGATAGAGGGAAGCAGTATAATCTATCATCCTTAGTGTTTTAGAGCTCACTTCAGGCTACGATGGTTATTTCACTTTTGACCCTCTTTTTTTTCTAAGTCTACCGAATGGGTTGTAATAATTTGGATACTTGTCTTTTGTTTCACTAAATGACTCTCTAATGAAAGGGGTATAATGTTTTGACAAGGAATCTTATCGACACGTTGTATCATGTAGATCTTTGACACACCAAATCATTGTGTCAATACCTTTTTCCCAAATTTCGTTCTTTTTTTCATAATTTTTTTTGCTGAACTAACTGGAAAGAGAGTCTCAATGTCGGTATCGATTGGTATAAGTAGCATGCAGTACGGAATTTGGACATACCAAAAACGCTACGATACAACTCATACTACGAACCTTGATCAATATTCCACCAAAACAACTTACCTACGAGATGTTCTGACAATAGGCACTTCGGCCGTCACATAGGAGAACTTGCTCAATGCCAAACTAAGGGTGTGTTTTGTTGGCTATAAATGGAAATCATGCAACATTTGTCTATATCCACCAATTTCAATGCATGGTTTGATATAAATGGTGGAATTGGTACAACAAATATTGCATTATTTTCTCCAACTGCAATATATGTACCGGCGACTTACGGGGACATTCGCAACACTATTTACATCATTTTCAAATATTCTCCTTTCTTTCCACGTTATAAAGACACTAAACAATGTAAAAGCATGTGTAATTGAGCGTTGTATTTCTCTTCATTAATGGAGTGGTATAAATAGGAATACAATTGAACTAACTTCCTAACTAATAGCATAAATAGATAAACAGAACAGATAACCAATCCTAAGAAATAGGAACTAACATAGTTACAGTAACTAATCCTAAGAAACAGGAACTAAAATAGTTACAGTAACTAATTTAGACTAATTCTAACACTCTCCCTCAAGTTGGTGCGAAAATAACTTTCATACCCAACTTGCTGAGACAATTATCGAACTTCTGCCTATATAGGCCCTTTGTGAGTACGTCTGCAAGCTGTTCTGTTGTTGGAACAAATGGCATGCAGATTTCTCCTTTCTCGAGTTTCTCCTTTATGAAATGGCGATCTATCTCCACGTGCTTGGTCCGGTCGTGTTGGACCGGGTTGTGAGCAATGCGGATTTATTGTCACAGAAAAGTTTTATAGATGAGCTATATTCGATTTGTAGTTCCTCCAGGATGTCTCTTATCCAAATGACTTCACATATTCCTTGTGTCATCGCTCGAAATTCAGCTTCCGCACTGCTTCGAGCTACTACTTACTGCTTCTTACTTCTCCATGTCACCAAGTTACCCCAAACAAAGGTACAATATGCTGAGGTTGATCTTCTGTCATCTAAACACCCGGCCCAGTCTGCATCGGTATAAACCTCAATATGCCTGCTCTCGTTTTTCTGCAAGAGTATTCCTTTTCCTGGACTGCCCTTGAGGTAGTGTAATATTATGTACACAGCCTCGAGGTGACTTTCAGACGGACTATGCATGTATTGACTTACAAGACTCACGGCATAAGCGATGTCGGGGTGAGTGTGTGCCAAATAAATCAATTTTCCAACAAGTTTTTGATACCTGGTTTTGTTCGCTGGTACATCTCTTTCTTTCTTGTTGAGCCAGTAGTTGGAATCAATCGGTGTTGATGCCAGTTTGCACCCAAGGAGACCAGTTTCAGATAGGAGGTCCAACACATACTTTCGTTGTGAAATTGCAATTCCCTTTGGTGATCTTGCGACTTCCATTCCCAGAAAATACTTGAGGTTTTCCAAAGTCTTTTATCTCAAATTGTTGAGGCAAGAAACGCTTTTGTTTTCTGAGTTCCGCCTCGTCGTCTCCTGTTATAACCATGTCATCTACGTAAACAATTAGTATGGCCATTTTACCTCCCGGAGTGTGCTTATAGAACATGGTGTGATCAGACTGAGCCTGTTTGTAGTGCTGATCCTTCATCGCTTTAGAAAACCTTCCGAACCAGGCCCGAGGAGACTGTTTAAGGCCGTATAAAGCCTTCTTCAACCTGCACACCTTTCCATCGGAGTTCCTGTCAAAATCGGGTGGAACTTGCATGAATACTTCTTCTTCTAACTCCCCATTTAAGAACGCGTTCTTGACATCAAATTATAACAATGGCCAATCGAAATTCACTGCTAAGGAGAGCAAAACTCTAATTGTGTTAAGTTTGGCAACCGGTGCAAATGTTTTCTCGTAGTCTAGACCGTAGGTTTGAGTGAACCCACGAGCGATTAGTCTCGCTTTGTATCTTTCCACGTTACCATCAGCTTTGTATTTTACCGTAAATATCCACTTGCAATCAACCGTGCGTTTGCCCCTAGGCAATTTAGTCATTTTCCACGTCTCATTTTTCTTTAGGTCCCGCATTTCTTCTAAGACGGCCTCCTTCCACTTAGGAATACCTAGAGCTTTGTGTATAGACTTAGGAACCTCATCATTAGTTATACTGGTCGTGAATGCCCTAAAACTTGGAGATAGGTTTTAATAGGAAATATAGTTTGACAGCGGATATAAAGAAATTTCGTGTAGGTTCGAGTTCCTTTTCTTAGGGCTATGGGTTCATTTAGGCTATTGTGGGATGATTCTACTGATTCAGGGTTGATCGACTCTTCTTGGGATTCAATGGCTTGAGATAAATCAGGAAATGGAGAAATGTTACCTGAATTGGTGCTCGATTCGGATGTTGGCAGCGCCGGCGCCGAAGAGTCTTGTGCAGCTCTCGTGTGCCCTCTCGAGTATACCCGGAATTCAGTAGATTGGTCCTCAATGGGACTCGTTTCATTAAGAGATGAAATACTATTACTGTTATTCTCAGCCCAAGGCACATCATGTGATTGGTGGTGGGTATTTTTAATGTTTTCGCATAAAGGTAAGGCTTGTAATTCCCAAAACTGATCTTCATTATGAGTGTTCTCCCCCTGAAGAGAAGTTTTCTCAAAAAAAAGGTTTTGTTTCAAAAAATGTGACATCCATACTTATGAAAAATTTACTCGAGCTGGGGTCAAAGCATTTGAAACCTTTTTGTGTTGGAGAAAATCATAAAAAAACACATTTAGTAGCTCTTGGATCCAATTTTCCTCTTTTATGATCACGAATATGAACAAAAACAGCGCAACCAAATATATTTGGAGATAGATTAGTAAAACATTTATTTTCCGGAAAATAATTTTGAAGTGATTGTACCGGGGTTTGATAGTTAAGTACTTTGTTTGGCATTCTATTAATTAGATATGAAGCAGTTAGTATAGCATCTCCCCAATAATGCTTGGGAACATTTATAGAAAACATTAAAGCTCGGGTGACTTCAAGTAGGTGTCTATTTTTTCTTTCGGCAATACCATTCTGTTGATGTGTCCTAAGATTCCATTAAAATATTCCCTACCATTATCAGTTCTCAAAATTTGAATCTTTGTTTGAAATTGAGTTTCAATCATAATGTAGAAATTTTTGAAAGTATTAGCTACCTAGGATTTTTCTTTCAACCAAAAGATCCATGTGTTCCTAGTGTGGTCATCAATGAAAGTGATGAACCATCTCGTTCCTGAAATATTTTTGATTCGAGATGGTCCCCACATATTGCTGTGTATTAGTGAAAATGGTTTAGATGGAGTATATTTAACAGAAGGAAAAAAAGAAGCTCTTTTATGCTTAGCTAACTGACAAATTTTACATTGTAAAGAATCAACACTTTTATTTTGAAATAAGGTAGGAAACAAATATTTTAAATACCCAAAGCTAAGATGGCCTAGGCGAAAATGCCATAACATTATTTCATCAGATAAGGAAACAAAACTAGAACATTGAGGTTTCTGAATTTGTTTACTCGAGTTGACCTCTGAGAGATAGTAAAGTCTCCCATGCACTTTAGCATTGCCAATCATCTTCCCCGAGCATAGGTCCTGAAAGACACAACCAGTAGGTGAAAAAATGAGTCTACATTGGAAATCAGAGGCTAATTTATTGACAGATAATAGATGACATATTAGATTAGGAACATGTAAGACATTGTTTAGAGTGATGGATGGTGAGATAATGATGGAACCTTTCTCGACGATAGCTGAGAGAGATCCATCTGCAATTTTTACTTTTTCATATCCAGAACATGAAAAATATGAGTTGAATAGATAAGAGGACCCAGTTATATGGTCAGTGGCCCCTGAATTTATGATCCAGGGGTTAGGGATTTTTGTAGAGACACTTGAGGCTGTTTTAAAGCTACATTTCTGGGCAAGTGAGGATGATGACTTATGTGATGTCCATAGCTTATACAGTTGCTCTAAGTCTTCTTTGTTGAAGAAGGTATGCTTAGATGATGAAAATTTGGGCTCCTTGATCGCTGGAAACCGTTTGAGACGCTTGATAAGCACTTTTGTTGTCGCGGGAGGATCGTTGATCTCGCTGGAAATCGGCTGGCTTGCTATGGAGCTTCCAGCATTTGGCCTTGATATGTCCTAGCTTGTTGCAGTAGTCGTAGATCGGGCGATCAGGTTTCTTCAGAAAGCGGTGGTTGGAGTCGGTGTTATTAATACTTGGATTAGCCATCTAGAATTGGCAGAATCCCATATAGGTGTTTATAGGTATTTTATGGCTCTGATACCATAAAAGCAGGTGTAATTGAGCGTTGTATTTCTCTTCATTAATGGAGTGGTATAAATAGGAATACAATTGAACTAACTTCCTAACTAATAGCATAAATAGATAACCAGAACAGATAACTTATCCTAAGAAATAGGAACTAACATAGTTACAGTAACTAATCCTAATAAATAGGAACTAACATAGTTGCAGTAACTATTTTAGACTAATTCTAACCCAATGGATTCCCATTTACTACAACATAAGCTGCAACCATTCATTTCATTTACATCATTCCAAACAACGGATTTGTAAATCCTGTGACTCAAACACAACCAACCAATGAATTTGTACACCACTTACAGCAACAAATGCTATATGCAACATATGTTACATGAGATTTCTATTTACAGTCAACCAAACAACTCCTAAATGACCAAACCAATCTTGGAGACTGTTTATGTCCACATGTCACCTACATGATCTATGAACATTTCCAAACTTCCCTCAACCATAAATCCAGTTGGTTGATCCAAATACTTTTTGCAGATCACCGAAGAGAACAATTTTTATCCTCAATTTGTTACAAGGCCAGTTCAAGTCGCCAAACACCATGGAGTTCTTGGTTGTTATTTGTATGGGTTTGGTCTATATGTCATGCTGTATACTTTTTCTTTGGCATGTTGTTTACAGTTAGTTTAGAAATTTGTTAGGTTTTGAATTTTTTTTTTCTTGCTTTGTAATTGTTCCTTGTCTATCCTCGATTTCACTTCTTCTCTAAAATAATTTTCTTTGGTTTTGATCTCTTTGGTTACCACTTCATGAGATATCACTTCATTTCTTTTGGCTAAAACCATGATTCATGACTTGATTTTCAGTCTCTTCTTTTTGTAGGATATCACCTTGCTTGCAGAGGAATTTTCCTTGTTCCAAAAAGCCAAGAAGTATGAGTTCAAACTTGTGCAGGACTTGCTTATAATTTGAAGTCATAGATTAAGTTCTTCAGTTCTGCCAGTAAGCTTTGTCAGGATCATTCAATTTGACTGATAACTTTTGTTCCCTGACAGACTATAAATTGTTCATCAATTGTGGTGGTAGCAAGGTTACCAGCAATGACAATGAATATGAAGATGACTCATCCCCACTTGGAGCAGCAAGATATGCAATTTCTGAGAGTAAGACATGGGCTAGCAGTAGTACAGGATCATTCATGGACTATCATAATGAGGCTAATTACATCGCTACAAACGTGTCGGTGTTGAATACCTCTAATCCAGAGTTGTACACGACAGCACGGCTCACACCAGTCTCTCTTAAGTACTATGGTCTCTGCTTACAGAAGGGAGACTATAATGTGAGTCTTCATTTTGCAGAAATAATGTTCACAGACGATGATACATTTTCGAGTTTAGGAAGGCGGTTGTTTGATGTATCAATCCAGGTGAATTTTTCTATGAGAATGCCCATCATGATTCCTTTATTTTATCTGGGTTACTGAGGTAGGTCCAGTCAAATCATACTTCCTGCTATCCATGAATTCCCATCTCAACAACACACGATATGAGAACTTTAATGTGAATAGATTTCTTTTAGTTTTCACTCCTTTGTTCCTTCTACCAAATATTTTTGGGTCACTTTTTATTATGACATGATATGTTAGAATGTCACTGTTTCCTGCATAAATTTGTGACTGAGTTGGCAAGTACAAGTATGTAGATCCTATTTAAGTTCTGAACTTTTCTATTTATTGTTCCTTAATGTAAATTGTAAATATGGAAACAAAGCAGACTTCTACAAATTGATCTCCATTATGTTGTACTAAGTGACTAGAGACAATAGACAGGAGCAAGGATATCAGACATCAAAATTATTAGCAGTAAAAGACTACAATAGACCTTTGGCACCAAGTTATTTACCGTCTAGGGACTTTTGACTGCATCCATTTCACAGAGCTTCTTTCAGGAGATGTGATGCATCGAACCTCTCTGCTTATGAGTGGCTGGTTTTTACAGGGTTAGGATTACATGGTTTTGATTTTTCGCGGGAGCCTGGAGGCTAGGGCTTGGTAGAGGAAAGTGATGGGAGGGATAGTACCTGATCTCAGTGAAGGATGAGGAATGATGAAGAATGGAGGCTATGGGATGTTAAAACTAGGGTTTGAATTGATACAGAGCCTAGTGCTTTGGTAACATTTTGAGATTAGGAATAGTTCGACTCCATAGGTTAATTTTATTAGGTGGAGTGAATACATGATCAAAGGAGAGGATAAGAGCTGAGTTTGGGGCCTATCCAATAAGAGACTAAACAAGGGACTAATAGGACAAAATACAAAGAAGATGAGAAACGTAGAGTCTCTTATACAATTATAATACTTGGATATATCATAAGCTGTCACATAGTGGTCCAAGAAATGTTGCTGAATGACGATTTTCATTTGAGTAATGACGATACCCATTTATTTAACTAAGTCATCTACATATTCTTCATGATACTGCATTAATTTGTAAAAATTAAATTCTTATATAGTTCTTTCTCTTTCTCCTCCCACATTGTCTGTTTCTGAGTTTCATTCGAAATACTAGATCGTCACTAAGTATTTCGGTACGATGGTTTTCGCTTGAATTTTGAACTTGTAAAGTAGAACTCTCATCGTGCGATCAACTCATTAGGTACTTATAATGTATGCAGAGCCAAAAGGTTTTATATGACTTTGATATCGTAAAAGAAGCTAATGGGACTGGTAAGGGTATTATTAAGACCTTTACAGCAAGTGTAGATGGAACTCTGGAGATTGACCTTTACTGGGCTGGGAAAGGGACAACTGCCTTTCCGCGTAGAAGTGTATATGGACCTCTCATATCAGCCATTTCAGTTACACCAAGTTAGTTGTTGGATAGTTATTTGTTTTTCTTTCTCCTATGTTTTGTTGGTGCTGATTTTGTGGTCGTTTCCTGTTGTAGACTTCAATCCTACTACAAGCGATGGCAAAATATCTTTGGGAGCTATAGTGGGCATTGTTGTTTCTGTTTGCGTATTGATACTGTTGTTGTTGTTGGCCATCCTCTGGATTTATTTGAGAAGAAAAAATTCTAAGAGAAGTGGTAAGACAAATGAGCTCATTCATTTTTATGTTATGCTATATTGCACACACACGGACATACACACACATACAAGGAACAAAGTAAAGTAGTTTCCACACACTATATAGCATGATGGTCATTCATATGGATGATTCATAGCATTCATGGATCACAAGTATTTGCAGTTTGCGATGTGTTCTTGACAGACGTGGATTCAACAACAGTTTTGGTTTTTCTGATGCATTCTTTGTTATATGCATACAAATTTCCTCACTATATCTCAAGTAAAAAAGTTTTACTTCACATTGATTTTTTTTTTTTTTTTGGAATGGGAAAAGAAGAATTCAAGGGTCTAGAGTTGCAGACTGGTCACTTCAGTTTGAAACAGATTAAATCTGCTACTAGAAATTTTGATCCTGCAAATAAGATAGGTGAAGGGGGTTTTGGTCCAGTCTACAAGGTAATGGATGCTTTCTGGTTTTAACTCGTCATTTGTTTGAAATTTGTGGCATTTTAAAGTTTGATCCTTTACTGTGATTTGGGCATATGGTTTCAGGGTGTTCTTTCAGATGGTTCATAAATTGCCGTTAAACAACTATCTTCCAAGTCTAATCAAGGGAACCGTGAATTTGTAAATGAGATTGGACTGATATCTGCATTAGAGCACCCCAATCTAGTGAAGCTTTACGGCTGTTGTATTGAAGGAAACCAATTATTTCTTATTTATGAATATCTAGAAAATAATAGCCTTGCACGTGCTTTATTTGGTTAGTGCTGCTCCTTGTCTACTTTACAATGGTGGCCCTCACATGCCATTTATCCTGTTATCCTATTCTAATTGGAACTGGTTATTTGGAACTTCACAGGTCCCGAAAGAAGTCGATTGAATCTAAATTGGCAAACAAGGCGCAAGATTTGCCTAGGGATAGCGAAGGGATTGACTTATCTACATGAGGAATCAACGTTGAAGATTGTTCACAGAGACATCAAGTCAACAAATGTTCTGCTTGATCGAGATCTTAAAGCAAAGATATCCGATTTTGGTTTGGCCAAACTTCATGAAGAAGAGAATACCCACATCAGCACTAGGATAGCAGGAACTTCGTGAGTATCATTAAACCTTGAACAAGTTGTGCTCCAAACAATATATGCTTACATGACTCAGACTGCAAGGTCAATGAGATTCAGTCTTTCTACTTCTCTGTGAAAAAAACTTCTATTACAAGGAGGTTGCATCAGTATCGTTTAGGTTTACTCCATTTTGATAGGTTCTGTAGAGGCACTAGCCAGATACAAAGTAGACCATGTAAATACCATTCATGATCATATCTGATAGCAGTGAGGAGGGTTTCATGTAAATCAAACTATACAAATTTATGAGGAAAATGCCAAATATTCCTACAAAATTATGACCTTATTAAGAAGAAACTTTCATCTATTAGGTTCTTTAATTATGAACCTATAGAAGCATGTATATGCAAGGATAACTTATTCTGGTCTGGCTAAACATCAATTGTATAGGAGGAAATGGTGTACAAACATTATAAGAAGGCACGATCCTATCAATTTGCGAGTTCATCTTTAAATTTGTAAAAGAGTTTACATTCAGTTACTGAGCATTGCTATAGTAAATTTATAGTCACATCTCTTGCTGCTGAAAAACTGTTCAAATCTGAGAAGTCTCAGTTTACTTGAAAGTATGATTAATGTTCAAGAATTCTACATTTCTTTAATCACAAGTCAAATTTTGTGCTCTCTGTAATAATGCTCGTTGGTTCTGCAGTGGATATATGGCTCCTGAATATGCAATGAGAGGTTACTTGACAGACAAAGCAGATGTTTACAGCTTTGGAATTGTAATGTTGGAGATTGTTAGCAGCACAGCAAACTCGAACTATAGGCCTAAGGAGGACATGATGTGCCTTGTTGATTGGGTGAGCATCAGAAACAAGTCATGATTTTTTTCCTAAAGTTAGCATATATAAGATAAAGTCTGGACTATGTGTTTTGTACAAGAGTCAAATGAAAGGTGAAGTATACTGTTAAACCAGTACAAATAGATGATACTTGATGCTTTCACTAACATCTTCCCGCTAACCAAGTTCCAGTTCTTCCTGGACATTACTAAATTAGCATTACCACTAATCCTTTCAGGCTTAATTGCATGTTACAATTTCGATGTTCTTTCAAAATTGGTGATATCACTATGTCAACTATTTAAGGAAATATAAAAGCTGTTTTATATTTTCTTTTTACTAATGGAATGTATTCTCTCCAATTTCCTCTGTGGTCTTCGTGTTTATGCTTAATCACACTAGACTACTATTCACTATGCTTAAGTTTTCAGGTTTGACTTTGCACTAAAATTAGAATTTCTAGGGAATGTGAGAATTCAAAATATCTAGACTCCCTTGTCAGGAACTACTATAGAGTAGGTTGCTAAACCGTTGATATGGAAATCGTAGCAATTTGGAACTGATCTTTGTATGTTGCTCTTCAATTCATGTCTCTGCGTTCTAGCATTACGAATTTGGTATAAACAAGTAATTGTAGTGTGTATTCTTTCCTATGGAATGTAGGCCAATATTTTGGCAGAGCGGGGAAGCTTGCTGGAGCTCGTGGACCCAAAGCTGGAGTCAAGCTACTCAAAGGAGGAGGCATTGCAGATGCTGAATTTGGTTCTTTTATGCACCAACCCTTCTCCAAGCGCAAGGCCGCTGATGTCCACAGTGGTGAGCATGCTCGAAGGCAAGATCCCTGTACATCTCCCGCCATTGAATCCTTCGGCATCAAAACTTGATGATACAAGGCCGAAAACCTTCGAGAAATTGTCCCACGACAGCCAGTTAACCAGTGGCTCGGTTGATGATTCATGGACCGATTCTTCTGCATATCACGTGAGTAGAATAGAATCGGCTATACTTTCAGAAAGCAGATCTCATTCAGATAATGTGGATTAGTTCTTCTCTGTGGCAAGCTCATATTCTTATCAGGGATTGGAGGGCACAGGGTTACTTTGCCGTCACATACGTCGTGTAGTCCTGAACTTTACAGGAATTTGCCAAATGCTGGTTTCCTTGTGCCTAAACATAAGAGTGTGAAGGAAACTACATTTATTATCTCGACTGATTTGTTCAAGTGCGATTTCGGATAAAATTGATCGATAATTTAGGTACTTAATTTTGTGCTGAATGTTCTTATATAGTCTAAATTTGTTGATTGGAATGTATTGTGTTAGATTATATTTGTAATGTAAATATGGCCCATACCAATAAGCCCAAATGTAGACACTATATATATGTCACAAACCCTAGCAATGAGAACAAGGTATTATTATTTCCTACATGGTATCAGAGCCTCCCGAAAAATTCTAGCCGTCATCGGATCGATCGATCGGAATAGTCCCTCGATCTATATCAGAAGGGTCTGCTAGGGATCTCTCACGAGAAGTTTTCTAGACGGCCATTAATTTCCTACAGGTGGCCTCACCCACATCGGCATCGGCTCCGCCCAGGTCTTCTATGGCGCCAACTACGTGCCCCTGGCGGAATGGTGAGGGTACGGATTTCTCGTGTCGGTCGTCAACATAATCACCTGGCTCGGTGTTGGGGGATTCTGGTGGAGAACCATTAGCTTGTGGTGAAGTGGTCGATCACACACACGATCTCCATTAATTGTCACCTTGTGGTGGCCATTAATTTTCTTGTGGTGCTGCTGTTAGAAGTTTTTTCCAAGAAGGCCATTAATTTGAGTACAAACGAGATTCTCGTTGTCCTCACGAGAAGTTTTTTTTCCGACCACGCCCGTCCGCGCCCGCGCCTGACCGACGCGCCGATCCTGCCGACTTCGCGCCGGATCACCATCCGTGCCTGACCCCCGTCCGTGCCGGATCTTCCCCGTCCAGTGCCTGACCGCGGCCGATTCGTCGGAGTTGTACAAACTTTTGTACACCCGACATCCGCTCGCCTCTACGTGCCAGATTCGGCACCCTTGATCGCGGCCGATTCGCCGCCGACCCCGTCCATCAGCGGCCGATTCGTTGGAGTTGTACAAAAGTTTGTACACCCGACATCCACAATGGCAGATGATGCTGCATCCAGCTACTCCGTCGCGACCGACGGTGGCGGTGCACACAACCCAAATTATCCTAATCCGAAGGATCCATATTTTCTGAGTTCTGCTGATCAACCAGGAAATATCATTACTCCTATTGTTTTTCGTGGACCGAACTATGCTGAGTGGTCTCTCCCTGATCTCTAGGCAAAAGATCACTTTTCTGGAAGGTACTGAAGTCAAACTGTTAATGATGCTAGTAAGTTGCTTGATTGGAGATGCGTGCAAGCGCTATTGGTTCAATGGGTTCTTAATACCATTGATCCGTCTCTGGAGAAATCTTTGCCGTACTTTGAGGAGGTATATCCCTTGTGGACCTTGTTGGAGAAAAGATTTGTTGTTAGCAATGGCACTCGAAAGCAACAAATTAAGGTGGCTTTGGCTAAGTGTAAACAAACGGCTTCGATGTCTGTGGAAACCTACTTTAGAAATTTGCAGTCTTTGTGGGATGAACAAGCTGCTTATTTCCCATTGCCTACTTGTACCTGTGGTGAACTTGCTGCAAAGCTACAGGCTATGAGGGATGAAGACCACTTTCAGGACTTCATCTATGGTTTGAATGCTGAGTTGTATGGTCATATCCGATCTAATCTTCTGGCTCAGGATCCTCAGCCAAGTTTAGATCGGGCATACCAGGCAGTCCGTGAGGAGGCGGATATGCGAAAATCTCAGTTCCAATCCGCTATTGAGGAGGTGCTGGCGCTGACTGTCACGACTTCACCTCGTCTTTCTATGACTTCTAATAGTAGAACTTCAGATTCCAGGGACAAATAGGTATGATCTGTACTCATTGCAAGAAAACAGGTCATGATGTTGCAACTTGCCTTGCAAAGATTGGCTATCCAGAGTGGTGGGAGACTCGTCCTCGGCGTGAGGGCGGACGTGGTGCTGGTGGTGGCAGAGGCCCGGCACCACTACAGAGATGAGATGGGGGTCGCGGTACTGGTGGCGCAGGGGCTGTTCATCATGTCGCCGCTGCTAGTCATGGTGTCCCTGCTGGTCTTGCTGGGAGTTCGGCAGACATGATACATGGAGGGTATCCTTCACAACTCTCAGGTGAACAATGGCAGAAACTGATGAGCTTGCTGGGTAACGACAATCCTTCCAACTCTGGTTCATCAAACTCTGATCGTCTGATGGATAAGAATTCTTCTATCCCTTGAATATTCAATACTGGGGCTACTCTTCATGCGACGGGCTATTGTGACTATTTAGTTGATTGCTTGAGGGCCCTGTCTGTCCTGTGATTTTGCCTGATGGGAGCACTATTGAGGCTGTTTTGAGAGGCAAAGTATTTCTGACTGCTTCACTGGTGTTGACGGATGTTCTTTATGTTCCGACATTAACATGCAATTTGATCTCTGTCTCACAATTGATTGGTGCCAGAAATTGTGATATGTTATTTACTCCTGATTTGTGTTTTGTTCAGGACCGAAGTACGAGGATGGTGATTGGAGCAGGTGAACAAAGGGGTAAACTTTACTTCTTGGGGGCGGTCCCAGCTTCTTTGGCTTCGGTGATCCTGGCATGCAAAGAAAATGATTCCGAGGTTTGGCATAGTAGACTGGGGCATCCTTCAGATAAAGTAATACAGACTTTACCTTTTCTCTCTGGTAGTAGTGTGTTTTCTCATAAGGCTTGTGATATATTTGTCATCAAGCTAAACAGACTCGTGATGCCTTTCCTGATAGTAGTAGTCGCGCTTTGAGATGCTTTGAACTCATACACTGTGATCTGTGGGGACCATATAATGTTCCGTCATCTAATGGGGCACGGTATTTTTTGACTTTGGTGGATGATTTTTCTAGAGCTGTTTGGGTTGTTTTATTGACAGATAAGGGTGTTGTTTATTCTGCGTTTCTTAAATTCATTGCTATGGTGAAGCGTCAGTTTGGGGCTGATATCTGTCAAGTGCGGAGTGACAATGGCACTGAATTTAATTGTTTACGAGATTATTTTTCATCTCAAGGTATATTGTTCCAAACATCCTGTGTTGGGACACCTCAACAGAATGGAAGGGTGGAAAGAAAACATCGACATATTTTAAATGTCGCCAGGGCATTGCGATTTCAGGGTTCTCTTTTCGTGGGTTTTTGGGGAGAATGTGTTCTGGGTGCATGTTATTTGATAAATAGGACCCCTTCTAGTATCTTGCATTTTAAGTCTCCTTATGAAGTTTTATATGGCTCGGCTCCTTCGTATGATCATCTACGTATTTTTTGTTGTCTGTGCTATGCGTATGATTTGAAATCCCGACATGATAAATTTGCTAGCAGGGGAAGAAAATGTATCTTTGTTGGGTATCCACTTGATAAAAAGGGATGAAAACTGTATGATTTGGAAACTGGTAAATTTTTTGTGTCCCGTGTTGTTACTTTTTATGAAAAAGAATTTCCAGGGTGTGGCTCTGCTAGCGAGATGTCTTCTGCGATACGCCATACATCTGTTGAGGTACCGGGAGACTATATAGAGGCTTTTGGGATGGTGCCGGCTACGGTTGCTGAGGCCGGAATGGTTGCTGGTGGCTCGGCACCGACTGGCAAAGATGCACAGGTAGATGCAAAAGTATTGACAGGAGAGTCCGCTGGGGGTGATGCGGATACTACTAATGATACAGGGGATACACTGTTGCCAGAGGTGCCCGACGAGGTAGTATTGGGAAGAGGAATGAGAAAGAAATCACAGCCAGTACGATTACAGGATTTTGTGACGAATGCTGTTCGAAGTAAAAGTCCCCCCTTCACCACAGTTCATCTGTTCCCGTCACTTTCTCAGGTACTTCGTATCCTCTAACACAATTTCTAAGTTACGACATATTTACTGCTGGACAAAGAGATTTTCTTGCAGCCATCACTGCAGGTGTTGAGCCTACTTCATATCGCCAGGCCTCGCGAGATTCAGGCTGGCGTGCGGCTATACAAACTGAAATACAGGCTCTGGAAGATAATGGGACATGGAGTCTTGTCGATTTGCCTCCTGGGAAGAAAGCATTGGAAAGTAGATGGGTGTACAAAATAAAGTACAAATCTGACGACAGTGTTGAGCGCTTAAAGGCACGGCTAGTTGTGTTCGGTAATCATCAGGTTGAGGGGATTGACTATTCAGAAACATTTGCCCTGGTAGCTAAGATGCCTACAGTTCAGGCGTTCTTGGCTGTTGCAGCTGTGAAAGGCTGGACTTTGCACCAGATGGATGTGCACAATACTTTTCTTCATAGAGATCTGACAGAAGAAGTATATATGAAGTTGCCGCCAGGTTTTTCGCATAGTGAACCCAACAAAGTGTGTCGCCTGCGTATGGATTGAAACAGGCACCACTTTGTTGGTTCGCTAAGCTTACTGCTTCTCTGATATCCTATGGATTTATTCAATCACATGTCGATTATTCACTTTTCTCTTTTTTTTAAGGGGAAGGTAGAGTTGCATGTTTTGATCTATGTGGATGATATGATTGTGTCTGGTAATGACACATGTGCTTTAGATGCTTTCAAAAAGTACCTTAGTTCTTGCTTTCACATGAAGGACCTTGGTGTGATGAAGTACTTTCTTGGCATAGAGGTGGCTCGGAGTGCGGAAGGAATTTCCTTGTGTCAAAGGAAGTATGCTTTGGACATCATTTCAGAATGCGGTTTGATGGGGTCTCGCCCTGCTGATTTTTCCATGGAGCCCAATCACAAGCTGGCAGAATCGACTAGTCCAAGGATGGCGGATGCAGAGACTTATCGGAGGCTGGTTGGGAGATTGATTTATCTATCATTTACTCGCCCTGACTTGGCCTATGCCGTGCATATCTTGTCTCAATTCTTACAGCAGCCTCGACAAGATCATTGGCATACTGCTTTGAGAGTTGTCAGATATCTCAAAAATGCACCAGGACAGGGTATTCTTTTAAAAGCTGATTGTGATCTCCGTCTTTCTGGTTGGTGTGATTTCGACTGGGCAAGTTGTCCCTTGACTCGCCGCTCTGTTACAGGCTGGTTGGTGTTTCTGGGGGGGGGTCTCCTATTTCTTGGAAGACCAAGAAGCAATCAACTGTTTCCCGATCTTCCGCTGAAGCTGAATACCGATCTCTTGCTGCGCTTGTTTGTGAGTTGAAATGGTTGAAGGAGTTATTGGTGTGTTTGGGCGTTCGCCAGGAGTCTGCTATGTCGGTGTATTGTGACAGTCAGTCAGCCCTGCATCTGGCTCAGAACCCGGTATTTCATGAGCGCAGTAAGCATATTGAGGTGGATTTGCATTTTGTTCGCGATGCTATTAGAGATGGCACCGTAATAGCCTCGCATGTTCCTACTTCTTCTCAACTGGCTGATATCTTCACCAAGTCCCTTGGAAAGCAAGTGTTTGATTCTTTCCTTCCCAAGTTGGACATTTGTGACTTGCATGCTCTAACTTGAGGGGGAGGTGTTAGATTATATTTGTAATGTAAATATGGCCCATACCCATAAGCCCAAATGTAGACACTATATATATGTCACAAACCCTAGCAATGAGAACAAGGTATTATTATTTCCTACATATTGACAGTTAAAAGACCAAAAGCAAGATAGGCAATCATTGTTCAGAGGATGTTATGTAAATTATTATTCTTTTTTATGAAGTCAATCTTATCGTTCTCCATGTGCACGAAATGCAAATATAATCGCATTGGCAGTGTGGAAACTAGTTCTCCTGATTTGCAATTTGTTGATTGGTATATATTGACAGTTAAAAAGACCGAAAGCAAGATAGGCAATCATTGTTCAGAGGATGTTATGTAAATTAATGAAGGCGATTTGATCGTTCTCCGTGTGCATGAAATGCAAATATAATTGCATTGCCAGTGTGGAAACTAGTTCTCCTGATTCAACTTATTGCAATTTGGAGGATTTCCTCTGCTAGAATTTCCATCCACATTTTTCTTCTCAAATGATTTTGTGCTAATTTCTTCTCTAATGTTGTCACTGTGGCGTGCAGAATTTTCAATATTGGCATGCTTTTTGGATTTATATATATATCAAACTAATACGTTCCTAAAGTGATTGTGCATTGTGCGTCATTTAATATCAGAGCAGCAATATGTAAGTTGAAATGGCACCAAGAAAAATTGGTACGAGTTGATTGGCTTAGTCGACTGGTTTAATGTAGTCAAGTCTGGGTTCAGGTCAGGTTAAGTCGGCAGAATTTGGTACGTCGTTCCGATGGCTCGTTTTATAAAGTCGAGTGTACAAGCTGGTATTTTCCATATTTATATCCATATTTATACGGAACAATTAACGTTTTCCTTTTGACATAAATATTATTTTCTTGCAGACACGAAACGAAATCCCAATCAATAGGAGAATAACAAAAATAGGGAATTCTTTTGTGGCGAGATCCCTTTAATGCACTAATTAATAGTCAAAATGAATATATTCTTTACTGCAGTGCATCAGTAAGTAAGTATCAGTCTCAGAGGATTGTGTCTCCCTCCGTTATGGGAATAGGTAGAACTATAAAGTATAATTCGAGCGTTTTCAAATTTGATTCATTCTCATCATATATAAATAATCGAGCTTTTTAGTTCTAATTGGCATCTTGGCTTCCATAACGGGAGCACGAAGTCATTTTTGACTATTTTGAAAGTTGGAGAATAGAATCGGTAGAAAGGTAGTCCGGACTCCGGCAAGAGTAAGAAGGATTGGCTAGTCCAGCGTCAGGCCCAATTCACGAGATAGAGATAGAAACGAATGCAGTACTAAGCTAGTTAACCAAGTTTTCCTTTTGACATAAATATTATTTTTCTTGCAGACATGAAACTCAGTGTTAATTATAAATATTATTTTTCTTGCAACATTTTTCATATATTGAGGTTTACACTAGATGTAACAGATTTCCATCATATGTACCTGAATGTAATGGATTTCTATCATATGAAAACCTGAATATAACATATTCCCATCATATGTAATTATGATTTTGATCATCAATGAAAATCTTCTTTTGGTCCTTCAGCAACTTTTGCATTTTCTTTGCTTGCCAATGTGAATGGACATAGTAAAACACTATACTAGAGGTAATGGACATAGTAAAATATTACTCTTTGGAGAAATAGTTCCGCTAGGGAAAGTGGATCCATTATTTATAGCATACCAACATTGTTTGTGATACAAATAACACATTATGAAAAATGAGGGTTATTATTCATTTAGAGTATAACTGGACGTGAAAAATTATAGACTCTATTAGGGAATCACTTTTCAGTGGACTTATTATCTATAACATACCTAATACTAGCCATAGATAATAAGTTAAAATAATTAAGACACTACCAGGGATAATATGGACATGATAGCTATAATTGAGACTATAGATATGCTAGGTATTGTTAGTCCCGGGGCTTGATCAAAGATGAAAAACAGATGCAATCGAGATCTGAGATGTCACACAAAAATTTTGCAGTGATCAAACTCAAGATCTACGATGGTACAATAAATCAAATAGCCAAATTACAATCTGAAGGAGGGAAAAAGAGAAGAGAAGATCTCTCGTTCTTCCTTGCAAACGTGTTGCTATTGGGACAGAACGAGTTACAATAAAACTAGAGAGAGATGAGAAGAAGAACAATGCTGGGGTGTCAAAACACCGTTGCTCAAAGCAAGATTCGCCCCACACGATCTGCTTCCAGGAACCAGTAAATTGAAGAACTTGTGGAACGCTCGAAGTCACCTCTGTTCAAACTCCTCGGATGGACTTGCAATGGCGGCAACAACTCTCTCTCTCTTTCTCCTTTTCTAACTTGTAATTTTCGTAGTAGTCACAAAGGAGGCCAGAAGAGAGTATTTATAGAGAGATGGTGGAAACCCTAACCGCCTCTTCAGTTATGGAAAGATTGAATCAAATCCCAAAAGATAGCAACGAGATTTGATTCAAATCCCACGAAATTAATTCAAATCCCACAAAGATAGGATCTGAATTAATTCAAATCCCACAAAGATAGGATCTGATTTAATCGCATTGATTCAGCCTTTCCATAACCGATTTGTAATCTGTACAGTCAGCGGATACCTCCATGCGGCAGCAGCAGCAGCCTGGCCGCATGAGCCAAATGGCCGCATGGACCGCATGAGCCGCATGGACCGCATGGACCGCATGGACCGCATGTGCCGCATGTGCCGCATGAGCCGCATGGACCGCATGGACCGCATATGCCGCATGAGCCGCATGGACCGCATGAGCTGCATGTGCCGCATGAGCCGCATGAGGCCGCATATGAGCCGCATGCCGCATAAGACCACATGGTCGCATATGAGCCGCATAAAGACCGCATGGCCGCATATGAGCCGCATAAAGACCGCATGACGTGCTAAGTGCAAAGTGCGCCAACAAAACGCCACATTACGCCTCATGAGCCCATGAGCCCGAGTCCGAGTCCGAGTCGCTAAGCCCCGTTGGGGCTTAGCTCCAAGTGGAATTAATCCAAGAGAATGACAAAAGCATTAATGCTTAATCCTTGGAGCCTTATTCTTACCTCCTAGTAAAATCACCCACATGGTTCCCTCTTTAGGGTCACCACCCCATGTGCATCTCTCAACAACACAACCAAGTATATATGTTGAGATAACTCATGGTGCATTTCCGATGTGGGACTATAATTTTACAAGGCATATTGAGAGCAAGCTCTCTCCATGTAAAGAAAGCACCAACAATCCCCCACATATCACAACATATATATGTGTCCAGGGTTGAGCGTTCCCCACAGTAACTGTCCATTTTGTATTAGGATAGATGTCGCTGACGACTTGAATCTTCCCGTATGGGTTAAATAACAATGTGATACAAGAATGGACTACGCCTTGAATTCTGCACCACAATTGTAATTCTTTCCACTCACAAAGTGTAGTTACGTGTGCTTCTGGCTGCACATTAAAGGCCCTGTGCCAGCCTGGTTTCAGTGTATAATTTTGGGCGTCTACAAGTTTACCCTAAAGAGACGGCCTGATATCTCTTTCCATACACTATAGGTGAGTTCTTTATTAAAGAGATATGGCATGAAGCCTTGCGCTTCCTTGCGGTGCTACGCCGCTATGACATGGCCTGAAGCCGAGGCATTACCCCTACCTGGGAACCTCATTGTAGTGTCATACTACTGTAGCATGAGGTCACAAGCCTCTTTGTAGTGCCAAACTACCTAGCATGAAGCCTAAGGCTTCCTTGCGGTGTTACGCCGCAACGACATGGCTTGCAATGCCGAGGCTTTACCCCTACCTGGGTACCTCATCGTGGTATCGTGCCACTGTAACATGGGGCCATCCTTCCCTTTGTAGTGCTGTCTACAACTCTTTAATTACGTCATACAGCATTAGGCTACCTGCCTATTTGCGGTGCTACGCCGCTGTGACTTGGCTTGCAAAGCCGAGGCATTACTCCTACCTGGGAACCTCATGGTGGAGTCACCCCACTGTAGCATGGAGATTCAATCCTTGTAGTGCTGCTCTACCGTGCTTCCTGTAAAGCACACCAGGCATTCACTCTGCCTAAGAACTCATTAAGGCGTTTAAGCCAACCTTCCACAGGATCTGTTTTTCTGCAGAAAAATATATAGTAGACAACAGTGGTTATGGGTCCGTGTCATACTCAAAAATATTTATTATTACTTTTATTATTATCATTATTATTGTATTACGTTAATAATATTGTGATTAGGATTTTGTTGTTTTATGGCCATGTGTCCCAAGGCCACAACCATAACCCTAGCCCTACACCCTACCCCTAACCATAACCCTAGCCCTAGGGGGGGTGCAAGGTGTCCCTACAAAGGGATGGGGGGGGGAACACCTCACCACTACTTCTCTCCCTATAAATACAACACACACACACACTTCATAACCAAAAAAAAAAAAGAAAAGAGAAAAAAAAAACAAAACAAAACTCACACACACACCACTCCACCCGACCCCCACTCCAGCTGCTGCCGCTCCTGCCTTGCTGCTGCCGCTGCTGTGCTCGCCGCCCGCCGCCGCCAGCGCCGCCTGCTGCCGCCGGCCAGCCCCTCCGGCCACCACAACTCCACTTCCTCCTCCTCCACTTCATCTCCACTTCCACTTCCTCTTCCCCCAACTCCATCTTCACTCCATCTTCATCATCTTCCTCCTCTTCCACTTCCAAATCCAAAGAAAACATAGGTAAAATTCTAAATCCCTATTCTTCTTCCCCAATCTCTAATTTTTTTCTAACTTAAACCTAGGTTAGAATTGCTAACAAAACTCTCTTGTTGTGGGGTTTAATTTAGGAGTTGTGGAAGAAAAGTCTAGGTCATCTCCAACCCAAGGCAAGTCCTCCTTCTCTTTTCTCCTTTAATCAATTTCCTCTTGAAAATTTCTTTTAGGAATTGTTGTGTTCTTTGGGATTAATATTGTTATTATTAATTCTGGAATTTATAGAAATAAATGACAAAGTTTGTCATTTTAGAAATTAATTGGATTTATGAGTATAAAAATGTGTAGGACTCTATTTATGGATACTTGGTATAATTGTCGTTGTGTATTCATATAAATTTGGCTTAATATGTGCAATCAAAGAATTATGACTTGTAAAATCATAGGTATCGGTACAATGTAGAAATTCAACCTAGATTATCATAAGAAAACCAAGTTACATATTGGACGTGTAAAAGTTTTACTTCCTTTTTTTTAGCAATATCATGTTGACTCAACCCAAGCATCTAATATTACGTAGTTGATACAAACTCATATACACAAAATTGTCATGGACACCTATAAGTCTTAACATACTTTAGGGTTACTACCCATATACTCAAGGGGGAACCCATACGTATGATTTGTTTTAACATGGCATGTATAAATAAGAGTTAATTTTCAGTTTTAGTATTTTTTTTTATTTTATTATTCTGTCCATAAGTAAAGTTGTGCTAAATTAACCCGTTTCAGCTTGATTAATTAGTTAAAATGTGTGTTTATAGGTACCCATATGTTATGGTAACCCTGCATCTATGATTATTCAATATTTAACCCCTTTTTCATCATCAAGAAGTCAACTTCGATAATGGCTAGTATAAGTTAGAGTTGAAACCTTAGATCAAGTCTAGCTAAGGCCTCAAGTTATATAAATTTTCATAGCATGCATTATCATGTGAGAGATTCATACTTTATTATTATTGAGTACTGACAATTTTATTTCTTAAATGACTAGCTCATCATAAAGCAACTGCCGAAAATAAATTTAAATGCATGATTACTTGCTTGCTTGATTGCAACGGTAAGAAAGAATATTATTAAGCATTTTGATACTTGCGTGGGTTTCCGGTGTTGAGGTTTGCTCCACCGAAGGGGTCGGCGAACCCGATATATATATATTTGCGTGGTTCCGGTGTTGAGAGTTGCTCCACCGAAGGGGTCGGCGAGCCCATATATATTTCTTTTATATCATGTTTTGTAAATTGTCGGAGCTCCTAAGTACAAAGGAGACTCTGCCAAAATTTTTGAAAAATTTAGGAGATAGACAAATTTCTGATTTTCGGAAATTTTAGAATCATTGGGTGGGGAGGACAACTGAATATCCCTAGATATCCCGTAACATAATAACCATAAAAAGCTGATCAGCGACTCCTGAATATCCTGATGAGTACTTCTATATAAGTACTAGCCCAAGAGAGGCTCCTGTCCTGCTACTTCTATTCCGATAGTAACATCGAATAGATTGGTTTTAGCCCAAGGGAGGCTCCGAAATTACAACCTGATCCCAGGTTAACGGGATTGTTCACGGGAATTATTTAGGGAATTAATTCAGAGTACTGTTCTCAAAATTGCATTGCATTTAGTCTACTAAATTTCATCTTACTCCAGTAAAATAACTCCACCTATCAAGGTAGGTAGTTTCTTGATTGCTCAAGGGAAGCAAAATCCTACTGAGAGCTCAAGGGAAGCTCAGAACATCATACAATCTATGGAGTAGGATGTCATTTACTTTTCCTTGATTTTGTGAAGTACACACATATAATAGTTGGCATACTTCTTTCTTTTTTGAAAAAAAAAAAACTGCATCTTTCTTTTGTATACTTTACCGTCCTTGACCGAGGACTTGCTTGTCATTTTCTAAAATGACCTAGTATTGTTCACTAGGTGAAGAAGAGGACGTCTCCGCCGAAGTAACGCCGCAGTACAACGAGGAATAATCGTCTGGATAACTTGCTAGTTATTTCTTTTGTAATAAGCTTGTAGAAGTATTGTTGATGAAGTCCTGTATAATAATTACCATATGTATAATAAGATGTAATCTCTGGCATTTTCCATTTTTGCTGATGTTTACGGGCGACAATCGCGGATTTTCGGCGCGTAGCCTGGGGATGTGTATGACGTCACCATTCCATTTGGGAAGTGGGACGTGACACGTCTTTTAGTGGTGGCCCATGCAGGTCAGCGAAAATGGAAAATCCAGAACGGACCTTAGGTCTAGACGTAGGTTTTAAACTCAGATAGAAAACTTTGATTTCCAACCATATCTTAGAAATCCTTAAGTAAGGTAGATAAATGGTTGGTAGCATTTTCCTTACAAATTTCTCTTTCCTGTCTAGATCTTAAATCCTACTAAGGAGTTACTAACCTAAGGAAAAAATTTTACTTTTTATTTTCTTTTCAATCTAGGTCATGCCTCGGTTTGCACCCTTCGCAAGACTAGGAAATGATAGTCACAGCCTAGACGAGTATTATGCATTTGTAAAGAAGATGTGGCACGTAGCACGTAAAGGAATGATCGAAGCCTATGGAGTACACTACGAATTGAAATATCCAATAGTGTCAGATATAGATGATGAAAGGAAAGAGTATTACAACTCGGTACATTATTATGTCCTGATAAAGGCAGAACCCACCAAAGGCCCAGAGACTGATCGCAATGGTACCTTGGAAGAATGGCTGAAAACTCATCCAAACGCAATAGTGCACAATATCAGGAAAATGTGGATTTAGATCCTCAAGCATGTATGTATGTGGAATGTATGAAGTAAGAATGTAATATATGTAGTAAGAATGTAAGTAAGTAGGGAAATATGGACTTAGATCCCTAGTATCTATAGATGATAAGTATGTAGCTAGGATGGATGAAATGTAAGATATATCTGCATGTAGGTAGAATGTGACCAAGTATGTATGTAAGCCAAGGGCATATTGTTCTATAAATAAATAAAATATGCTTTTTCAATCTCCTTATGTTCCTTATAAGAAATTCTTACATAGGATATCAAGGATATGGACCTGTTTATACCCAGTTTGGAATGGGATGGAAGCGAGTACACCTTCTACCTATACCAACGCTATGCCAGGATACTATGGAACGCACCCGACTGGTATGACATTCACGTCTACCAAATATTCTATGGAGTCAGGCATCCTATGGTACGAGACGTGGAGGATGGCGCTGAAGTGTACTTTGAGTACATCACCTACTGTCTTTATGTCCGAGACCCGAACCGCATCTATGTCGGATTGCACGGCTACGAAGGCACCATAGATGACTTTGAGAGGTTATATACAGAAGTAGAGATCCTTGCTGAAGGGAGGGAGCTTATTGAAGCCGTAGTATAAGATGTCTTAACCCTGTACATAGTGAAGAAGAAGTCCTTTTCCTTGTATTTTGGCATCTGCAGATATGTACCTGTATGAAGTAGAATAGTTTACCATGTCACGTTTTGGGATGATGGGTGACATGAGTAACTAAGTAGCAAGAATGTATGTAAATGAAAAATGAGAGTAAGGAGCACCATTTTGTAATTACTCTTATTTTAATGAATGAATATATATATATATACGAAGTTTTATGATACACTCTTGTTGAAAATTACGAGTTAAATACTTTCCTAAGAATTGTGTTTTCTCAGGATATGGACAACCACGGTCAGTCAAGTACTCCGCCCCCTCAAGAACCAACTGTGGCCGATATGTTTCGATTATTCCAGCAATTATTGGAATCCAATAATCAGCAGGCCAATGCAGCCCATGTTGCCAATGCAACCATATTAGAACGAATGCAGAACTCCAATAAAACAGAAGAGGGAACCCTAAAAGATTTTCGAGATCTTAAGCCACCTAAGTTCAAGGGAACTGAAAATGCAATAGAAGCGGGTCAATGGTTGAAAACCATTGAAGGCTTAATGAAGGCCGTAAAGCTCAAAACCGAAGAAATGGTGCCAGCAATCCGCATCCAGCTAGAAGATATCGCTGGATACTGGTGGAGTGCTGAGTACCCAGAAGATTCCGATGGAGTTATGACATGGGCAGAATTCAAGAAGAAGTTTGAAGAAAGATTCTATCCTAAATCAGCACGAATAGAGTTAGAGCGGCAATTCAACTATCTTAAACAAGGAAGACGCACCGTCGATGAATATGCTGTAGAGTTTTCCAGACTCAGTCGATTTGCTCCTAATATGATAGCCGACGAAGAAACAAAAATTTCTAGGTTCCTGGAAGGGCTCGGGACCCAATTGAAAAGCAGGGTCGCGTCCTACCGATGCCAGACCTTTTCTGAGGTAACAGAAGCTGCTCGAGACCAGGAGAGAATCCTGAAAGAGGAGCAACCTTTCCGGTCAACACAACCCAAGAGAACTTTTGAGGAAGGATCATCCTCTAACAAGAATCACTGGCAAGGACCACCTAAGCGTCCTCATAATGGCAACTCGGACAAATTCCTTATCTGTGATTTCTGCCAGAAGCCAGGACATAAAAAGAATGTGTGTAGGAGAAGATTGGGGCTCTGTTTGAGATGTGGAGCAAATCATCCAATCAGTCAATGTCCTCAGCCGCCTGCGAATGGAGCAAGGACACAAGGCTTCACTCAAGGATACCGACCTCCAGTTCAAGGAAACCAACCTCGACCAATGATACAGGCACCAACAGCACAAGCAGGAATGGCTTATGGAAATCAGCAAAGGCCGCCCTATGCCCCTCAGGCTTATCAGTTTCAACAAGCACAACGGGCAGCTCAAGCTCAAAATAGTAACAAGAAAAGGAATAGGCAAGGGCAAGCATTCATAATGGGAACTGAAGATGCGAATATCCCTGGAGAAGTAGTTTCAGGTACTATTTTAGTTTCTTCGTACCCAGCTTCAGTATTATTTGATTCCGGGGCTACCCATTCATTTATAGCATCTTCTTTTATATCACCACGTGAAATAGAATCACAACCTCTGCCTAAATCACTGAAAGTACTCACCGGTAATGGAGTAGTAGAAGTCAGTCGAGTATGTCGTAGATGTCCCATTAAATTGGGTGGAGGAGCTTTTCGTACCCGATTGCTTGTCTTTCCAACAAGCAATTATGATGTAATATTGGGTATGGATTGGCTAACTGCAACATTAGCCAATATAGACTGCGGCCAGGGGAAAATTTCATTCCAACTCCCTGACGACGAGTCTTATGAATTTGCAAGAGACCAAAATGAGTTCAATGCAGAGGAGTTAGAGAAATTTGAATTACCAGTACTACTGTAATGAGTAGCAGAGCAATCATTTCCAAGGGTAGTAGAAGAATTCAAGGATGTGTTCCCAGAAGAATTACCAGGGCTACCCCCAGACAGAGCCGTGGAATTTTCTATAGATTTAATACCGGGAGCTGCACCCATAGCCAAGAAGATATACCCAATGAACAAAGAGGAGCTAGTTGAGTTAAATAAACAGATAAAGGAGTTATTGTCAAAAGGGTTTATTCAGCCTAGCGCTTCACCATGGGGTGCACCAGTATTATTTGTGAAAAAGAAAGACAGTACCCTACGCCTGGTGATTGACTATAGGGCTTTGAATGAGGTTACCATCAAGAATAAATATCCCTTACCTAGGATCGATCAACTGTTTGATCAGTTAGGAGAGGCAAGGGTATTTTCAAAAATTGATTTGAGATCCAGATATCATCAGGTAAAGGTGAAAAAGGAAGACATCCGAAAGACTGCATTTAGAACTCGATATGGGCATTTCGAATTCTTAGTTATGCCATTCGGGTTGACAAATGCACCTGCTATATTTATGGACCTGATGAATCGAATATTTTATCAATATCTGGATAAATTTGTGATTGTATTTATTGATGACATCCTTGTATACTCCAAAAGTGAAGAGGAGCATGAAAAACATTTAAGGATAGTATTGCAAACTCTGCGGGAAGAACAATTGTATGCTAAGCTTAGTAAATGTGAGTTTTGGTTGGACCAAATACCATTTCTAGGGCATATTGTCAGTGGAGAAGGCATCTCGGTAGATCCAAAGAAAGTAGAAGCAGTTAAGTCTTGGCCAACACCTAAGTCAGTAGCAGAAATCAGAAGCTTCTTAGGATTGGCTGGCTATTATCGGAGATTTGTAGAGAACTTTTCAAGAATTACAGAACCTTTAACCCGTCTTACCCGGAAGGAAGAGAAATTTAATTGGACGGAGAAATGTCAAGCAGCATTTGACGAGCTGAAGAAAAGATTAATTACAGCTCCAATACTAGCATTACCCTCTGGTTCAGGTGGATATGAGATATATAGTGATGCATCAGGTAAAGGTTTAGGATGTGTACTGATGCAGCACGGAAGAGTCATAGCCTATGCATCCCGACAATTAAAGACACATGAAAGGAATTATCCAACTCATGATCTCGAACTTGCAGCGGTAGTATTCGCACTCAAGTTGTGGAGACACTATTTATATGGAGAAAGAATCAAAATATACACAGACCACAAGAGCTTAAAATATGTCTTCACACAAAAGGAGATTAATATGAGACAGAGAAGATGGTTGGAGTTACTGAAGGATTTTGACATGGAGTTGACCTATCATCCGGGCAAAGCTAATAAGGTGGCTGATGCCTTAAGTAGAAGACCCGAAGCTTTCTTTATGAATACACCCAAAGAAATCCTTGAGGATTTGAGGAAAATGGGAATTGAAGTGATACGCCCGCTAACCGAAGGAATGTGGCAAAATTTGCAAGTACAGTCCTCCTTAATAGATAGAATTAAGGAAGCTCAACAGAATGATTCAAAACTTCAGAAAATTTGGAAACAAACAGAAGAGGGACTCCAGACCGGGATAAGGAAGCATCCGGACGGATCATTAAGATTCGGAGATCGATTATGTGTGCCCAGTGGAGATTTAAGAACAGAGGTTATGTCAGAAGCCCACAACTCACAATATTCCATTCATCCGGGCAGCACTAAAATGTACAAAGATTTGAGACAAACATTTTGGTGGCACGGGATGAAGAGAGAAGTCGCCAGATTTGTATCAAGATGTCTTGTCTGTCAGCAAGTAAAAGCGGAGCATCAAAGGACAACAGGACTTCTCCAGCCGTTACCCATACCCGAATGGAAATGGGAGCACCTCACCATGGATTTCGTGACAGGATTGCCTAGGACCCAAAGGGGTAATAATGCTATTTGGGTCATTGTAGACAGACTTACCAAGTCCGCTCGTTTTCTGCCCTTTCGAGTTGGACAGTCAACGGAGGTCCTGGCCGAAATGTACATGAGACAGATTGTCAGTCAGCATGGAGTGCCAGTGAGTATAGTATCAGATAGAGATACCATATTTACTTCACATTTCTGGAAAAGCTTGCAAGAAAGTCTTGGCACTAAATTGAAATTTAGCTCCGCCTACCATCCCCAAACAGACGGCCAGTTTGAAAGAACCATTCAGACCTTAGAAGACATGCTGAGAGCGTGTACTTTAGATTTTGGAGGAGCATGGGATGATTATCTACATTTGGTAGAATTTTCATATAACAACAGTTATCATGATAGCATCAAAATGGCTCCTTTTGAAGCACTATATGGTAGGAAGTGCAGATCGCCGGTATGCTGGACCGACGTAGGAGAAAAACAATTGTTGGGGCCAGAATTAGTAACACAAACTGTGGATATCGTCAAAGCAATAAGAAGTCACCTGCAAGCAGCTCAGGACAGGCAGAAGATGTGGACGGATAAGCACCGAAGAATATTGGAGTTTCAACCCGGAGAACATGTATTTCTGAAAATTTCACCAACTAAGGGAACCATCAGATTCGGGACCAGAGGAAAGCTAAGTCCCAGATATATTGGACCATTCGACATCCTGGAGAAAGTTGGGAATGTGTCATATCGACTCGCCTTACCGCCAGCACTAGAAGGAGTTCACAATGTATTCCATGTTTCCCAGCTACGAAGATATGTGCCGGACACGAGCCATATACTCGATCATTCAGAAATCACCATCGGGCCTACACTCCGGATAGAACAGAGACCCGTTGGGATCTTGGATCGAAGAGATAAGATAATCCGCAATCGGGTCATTCCGTTAGTACGAGTTGCGTGGAGCAGAGATTCTCCTGGAGATTCAACTTGGGAGAAGGAAGAAGGCATGCGGAAGCAATACCCGTATTTATTCCCTAAGACAGGTCAGTAACCATGTTGCTAGTCTAATTATTTCAAATTCCGAGGACGAAATTTTTCTAAGGAGGGTAGACTTGTCATACTCAAAAATATTTATTATTACTTTTATTATTATCATTATTATTGTATTACGTTAATAATATTGTGATTAGGATTTTGTTGTTTTATGGCCATGTGTCCCAAGGCCACAACCATAACCCTAGCCCTACACCCTACCCCTAACCATAACCCTAGCCCTAGGGGGGGTGCAAGGTGTCCCTACAAAGGGATGGGGGGGGAACACCTCACCACTACTTCTCTCCCTATAAATACAACACACACACACACTTCATAACCAAAAAAAAAAAGAAAAGAGAAAAAAAAAAACAAAACAAAACTCACACACACACCACTCCACCCGACCCCCACTCCAGCTGCTGCCGCTGCTGTGCTCGCCGCCCGCCGCCGCCAGCGCTGCCTGCTGCCGCCGGCCAGCCCCTCCGGCCACCACAACTCCACTTCCTCCTCCTCCACTTCATCTCCACTTCCACTTCCTCTTCCCCCAACTCCATCTTCACTCCATCTTCATCATCTTCCTCCTCTTCCACTTCCAAATCCAAAGAAAACCTAGGTAAAATTCTAAATCCCTATTCTTCTTCCCTAATCTCTAATTTTTTTCTAACTTAAACCTAGGTTAGAATTGCTAACAAAACTCTCTTGTTGTGGGGTTTAATTTAGGAGTTGTGGAAGAAAAGTCTAGGTCATCTCCAACCCAAGGCAAGTCCTCCTTCTCTTTTCTCCTTTAATCAATTTCCTCTTGAAAATTTCTTTTAGGAATTGTTGTGTTCTTTGGGATTAATATTGCTATTATTAATTCTGGAATTTATAGAAATAAATGACAAAGTTTGTCATTTTAGAAATTAATTGGATTTATGAGTATAAAAATGTGTAGGACTCTATTTATGGATACTTGGTATAATTGTCGTTGTGTATTCATATAAATTTGGCTTAATATGTGCAATCAAAGAATTATGACTTGTAAAATCATAGGTATCGGTACAACGTAGAAATTCAACCTAGAATATCATAAGAAAACCAAGTTACATATTGGACGTGTAAAAAGTTTTACTTCCTTTTTTTAGCAATATCATGTTGACTCAACCCAATCATCTAATATTACGTAGTTGATACAAACTCATATACACAAAATTGTCATGGACACCTATAAGTCTTAACATACTTTAGGGTTACTACCCATATACTCAAGGGGGAACCCATACGTATGATTTGTTTTAACATGGCATGTATAAATAAGAGTTAATTTTCAGTTTTAGTATATATATTTTTTATTTTATTATTCTGTCCATAAGTAAAGTTGTGCTAAATTAACCCATTTCAGCTTGATTAATTAGTTAAAATGTGTGTTTATAGGTACCCATATGTTATGGTAACCCTGCATCTATGATTATTCAATATTTAACCCCTTTTTCATCATCAAGAAGTCAACTTCGATAATGGCTAGTATAAGTTAGAGTTGAAACCTTAGATCAAGTCTAGCTAAGGCCTCAAGTTATATAAATTTTCATAGCATGCATTATCATGTGAGAGATTCATACTTTATTATTATTGAGTACTGACAATTTTATTTCTTAAATGACTAGCTCATCATAAAGCAACTGCCGAAAATAAATTTAAATGCATGATTACTTGCTTTCTTGATTGCAACGGTAAGAAAGAATATTATTAAGCATTTTGATACTTGCGTGGGTTTCCGGTGTTGAGGTTTGCTCCACCGAAGGGGTCGGCGAACCCGATATATATATATTTGCGTGGTTCCGGTGTTGAGAGTTGCTCCACCGAAGGGGTCGGCGAGCCCATATATATTTCTTTTATATCATGTTTTGTAAATTGTCGGAGCTCCTAAGTACAAAGGAGACTCTGCCGAAATTTTTGAAAAATTTAGGAGATAGACAAATTTCTGATTTTCGGAAATTTTAGAATCATTGGGTGGGGAGGACAACTGAATATCCCTAGATATCCCGTAACATAATAACCATAAAAAGCTGATCAGCGACTCCTGAATATCCTGATGAGTACTTCTATATAAGTACTAGCCCAAGAGAGGCTCCTGTCCTGCTACTTCTATTCCGACAGTAACATCGAATAGATTGGTTTTAGCCCAAGGGAGGCTCCGAAATTACAACCTGATCCCAGGTTAACGGGATTGTTCATGGGAATTATTTAGGGAATTAATTCAGAGTACTGTTCTCAAAATTGCATTGCATTTAGTCTACTAAATTTCATCTTACTCCAGTAAAATAACTCCACCTATCAAGGTAGGTAGTTTCTTGATTGCTCAAGGGAAGCAAAATCCTACTGAGAGCTCAAGGGAAGCTCAGAACATCATACAATCTATGGAGTAGGATGTCATTTACTTTTCCTTGATTTTGTGAAGTACACACATATAATAGTTGGCATACTTCTTTCTTTTTTGAAAAAAAAAAAACTGCATCTTTCTTTTGTATACTTTACCGTCCTTGACCGAGGACTTGCTTGTCATTTTCTAAAATGACCTAGTATTGTTCACTAGGTGAAGAAGAGGACGTCTCCGCCGAAGTAACGCCGCAGTACAACGAGGAATAATCGTCTGGATAACTTGCTAGTTATTTCTTTTGTAATAAGCTTGTAGAAGTATTGTTGATGAAGTCCTGTATAATAATTACCATATGTATAATAAGATGTAATCTCTGGCATTTTCCATTTTTGCTGATGTTTACGGGCGACAATCGCGGATTTTCGGCGCGTAGCCTGGGGATGTGTATGACGTCACCATTCCATTTGGGAAGTGGGACGTGACAGTCCGTATCCCTTCCATGTTCCAGAGAGCAAGTACCCACTGTTACCTGATAGTTTCCCAATCAGTGATCCTCCTTTGAACCAAAAGTTAGATGCCTAGTAGATTTCTCTTTGAACTAATAGCATAAAACTTTATGGTAGGATTACAAAGACACACTATCAGAATGCCTTCAAGCCCATTTTACAAGCTGTGTCATCGACCAACTGGCGCTTGAGGCCCTTTGTGAACGGATCTGCCAGGTTCTCCTGACTCCGAACATCAACCACTGCAATTACACCTCTTTTGATAAGATCGTGTACTGCCCTGTGCTTCAACCGCACAGTCCTCTTCTTCCCGTTGAAGAGGTCATTTGATGCCACCGCCGCAGTCGCCTGGTTGTCGCAGTATATCGGAATCGTCGGTATCTGAGCCCCAACCACTGGAAGATCATACATGAGCTCCCGAAGCCATTCTGCTTCATCTGCTGCAGTTTCAAGTGCATAGAATTCAGATTCCATGGAGGAACGAGAGAGTATAGTCTGCTTCTTCGACTTCCACGATATAGCAGCTCCACCCAAGGAAAAGACATATCCACCTGTGGATCTCTCGCTTTCCACCTCTGAACACCAGCTAGCATCACTGAAGCCTTCCACTACTGTCGGATACCCGTTGTAGTGCAGTGCATATGTCTGAGTTTTTTTGAGATATCTCATCACCCGCTTCACAGCTTCCAGTGCTCAACCCCTGGGTTGCTTGTGAACCGACTCAGCATTCCTACGGCGAAAGCTATGTCAGGCCTTGTGGCAGTGGTTGCGTACATCAAACTTCCGATAACGCTAGAACACTCCAGCTGCCTGACGCTTTTCCTTGAATTTGGCTTCAGCTTCTGATCACACCTGTATGGCGTATCGATCCCTGGAAGATCCTTATACCCATAGCGTGTGAGCATCTTCTCAATATAGTGAGATTGTGACAGCGCTACTCCAGTGTCTGTCCGGATGATCTTTATGCCCAAGATGACATCTGCATCCCCCAAGTCCTTCATACTGAACTTGGTTGAGAGGAACTTCTTTGTCTCTGTGACACAGCCTATATCCGTACCTAGGATTAGCATGTCGTCCACGTACAGACAAACGATGAATCCTCTTCCATCAGCGAACTTTATGTAAACACATTTGTCCGTCTCGCTGACTCTGTAGCCGTTTGACTTAATAACTTTGTCAAACTTCTCATGCCACATCTTGGGAGCTTGCTTCAAACCATACAATGATTTCACCAACTTGCAGACTTTGTCTTCAAGACCTTTGACGACAAATCCATCTGGCTGTTGCATGTAAATCTCTTCGGTCAGCTCCCCATTCAGGAATGCGGTCTTTACATCCATCTGATGTATCACCAACTTATGTATAGCTGCTAGAGCGATTAACATCCTGATGGTGGTCATCCGGGCTACTGGAGCGTACGTGTCAAAGTAGTCTATCCCCTGTTTCTGAGAAAATCCCTTGGCTACCAGCCTGGCCTTGAACTTGTCAATAGTTCCATCTGCCTTCATCTTCTTCTTGAAGATCCATTTACATCCGATGGGCTTTTCTCCTTCAGGTAGATCTACCAACACCCATGTGTTGTTGGAGGTGATAGAGTCAAACTCGTCATTCACTGCCTCCTTCTAGAAGATAGCATCTCTGGTCTTCATCGCCTCATCATAGGTAAGCGGATCTGCTTCCACATGATATGTGACAAAGTCATCTCCGAAGTCTTTCGGTCTTCTCGCTCGCTTAGCTGACGGCTCTGCGAGTTCTGGTACAGGAGTTGTTTCCTCAACAACAGCTTCTTCTTGGACTACTGGCTCATATGAGATTTCAGTCTCATTTGCACCTCCATCATTTTCCGGAATGTCCGAAAGAACAATGTTTTTGTCTTTTGCAAACTTGTCTTCAAAGTATTCAGCATCGCGAGATTCGATGATATGATTTGACTCAATATCAAGAAATCTTTGAGCATCACTCTTCTCGGCATACCCCAAGAAGATCGCCTTCGTAGTCCTTGTCCCTAGCTTCTGAATCTTCAGATCTGGGAGTTTCACATACGCCAGACACCCCCACACTCGAATGACATTCAAGTTAGGTCTGACTTTGAACCAGAGTTCATGAGGAGTTACGTTCGAAGTTGCATGTGGCACTCTATTTAGAATAAAAGTGGCCGTCAATGCAGCTTCTCCCCAGTAGCATTTAGGAAGACCCGCGGTTAGCAGCATAGAGTTCATCATTTCTGTCAACGTTCTGTTCTTCCTCTCCGCTACTCCGTTGGATTGAGGAGAATATGGAGCAGTAGTCTCGCATATGATTCCATGTTCTCTGCAGAACGATGCGAATTCATGAGACCTGTACTCCCCACCTCGATCACTCCTTAACCTCTTGAGTTGTTGTCCAGTCTGCCGTTCAGCTTCGGCCCTGAACTCTCTGAACTTCTCGAAGGCTTCGTCTTTAGACTTGAGCAAGTAGACGAATGCGTATTTTGAGAAGTCGTCGATGAAGGTTATGAAATACTTCATCCCGGCCTTCGTGGAGAAATGTTTGAAGTCACAGATATCGGAGTGCACCAACTCCAGAAGATCTGTGCTTCGATTGACCCGATGAAAGGGTTTCCTTGTGATCTTCGTCTGAGCACACACTTCACACTTCTCCACCTTACCCCCACATTTGGAGATAAGTCCTAGACTAGACATTTTGTTAATTCTCTTACAATGAACATGTCCTAGTCTATTATGCCACAACTCAAGAGAATAATCAGAAAATGCAACTGCATTAATGTCTTCAAACTGGTTAACAAGCTAAATTTTAAATATGCCTTCGGTTTGATAAGCCTTCCCGAAGTATGTTCCTTTCTTGGACATCACCATCTGACCAGCATTGATGTCCATCCTCAAGCCTGCGTTGCAGAACAGGCTCCTAGAGATCAGGTTCTTGGCAATCGCCGGAACATGCTTCACACCTTGAAGCGTCAGAGTGTTCCCAGAAGTGAGTTTCAGTTCCACGGTCCCGATCCTCAGAACTTCAGCTTGGGCCTGGTTCGCCATGACAACCTTCTCAGATATCGGCTGGTACGTGACGAACCATTCCTTGCCTGAACAGACATGGCAAGTCGCTCCAGTGTCTATCCACCAGTCTGAGTCAACCCCCACAGTTGTGACCTGTCCGATCATAGCAACAACGTTAGAAACCAATGAAACCTTATTAGGCTCACCTTTCTCTGATTGTTTAGGCTTAGATCTGCATTCACTCTTGTAGTGGCCTTTCTTGCCACAATTGTAACAAGTCACGTGGGACTTAGTCTTCTGTTGCTTGAAAGAAGGACCCTTCACTTTTAGATTAGCGAAGTCCTTCTTCTTGGGATGAGAAGCCGCCTGCTTTCCCTTGGAATCTCTCATCTGCACAAGATTGGCTTTAGCCAACTGTTTGGACAGAGTGTCCACCTTCTGTTGAGAACGCATCTCGTCCTCAACATGGATCTCTTGTCTAGCTTCTTTCTGTGCATCCTTGCATAGAAGGTACTCCATCCAGCAGGAAGTTTTGAGACGATCCCTCCGACGACAAACTTGTCGGGAAGGGGCATCTCTTCGTCTTCCAGTTTCTGACGCAGCTTCAGAAATTCCTTCACCTGTGGCAGCATGGACTTTTCGTCCTCAAAGAGCAATTTGTGATATTTTTCAACCACAAACATTTTGCTCCTGTTCTTATCTTCTTCATACAAATTTTCTACAGACTCCCATATGTCTCTGGCAAGTTCCTTCTTTGAGTAGGATTCTGCCAGGGAGTCCTCCATAGCATTCAGGATGAGAAGCCTGCAGATGCTATTTTCCCTTCTCCACTTGGCCTGGAGTTTGGTAACCGCGTTGATGGCGGTAGTAGATCCTGTGTCTGGAACAGAGGGTTCTTCCTCCAACAGAACATAATCAACGTCTTTCAGTTGAAGAGTTAGGTACACCTTTCTTTTCCAGACTTGATAGTGCTCTCCATCGAACTTTTCCAACTTGCAGAAGTCCGATTGGAGGAGCGAAGCATTAATGTTTTCCATCTATACGGATCTTGCTTTGAGATTGTTAGTCCCGGGGCTTGATCAAAGATGAAAAACAGATGCAATCGAGATCTGAGAAGTCACACAAAAACTTTGCAGTCATCAAACTCAAGATCTACGATGGTACAATAAATCAAATAGCCAAATTACAATCTGAAGGAGGGAAAAAGATAAGAGAAGATCTCTCGTTCTTCCTTGCAAACGTGTTACAATTGGGACAGAACGAGTTACAATAAAACTAGAGAGAGATGAGAAGAAGAACAATGCTGGGGTGTCAAAACACCGTTGCTCAAAGCAAGATTCGCCCCACACGATCTGCTTCCAGGAACCAGCAAGTTGAAGAACTTGTGGAACGCTCGAAGTCACCTCTGTTCAACCTCCTCGGATGGACTTGCAATGGCGGCAGCAACTCTCTCTCTCTTTCTCCTTTTCTAACTTGTAATTTTCGTAGTAGTCACAAAGGAGGCCAGAAGAGAGTATTTATAGAGAGAGGGTGGAAACCCTAACCGCCTCTTCAGTTATGGAAAGATTGAATCAAATCCCAAAAGATAGCAACGAGATTTGATTCAAATCCCACGAAATTAATTCAAATCCCACAAAGATAGGATCTGAATTAATTCAAATCCCACAAAGATAGGATCTGATTTAATCGCATTGATTCAGCCTTTCCATAACTGATTTGTAATCTGCACAGTCAGCGGATCCCTCCATGCGGCAGCAGCAGCAGCCTGGCCGCATGAGCCAAATGGCCGCATGAGCCGCATGGACCGCATGGACCGCATGTGCCGCATGAGCCGCATGAGCCGCATGTGCCGCATGAGCCGCATGAGGCCGCATATGAGCCGCATGAGGCCGCATATGAGCCGCATAAAGACCGCATGGCCGCATAAAGACCGCATGACGTGCTAAGTGCGCCAACAAAATGCCACATTACGCCTCATGAGCTCGAGTCCGAGTCGCTAAGCCCCGTTGGGGCTTAGCTCCAAGTGGAATTAATCCAAGAGAATGACAAAAGTATTAATGCTTAATCCTTGGAGCCTTATTCTTACCTCCTAGTAAAATCACCCACATGGTTCCCTCCTTAGGGTTACCACCCCATGTGCATCTCTCAACAACACAACCAAGTATATATGTTGAGATAACTCATGGTGCATTTCCGATGTGGGACTATAATTTTACAAGGCATGTTGAGAGCAAGCTCTCTCCATGTAAAGAAAGCACCAACAGGTATAAATAGTAGGAAAATAAAAATAATTTCACTGAGATATCTTTTAGTGGATTCACTATACAAGACATATCAACACCATCATACGAATAGTAATTTTAGGATCTCCCTCTCATTTGTATCGACCTTGAAATCATAATCAACATCCATTTGATTTTTCAAGTTTAACTTATGCATACCTCTATCGATTGAACCACCTGATACTTTCTCCTAATACAGGATCTACAACTTCTGTTAGAAGAAAAAAAGCATAAGCTTAGTTGAAATAGTTCAATGTTAATGTAGAACATAAATTCTAGATATACTAAGAAAACAACCTAATTGTTGTGATTTATGGATAAACCCAAATATGGATGCCCTTATCCCTTTCTACAACCACCCTTATCATATTTCCCTTTATATACGAGCATCATCATTACTTTTCAAATTCCCTACTGAGTCCACATCACTCGGGATTATACACTACTGTCTGTCATCGATGTAACCCAAGATACCCTGTGGACACCAATCAGCTTCCCTTTTCATCACTCATTAACCAAATTCCTGCTCTTCCCGAACACCAGCCTTCGTCATCCCTGACTAAACAAATCTCCGTCCACCCTAGTCACCACCACCTGTCGTCTCCTTCCCCTTCATCAACCCCCAACACGACCCAACCTGCAGTACCATCTACACAATCTTCCAACCCCGGCTTTATAATTCGCAATTCATACTCCCGTAAATCCTCATGGAAAAGACTAGCATGCAAGCAAACGTCTCTGCAACCCCCTCCCTTTCATGCTTTCCCAAAGTCGAAGAAGAGGCAAACTGACCCACCTTTTTCTCCAACCCTTTCCAAATGACTTGCGGGTCCTCTATCAATCCAATCCTCCTCTGGCAAGGTCGTGGCGGCTGACCTCAAACAGCCGCATGAGCAATGTTAATCCTATCCTGGAACTGTCGAGGTTCGAGGAATGCTTCGACAGTTCAAACGCTCCGCTCATTCCTCTCCGCCACCCGTCCCTCCATCTTTTGCATTGCTGAAACCATCTCCTCACCCCCCCATACCGCGCAAATCCTCCCTACACTTGGCTACCCCAACACCTTCTCGGTCCCGCCTACAGGCCATGCTGGTGGTCTCTGGCTTGGCTGGGATGATTCCATAAAAGGGACAATATCTTTCTTCTCCAAGAATCTCATTCTTCTTACTATTGAAGGCAGCCAAATCACAACTGCTTGGAACCTCCTTTGCGTTTATGGATGCCCTAAAGCAAAGGACAGATCCTCCCTGTGGGATTCCATTAGGGTCATGGCGGAGTCCTTTAATGCTCTGTGGTGCTGTATAAGGAACTTCAATGCCATCATTAAGCCAACAAAGAAGACATGTGGCAGATGTTTTGATGCGCGCTCAGCTGCTCCTTTCATTTAGATACTGAATCATTATGGCCTTCTTGACCGAGGGTGCATCGGACCTGCCTATACATAGTCCAACGGAAGAAGGTCCAATTTCCACATCAGAGAACGGCTCGACCGAGCTTCTACGGATGCGGAATGGTGCAACATTCATCCCTTCGCCACTGTCTCTATTCTACCCCGTTACAATAGCGACCACGCTCCTATACTGCTTAATACAAGTAATAAGCTCCGCCCAAAGAAGCACATCCTTCGGTTTGAAGTGCATTGGTTGAATCACCCTACCTTCACAGAGGCCCTCACTTGTCTGTGGAGGCAAGCAAATTCTCGGGCGAATGTGTCCTTGGTACAGAAATTGCAAGCTACCTTATCTAGCCTTCACAAATGGGGTAGATTGCACTTTGGGAATATCAAAGCTCGCATATCCGTATTACAAGAGCATCTTCTTGCCATTCAATAGCTGCAGTGTCGACGGCGGGTCTGCGGGAAGAATCACTGATCATTTCTGAGTTGAATGACCTTTTGTGAATTGAAGAATCCTATTGGCGGCAACGTACTAACTGTCGTTGGATTAAAGGAGGGGACAAGAACACCAAATACTTCCATAAGACCACTGCAATAAAGAAAAATGAGATTCATGCCCTGCAATTACCGGATAGAAATTGGACTGCGGACCAGGAGTAGATCTCGACTATGATGATTGCTCACTTCAAAGGATTATTCTGCGACGAAGGTACTACCCCTATTGATCCTAACTTCGTCATCTCCCCAAACCCGATCACCATGGAAGAGAATTCAATACTGGAAGCGATCCCCAGCCCTGAGGAAATTGAGAACACCATCAAGAGCATGGGGCTACTTAAGGCACCAGGTCTTGACGGTGTGCCAGCCTTATTCTATCAGAAGAATTGGCACATTGTTCGTAAGGAGCTTACTAGTATGATTCAACAATTTTTCAGAAATGGACAATTACCGGAGTATAAATCACACTAACCTCGTTCTCATTCCTAAACGTGATAATCTCTCTACCCCAGTCGATTTCAGACCCATCTCCCTTTGCAATGTGTCATACAAAGCCAAATCTAAGCTACTTACCACTCGTCTCCGACCATGGATGGATAGTTTAATATCCCCCAATCAGAATGCCTTCATCCCGGGCAGGCACATCACCAATAATGTGGTGATCGCCCAGGAAATTCTTCATGCTCTGAAACATTTTTCTAAGAAGAAAGACTCCTTCATTCTCAGTATTGACATGGCGAAGGCGTACGATCGACTTGCTTGACCATTCATTAAAAGTGTCCTCCACGGATTTAGGATCCAAGGACATACTAAAGCACTCATTATGGAGTGTATCGGCACATCATCATTCTCCATCCTTATCAATGGCTGCCCAGAAGGACACTTCAGACCAAGAAGAGGCATTTGTCAAGGATGCTCATTATCTCCGTACATCTTTATTATGTGTGCGGAGGTCCTCTCTAGACTATTCTATTAATTGCTACAAAAGGAACGACCTCTTCCAAGGCATCCGCATAAATCGGTACCCTCCATCTATAACACATATTCCTTTCGCTGATGATCTGCTCATCTTTGGACATGCGTCTCCTTCTTCCCTTAGTGCATTACAATCCATTCTTAACACTTTCGCAGCTTGGTCGGGACAAAAGATTAACTATGCTAAATCAAGTATATCCTTCAGCAGGTGTGTGCCCTTGCATGAGCAGACATCTATGGTGTCTACTCTCAACCTCAACATCATGACCACCGAAGACAAGTACCTGGGTCAGGCGCCATTACTGCCTAAAAGTCGTTTCTCCACCTATCGGCAGCTCACGAACAAGTGTGGCTCTCGTCTTGAAGGATGGAAAGCCAAACTTCTATCCCATGCTGGCCATGCTATCCTTATCAGATCAACATTAGGCTCCATTCCCATCTACTATATGTTGACACATGAAGTCCCTAAAACCATCACAAAGGAGTTATCACTGCAGCACAGAGCTTTCTGGTGGGGACACGACACTACGGAGAAGAAGAAGAAGCACTTCCTGTCTTGGGACAAACTCACTAAACCGAAGCAAGAAGGTGGACTCGGGTTTAGAAATCCTAGGTGGATCAATGATGCCTTAGTTGGGAAATTACATTGGAGATTCCTGGATCAACCACACCTACTTTGGGTACGTCTTCTCGTCGGGGGATTCCTGGATCAACCGCACCTACTTTGGGTACGTCTTCACTGTGTCATTATTGAAGGCGACCCGCAGGTGGCGAACAGGATCTTCAAGGGGGAGAACAGCCCTACTTTATGTTAGGACTGCCAAACTTGTTGGCAGTAGGACTGTCAACCTTGTTGGCAGTCCTAACATAAAGCAGGACTGCCAACTTTGTTGCAGTCCTACTTGGTGTAAGGACTAACAACTTTGTTGGCAGTCCTATGTCCAAACAAAGAATTTAGATAGGACTGCCAACCTATTTCATATTAGGACTGCCAACCTTTGTTGGCAGTCCTATCTGCTCGTCGTCCGCAGCCTCGCGGGCGTCCACGTCTCGTGTCCGACCGACATGTCGTCGGAGCCGTCCGCCTTCTGGACTGCTGCTGCCGAGTCTTCTTCCAAAGATCCGCCTCGCCATCGCCCGAGTTCGAAACCTCCGCCTCGAAGCACCACCGAGCCCGGAGTCCGCCAAAAGCCAGATCCGTCGTTCAGTTGCCGGATCCACTCGAGCCGGGCTCCTCAGTCGCAGCGTCGGAGCCGCCTCTCCACCGGTGCCACGCCGGACCATCGCGTGAGCCAGGCCGCCAAGGTGAGCTCTCGATCTCTACCCCTCCTTTCTCGTTCTTCATCTGCTTCTTCGTTCTTCATCTGCTTCTTCTTCTTCTTCTTCTTCTTCTTCATCTCTACTTCTTTTAGGTTTTAGGGTTTAAGAATTGGAAGAGAGAGAATGAAAATGACCAAATGAAGTGTTGGTTGAGGATTTGGGGAGATGGGCAGCCCAAACTAAAATTGGGACTGTCCTGAATAAAAGTTCCACAAAACTGAGTTGTCCTGTAGTAAGGATTAGCCCCAAATAAGTTTTGGAGTGCCTTTATAATTAGCCTTAACATTTGCATTTATTTAGTACTGTGGAAAAAGGAAAAGCATAGAGCCCGAGAATTTTGATAATTTCACTATCTGAACTTTCGTCCATGGGCTGGCAAGAGACACCTATCGAATCTAAACATCTTAGTAGTCAGAGAGGTCATTCCCGTAGTAGCAGCAACCTAATCGAAAATTTTGTTATTAGATTATAGGAACCAAATGATTAGATCGATTATTCTAAATTTTAAGGATGCAAATGCAAAAAATATTAAATTTGAGTATTTTTAAAATTAAAATCGAACCGAACCAATTTTTTTGAAATTGATTCGAATCTCTTATTCGATTCAATTTTCGGTCCAAAATCGAATAATGCTCACCCCCATGTTAGTCTGATTTTTTTCTTTTTCTGATTTGTCTCATCTTGTTGTCAAACATGAATGTCTATGGGCAATAGTATGCTAGTGATAAAGTAATGGTGTGTGTGGTCAAACTAACATCAATTCAAAAACCATGTCTCATATGTGTACACAAGGAAAACCTATGTTCGGTCATATATTATTATATTGTTTATTTTTATTTTTATCAAACTCATGAACAATTGTGAGAATCGTTAACTAGTGGCTTATATTTCATATTGTAGGCCAGGAAGGAAACCATTTGCTTATAATTAGATGAATATCTTAAAATCTTCTTAGTCTCTGACAACTCAACTGTGCTAGTGTATAGAAATAGTTTTTTTTTTTGATAGAAGTGTATAGAAATAGTTGGTGCTTGCGAAAATAATTATTTTCTGTGGTCCTATAATGAAAAAGAACAGGTATAGCAAAAAGTTCTTCGGATTGACGAAGAATGGTTGACAATCTGGTTAGAGTGCACTCTCGCCTGTCAAAAGATTGACAATAGGGTTAGAGTGCACTCTCGTCTCTCAAAAGTACAATCTGTGGACCCGCTAGATAATAACATATAATCAACAAAAATTAAAGCCTTGTAGTTTGTTATATTTAAATAGATATAATTGTGTCAACTAAATAAAAAAATATATGTTTTTTTCGAAATATGTTAAGATCACAGGCTTATCCATTATTAGAGCATCTCCAACTTCTATTGTCTTGTTTTGTGTTGTAATTCTTAGGTGCCAAGAGACACAAGATAATGTCTTCTATAGGTGGCAAGATTATATTCACAAAAGACAATGAGTTTGAAAAATCTTATCCAATGCAAAAGTATTGAGAAGACAATACAAAATATTTTTTTACTTCTAAGACAACATTTACTCTTCTACTTTTTTTTATAAATATTTTTATTCACAATTGATGATGTGGACATAAAGTCATTGTGAAGTGCATTGTCTAGATTCAGACAACCAACTTCACATTGTCCTTACCATGTCATTGCCATGTCAACTCCATACTTTATTTCACACTAGTGGATAACCCATGCCATAATGGCACGGACACGAACCCGGCCTTCTCGATGTAGGCGTGCAGGCACCGGGCCATCGCCAGGGAGTTCCGGACGGAGATGCGGCCTCCGAACCCGGCCTTCTCGACATAGGCGTGCAGGCACCAGGCCAGCGCCAGGGACCCGAGCCCGGCGGAGGCGGACACGGCAAAGACCACGGTGGCAGCGTTCGGGGCGGCGTGGGGCCTCATGGAGGCGAAGAAGCACAGGGCCGTCGCGGGGCGTCCAAGGGCGGCGAGTGTCACGACCCGCACCCGTTTTTTTTTTCCGGATACGAGACGTGTCCAAGCTAGCCTACGCCGCAGAGTCGACGGTAGAACTCTGTCACGGCCAAGATGTTCAAAATCACAAATAATGCTCATTCACAAAATTAATTTAATTTACAATGATCACAAGTTTTATATTTTGCAAAAAAATATAAACTTGTACAAATATGAAATGACTACAACTCAACTATCTAGCTAGTCTCTAGGCTTTTGTCTACTGCAAGTAGACCCGCAAATCCCCATGCTAAGTGAATCCACGGCTAACCTGAAAAATATTGGTTTTCAGTCAGGAATGGAACGAGTACAATTCACTGAATGCAGCTTCAATATATGAAAATGACTATACAACTGAGGTTAGCCTTTAGACATATGATTCATAAATAAAATAAAGAAATACAGAAGAAAACTGAATACTAAGAACAGAAAATGAAATACAATAAAAATACTCACCAACTGACCGACTGAAGTACCTTTGATATGTGATCGGTCTCGGGACAATTATGCGACACGGTCTACACGGTCTAAAGTTACACGGTCTACAGTTACACGGTCTACAAGAAATAAATGCAATAATAAACACGGTCTACACGGTCTAAAGTTACACGGTCTACAAGAAATAAATGCAATAATAAACACGGTCTACACGGTCTAAGGTCAGATCACACATCGTTGGTACTTCACTTCCCCCGACACCAGAAAGAAATAAATCAACATAAAAGACTGAAATCACATATCTATCGACTAAACACTGATGTATAGTAAAGATCAATACTGAAAACAAACAATAAACTGTACTCGCCTGTGGTCCTCTGCTGGTGAAACCGACAATCTGAACCACTCAATGTGCCACAATAGTCAAAACCCATACAATAGTCTCCGGATGCTGAAATAAACATTATCAATATTCTTAGAATAGTCAAAATAGCTAGAATTGCCAGTCCTTAAGTCCAATTCTGGACACAGGGGCAAAACGGTAATTTTGGGTCAAAACGGTATCCGCCGTTGGACCCGTTTTGCACCGAAAAATGTGCCAGGGTCAATGGTCTCTAAACTCATCAAACTATATGTCTATGGATTCGTTTTGATGATACGAACCCAACGGTATGTCCAGTTTTGGATTCCGGTGGGCCGTGCACAAAATCGTACGTTGAATTGGATCGTGAGGCCCGCAAAACGGCGATCCAATCAACTGCCTCAGAATTGGACCAAACTTGGTATACATGACCAAAAAAAAGATACAGACCTGTTGGCGCAAGTTTTGTCTCGATCTGAGGAGCGTGCACAAAGTAATTGAAAAATTTGCACAGAGGCCGATACGGTAAATTTCGATGGATACGCATCAAATTCGTCGTGCACACGCGACCAATTTGAATTCCGTCAAATCCTATACATCCATAAAGTCGTTATGCACCTTTTTTTACTTTCGATTCGCGACCATGTCGTCCGGATTGGCGGGACGCACGTCGTGTCGAAGAGTTTTTCTAATTTTTAAAACATATTTTCGGTCAACTTTGGGATCCGATTTCTCGGCGCGTAGTCGATGAAATCGACTTCTACGAATTAGGTTGTGGAGCCGTACATGTTGTCTAAAAGTGTGTTCAAATAGAATTTCTAATACGGCATTAGATCGATCGAAATTGATCTTCAAACATGGACGATTGGACTGCTATATGTCCTATTTTCGAACAGGTTTTTCATCAACTTTGAGTCAATTTTTTGGGATCGTTGATCAGCGATATCCAACTCTATTAGTTGGGATTCAAAGAGGGTTAGGTTGGTGACATACCGGAGCAATTGGTTCGCGAAACGACGAACCATGAAAGCGAAAAGATAGCCACGAACTTGGCTTCCCGAGTCGCGCACTACTGCTCTGTCCCGCTCCTGTGCGCGCGGTTTGACGAACCATGAAAGCGGAAAGATAACTCTGTAGGACCGTTGAGCACCTCTAGAGGGGGGGGGGTGAATAGAGTGTGTGTGTGCAGCGAAAAATAATCACCAATTAAAATGAAACTATGGCAGTGAAATAAGAGACAGTAAATATAATGCAGCAAGAGATAGAGAATTCAAACTTAGCGACACAGCGTTATATACTGGTATCCCTCTGAGAGGACTAATCCAGTCTCGAGTACTCTTGCTCGATGTTAATCCACTATGGCACAAGCTTTAACTGAGAGCTTGCAGTCTCTTACAATACCGTGCTTGGTGACAAGCGCACGACCAGCTTCACAATACCGTGCATGGTGACGAGCGCACGACCAGCTTCACAACAAGAAAAGTTGTTGAACTTGGAACGACCTCTTTACAACTTTTGGAATACCAAAAGACTCTAAATCAACTCTGATAGTACTGGCTTTTGGCTAAGAGGTGTATAGGTATGATTTGAAAATCTTGGATCGTTTGAAAACACTTGAATAGTAGAGAAGAGAAGATGAAGAGTGAATGAATGATTTGAAATGGAAAGTTCTTCTCTATTTATAGGTATTTTCTGGAACCGAACTCGGACAGAGTTCGGGAAGAGTTCGGATGCATATCTCGCAAAGAGACGTTGCTCGCAGATTTGGAGGCAGCAGAAGTTTGAATACAAACTGACCGAACTCGGACAGAGTTCGGGCCGAACTCGGACCGAACTCGGTTATGAGTTATGTCAGAAGATTTTCGAAAGTATTTTGAAATATTTTGTAAAATGAGTGTAACAAGAAATATGAGTGGTAATGGGTAGGCTTTTTAGAAAGTGGACTGAAATAATCCTAAGCCAGTATTACCAAAACTGATTTTACAAAATAAATCCTAGACTCAATAAAATGTAAAATACAGAATAAAATATAAAATGAGTCATCTCCAGATTTGATGATGTTGATGCTTCGTTGATGCAGTACAACGTCCGTTGAAATTGATTTCATATATCCTGAAATGATTAGCAGCATTTTGTATATTTTGTGTATTGACTTAAGTGCATGTTGATTATCGAAATCGGGTGTGACCATAGAATGGGCCAACAATCTCCCCCATTTTGATAATTGACAAACTTGAGTCTATACCAAAATATATCTTGATAAAATAGAACAAAATACAAGTATACCTGAAAAAATGGTAGAGTTTGTTTTTGGATTTGTAGATATGTATGCTTTTTGGTATGGTACTCTTTTTCTCCCCCTTTGTCAAATAGTAAAATAACTTGGCTCCCCCGTAATGTGTGAAGCCAACAATAGGAAACAAAAAGACAAAGTGAAGTAAAAGAGACATAATCACAGCATAAAACAGCTGCAATGGAAAGAAAATAAAAAATGTCATACTAATAAGTGCTGAGTACAATCATCAGAAAATGTCTAACTAGTGAGTTTAGACATATATATATATATATATATATATATATATATATATATATATATATATATATATATATATATAAAACTATATCAAAGCATAAAAGATCATCATCTAACAAATATCCACTATCCAAAAGCTGAATCCACGTCAGATAGTGGGGTCGTCAGCACTAGGAGCCTCTGGAGGAAAGTAGGCTGCAGTGGGGTCGAAGTGCTGGAAGGAAACCTCATCTGTGAACCGAGGACCCGGAAAGCCTGGGTGAGGCTGGATGGTGATCGGATGCACCGGATCATGGACTAGGCTGTAGTGGAGGTCAGCAATCCCATTCCTCAGCATCTGAGCCTGAGTGATGCGTCGGAACTCCGAATCAAGATAACTTTGATGACGTTGCGCAGATATAGCAACAAAATCATCAAAACGCTGATAGAAAGTCGGATCAAATCCCGGGGCAGGGGCTGGAGCAGGAGCAGGAGCAACAGGAACCTCAGCGTCAGCAGCTGGAGCAGGCTGAGCTCCAGGAGGCAGAGGTGGAGCAGGAAATCGGCGAGATCTTGTAAGCTCGATAGGAGTAGAGGAGAATGCACATGTCTGAAGATCAATCTCAAAATGGTGAAAGATAGACGCCAAGTGCATAGGATATACCAGATTCCTTCTTGCATTTCTGCAGTTCAGCATCCAGGACATCATGGTCTTTGGAATAGAGAATGGAATGCCAAAATGAATGTGATATAAAGCAGAGAGTTCCAAGAAGGTCACTTCATATGTGGATCCTTTGTTTGGAAGGAGGACAGAGAAAATCATGCGATGAAGTTCATAAAAAGATTGGTTCAAATGCTTTGCATAAACCCTACGAGGAACAGGGTTTGGATGACAAATAAGTTCCCTAAAAGAGGCAAGGGTAACATCAGCAGGGAACTGGACATGGGTAATGTCAACCAAAGCGTCACCAAGATCAGGAACATGGAAAAATTCACTGATATCGGTAGCACTGAATTCTAGTTCTTGCCCAGCAACGCAAGAATAGAAATTTTTGTTAGGTTTTACTTGCAAATTGCAGTAAAACATTCGGACGGCATTGTCAAAAATATTTTCTGATACCTCGAAAAAATCTCGATATCCTAAGTGGTCAAAAGTAGGAGCATATTCAGAAAATATGGTAAAATTTACAAAAGCTCCATTGCAAATCCTACGACTAGAAAAAGAGTCAAACCAAAGATCAGAAAACTTTTTGTCCGGAAACAAAGTAGAATCATAGTCTTCTGCATCCATTGGTCGTGCTGGACTAAAAAGGCTAGCTGGTGTGTAATCCGAAGAGGAGGAGGCACCTTGGGAAGATGATCTATGACGCTTAGGAGCCATTGAAAGAAATTGAAGGAAAGGAAGTAGATTACCTTTTTGAGAAAAAGAAGGAAGATGAGAATTTTGAAATGCCCACCAGATCTCTTCGAATCCTTGCTAGGATGGAGGAGAAAGAACTTTCTAGGAGAAAGGAGGAGTAATCTCGAGTTGGTGAGTGAAAAAGAGTGGAGAAAGAGGGGTTTATAAAGGGGCTAGGGCCGGCTGTTCGTTTCTGGAACCATAACAGCGCCGACCGAACTCGGTCTGAACTCGGTCAGAGTTCGGCCCGAGTTCAGTCACTTGTATTCCCGAGACAGTAAATGCAGTTCTGGTTGGTTAAAAGTAATTTTATGACTTTTGACTCTAGTATTTAATAACTTACGTTATTTATGGGTTAACTGTAGGGGTTGTCCCAGCTAACGGAGGTTCACCGGGGAACTCTTAAGTACCGCTTCGCTTCGACTGTAGTCGTGGTGACAGACATACCCTTTTTAGGTGTGTACCCAAAAATAATTTTCGTTAAATAAATTCCAAAGTTGCAAGTCATGAAATTAATTTTAATTACCATATTGCATTATGAATCTGAAAATTCAAGTATATCGAGCTCACGCCTCATTATGTTAAAACGGTCTTCAGCCAATGGTTTTGTGAATATGTCTGCTAGTTGATGATCTGTGTCAATAAATTCTAAGCAGATATCCCCGTGTTGTTGATGATCACGAAGAAAATAATGTCTTATCTCTATGTGCTTTGTGCGTGAATGACAGATAGGGTTCTTAGTCAGATTAATAGTGCTAGTGTTGTCACAATAAATAGGAACTTTAGTGTAGTGCAGATTGTAGTCTTCTAAGATTTGCTTCATCTACAAAATCTGAGCACAACAACGTCCTGCGATGATATACTCAGCCTCAGTTGTTGATAATGCTACTGAATTTTGTTTCTTGCTAAACCAAGAGACTAAGGCCTTTCCTAGGAAATGACATGTACTACTGGTAGTTTTATGATCCACTTTGCATCCTGCAAAATCCGTATCCGAGTAACCTATCAGGTCAAAGGATTTGGTTTTAGGATACCATAAGCCGACTGTAGAAGTTCCTTTAAGGTATCGAAAGATACGCTTAACGGCACTAAGATGTGATTCCTTAGGATTTGCCTGATAACGTGCACAAATACAAACACTAAACATAATATCAGGACGAGTAGCAGTTAAATATAATAAACTACCAATCATACCTCGATACTTACGCTGATCGACATGTTTGCCACTTTCATCAGCATCAAGCTTTGTAGATGTAGCCATGGGAGTCCCGATTGGCTTTGCATTCTCGAAGTCGTACTTTTTCAGTATGTCCTTCGTGTACTTAGCTTGGTTGATGAATGTTCCATTTGAGTGCTGTTTGATTTGTAGTCCTAGGAAGAAGTTTAGCTCTCCCATCATACTCATCTCAAATTCACTCTGCATACACTTAGCAAAATTTTGACAGAATTTTTTGTTAGTAGAACCGAATATTATGTCATCTACATAAATTTGCACAAGGAGGATATCATCATTCAAGGATTTTATAAACAAAGTAGTATCAACCTTTCCTTTTGAAAATCTATTATCAAGTAAGAAGGCACTTAGGCGTTCATACCAAGCACGAGGTGCTTGTTTGAGTCCATAAAGGGCTTTCTTAAGCTTGAAGACGTGATCAGGTTTTTGAAAATCTTCAAAACCAGGGGGTTGTTTCACAAAAACTTCCTTTTTTAAAAATCCATTTAAAAATGCGCTTTTCACGTCCATTTGAAATAATTTAAAATCATTAAAATATACAAATGTACAAAACATGCGGATGGCTTCTAGTCTAGCAACAGGAGCATAGGTCTCATCATAATCAATTCCTTCTTCTTGATTATAACCTTGTGCCACTAGACGTGCTTTGTTGCATAAAACTTGTCCATCTTTACTGAGTTTATTTCGGAACACCCATTTGGTACCAATTATCGATTGACCAATAGGTTTAGGAACGAGTTCCCAACTTTGTTTTTCTCAAATTGATTTAGTTCCTCTTGCATGGCAGAAATCTAAAACTCATCAGTAAAAGCATCATCTACATTCTTAGGTTCTATTTGAGAAATGAATGCTACATTTGCTGCTATATCAGAATCTTTAAGAGATGAACGTGTACTTACACCTTTAGATACATCATCTATGATGAGTGTTTCTGGATGATCTGGCATGAATTTTAATGATTCATACTTTTGGGTCAGATCTTTTACAACACTCTTCTCAGTCCTTGTATCTTGGGTCAGATCTTTCCCAGAACTCTTTTCAGTCCTTGCATGTGTATCTTCATCATCACTGTCGCTAGATCTGTGACTATTTAACTTATTAAAAGTAACATTAATAGTTTCTTCAACAATCATAGATGTTTTATTAAAAATTCTGTATCCCTTACTCTTAGCAGCATATCCGAGAAATATCCCGTCATCTGCTTTGGAGTCGAACTTTTCCAAGTTATCCTTGGTGTTCAGGATAAAACAGCGACATCCAAAAACTTTAAAGTAAGAAATGTTTGGAATTCTTCCAAACCAAAGCTCATATGGTGTTTTCTTCGAGATTGGTCGAATTAACACCCTATTCAAAACATGACAGGCTGTACTAACAGCTTCTGCCCAAAAATATTTAGGAAGATTATACTGATTCAGCATGACTCTAGCCATTTCGCTTAGAGTACGATTCCTCCGCTCCACAACACCATTCTGTTGGAGAGTTCTAGGACAAGAAAATTCGTGGTAATATCCACTATCATTACAAAACTTTTTGAAATCAGAATTTTCGAATTCGCCACCATGATCACTTCGGATGTGAATAATCATGAAGCCTTTTTCGTTTTGTACCTTTTTACAAAATATCTGAAATTCAAAAATTGCATCACTTTTGTTTGATAAGAAATAAACCCAAGTAAAACGAGAGAAATCATCAACAAGAATAAAAGCGTATAGCTTACCGCCAAGACTAGCGACTCTACTAGGACCAAATAAATCTATGTGAATCAACTGCAAAGGTCTAGAAGTACTTACAGCGTTGATGGATTTAAAAGTAGACCTATGTGCTTTGTTCTTTTCACAGTCAGCACATACCATATCTCTCTTGAATGGAATCTCAGGGAGTCCTCTTACCAACTTCTTTGTACTTAGTCGTGAGATAGTATCCATGTTTGCATGTCCTAGTCTCATGTGCCATAGCCAGCTTTCATCTTGATTGGCTACTAGACACCTACCTGCATTATTAGTATTCTCCAAAAAGAAAACATAAATATTGTCTTCTCTGATCCCTTTATATATAGGATCACCAGATGACATATCATATATGGTACATTTATCTTTCACAAAATTGATACCATAACCATTATCTGCCAAATGACTTATGCTTAATAGGTTAGGTTTCAATTCTGTTACTAGACAAACATCCTTTATTACTGGATAGGGAGAAATACCTATAGTACCATTACCAATTATATCACCTCTCAAGTTATTTTCGAAGGAGACATATCCTTCTTTCTTCATCGATAGCGTAGCGAATAAAGATGCATCACCAGTCATGTGTCGCGAACATCCGCTATCGAGGATCCATTTGCTTCTAGCATGAGAGGGTTGAGGTTCCACCTACAAGACAAGTAGATGAATCCTTTGGTACCCATTTTCTGAAGGGTCCATTCTGATTAGCTTTAGGTCTCCAAATTAAAGTGTGATTGTCAACAAGCTTTCTTGCTAAACAATACTGTGATATGTGACCGTGCGTACCACAATAAGTGCAAGTCAGTTTAGAACTAGATGTGGTCACCACTGTGTTTACATGCTTGTTTGGTTTGGAGATCCTATAAGTGAAAGCATGATTATATACGTGTTTCTTCTGTGCTTTCTTGTTTTTAGTCCTCTTAGGTGTATGCTTAACATTAGGACTAAAATTAGGCTGTGTCACAGGTATTTCCTGTTTGCCTAACTTGATTTCTAACTTTTTAGAAATCGTAATAGACTTTTCATATCTAGCAGTCATATCTGAGAGTCTTTGTTCTGTTACTAGGTGCTTCTTCTTCTCTATGTCATATAGTTCTTGCATCTTGACATAGTCTCTTTCTTTCTTTTCAATTTTGAGGATAGCCTCATGATAGTCTACCTTGAGTTTGGCTATCTCTTCCGTGTTACCGGTAGTAGACGTCTCTTTAATATCTTCAATAAGATTGGACAGTCTAGCTAACTCGGTTGTGTATGCCTTAATCTCTTTCCGAGATTGCTTATACTTGTCAAGCACATTTTTGTGTTCTTCAAATAAATTGCTAAAGGCATTTTCTAACTCATCGAAAGTACAGTCATCATATAGAGGGTTTGAAGATACCTTATCAAATGCCATAAGACAGACATTTGCATTGCCGCAGGGTCTATCCTCTTCTTCTGAATCACTGGCATCACTTTCGTGCCAGATACTTGTGTTGGCATACTTTCGACCGGTTGTTGCTTTTCTGCTTGATCTTGATCTGTCATATGGACTGCTTTTCTTTGAAGTTAGACAGTCCTTCTTTATGTGCCCTGCCTTCTTGCATTCAAAGCAAATGGTTTCATCTTCATTGCTTTCTTGGATATCTCTCTTCCTTCTGCTTGATTTCTCAAACTTTAGGAATCTTCGGAAGTTCTTCACAAGTAGGGCTTGTTCATCACCACTTGATGATTCTTCATCAGAATCATTGCATGTTGATTTTCTTGCTTGAGCTTTGAAGGCAATAGATTTTTCTTTTGGTGTTGCTTCTTCAAACTCTTGCAAATCAAGTTCATAGGTCATCAGCTTCCCCATCAGTGTTTCCAAGGACATAGTGGTGAGATCGTTTCCTTCAATAATTGTTTTGGCTTTTGGATTCCAGTTCTTTGTTAGAGCCTGCAGCACTTTTCTGATCTTCTCATGATTGCTGTAATTCTTGCTAAAAGATTGTAGAGGATTAGTTATATCAAGGAAACGAGTAAACATCTGTGTAATTGACTCACCGGGTTTCATCTTAAAAGATTTATATTCCTGAGTAAGTATACTAATTTTGGATTCCTTCACTTGGGAAGTACCTTCATGAGTTACTTCAAGAAGTTTTCAAATTTCGTGAGACGTCTTACAGGTTGAAACTCTATTGAACTCCGTTTTGTCAATTGCACAGAATAGTGCGTTGATGGCACGAGCATCTAGACTAGCCTTAGATTTTTCAGCTTCAGTGTATTTGTCATGAGGCTTGTCTACAAGCTGGCCTTCAACCACTGTGGGTGCTGGTTTCTTATAACCATCAATGACTATAGACCAAAGATCAAAGTCAAGAGACTTTAGAAAGAAAGTCATTCGTGTTTTCCAATAGGTATAATTTGTTCCATCAAATAGGGGAGGTCTATTTGTGGATTGCCCTTCACCGTTGAATATTGATTTCATGGCTGCCATATATACACTCTAAGGTTTGTTATATAAGAATATAACCCGCTCTGATACCAATTGTAGGACCGTTGAGCACCTCTAGAGGGGGGTGATTAGAGTGTGTGTGTGCAGCGAAAAATAATCACCAATTAAAATTAAACTATGGCAGTGAAATAAGAGACAGTAAATATAATGCAGCAAGAGATAGAGAATTTAAACTCAGCGACACAGCGATATATACTGGTATCCCTCTGGGAGGACTAATCCAGTCTCGAGTACTCTTGCTCGATGTTAATCCACTATGGCACAAGCTTTAACTGAAAGCTTGCAGTCTCTTACAACACCGTGCTTGGTGACAAGCGCACGACCAGCTTCACAACACCGTGCTTGGTGACGAGCGCACGACCAGCTCCACAACAAGAAAAGTTGTTGAACTTGGAACGACCTCTTTACAACTCTTGGAATACCAAAAGACTCTAAATCAACTCTGATAGTACTGGCTTTTGGCTAAGAGGTGTATAGGTATGATTTGAAAATCTTGGATCATTTGAAAACACTTGAATAGTAGAGAAGAGAAGATGAAGAGTGAATGAATGATTTGAAATAAAAAGTTCTTCTCTATTTATAGGTATTTTCTGGAACCGAACTCGGACAGAGTTCGGGCAGAGTTCGGATGCATATATCTCGCAAAGAGACGTTGCTCGCAGATTTGGAGGCAACAGAAGTTTGAATACAAACTGACCGAACTCGGACAGAGTTCGGGCCGAACTCGGGCCGAACTCGGTTATGAGTTCTGTCAGGAGATTTTCGAAAGTATTTTGGAATATTTTGTAAAATGAGTGTAACAAGAAATATGAGTGGTAATGGGTAGGCTTTTTAGAAAGTGGACTGAAATAATCCTAAGCCAGTATTACCAAAACTAATTTTACAAAATAAATCCTAGACTCAATAAAATGTAAAATACAGAATAAAATATAAAATGAGTCATCTCCAGATTTGATGATGTTGATGCTTCGTTGATGCAGTACAACGTCCATTGAAATTGATTTCATATATCCTGAAATGATTAGCAGCATTTTGTATATTTTGTGTATTGACTTAAGTGAATGTTGATTATCGAAATCGGGTGTGACCATGGAATGGGCCAACAAACTCTCCCCACCTACCCAGCCGCATAGGCAAGTGCCAACTTGCTTCATGATGGAACCCTAGTATTATTGTTCCATCATCTTTCTTACTTGATCTTAAGTCTCTTTAGTATTTAGTATTTACAATTTCCATGGCTCATTTCATGTAGATCTAAGTTTAATACATTTTCAGATTTTTTAGGTTTTGATCTAATACTTTATTATTTTTTAAGTTTTGATGGTTTCATATTGTAGAGAATTTCGTTCTACCCCATTTCGACCTGTGGAAGTCCAAATTTGGGCTTGGAATGAAGGATTTGGAGAGCTTGAAAGCAATGGCTTCCATGGTTCTGTTCTCAAAAAATTCAGAGAAGAAGAACAATCTTGGCCGCATGAGCAATCTTGGCCGCATGAGCAATCCTGGCCGCATGAGCAATCCTGGCCGCATAAACAATCCTGGCCGCATGAGCAAACCTGGCCGCATGAGCTTTGCTTGCCGCATATGCATTAAGTTCTCCAGCCGCATGTACTTCTATTTGGCCGCAGCCGCATGAGCTTCCATCTTTCGGCCGCATGTACTTCGGTTTGCCATAGCCGCATGTACTTCTGTTTGTCGTAGCCGCATGAGATAAATCATCTCCAGCCGTATGAGGCTCGTCATTTGAGCCGCATAGGCTTTGTCATTTCGGTCGCATGAGATCTGTCACTTCCAGCCGCATGTGATTTGATATTTCTGAGCCGCATAAGGATCAGACCCTGGCCGCATAAAACTCGAGCTGCATAGGGCCCAGATCCCCTATCCGCATAGACTTGATTTTTTGAGCTGCATAGACTCGATTTCTTGAGCTGCATGGACTTAGTTTCTTAGCCGCATAGACTTAATCATCTTGAGCCGCATAGACTTAATCATCTTGAGCCGCATGAGAGTTACTTTTCTAGCTGCATAAGGCTTGACCTTTCCAGCTGCATGGCTAAGCTTGAACCCTAGCCGCATAAGGCTCGTGACTTCTTGGCCGCATGGCATTAAGCTGCATGAGACCTGATTCTTGACCGTATGTCATTGAGCCGTATGATACCCTATTTGCTCGGTCACATAAACTCTAGCCCATAATGCCTTTTGGCTGATTCTGTCCCGAGTTGACATTAATTAACATTGATTGTTATCTTGGCATTAATTAACATTGATTGTTATCTTGACTAATAATTGATCATGCGTTCCTAGTTGGAACTAAGAGACTGGCTAGTCGTCTTATTGAATTGAATGAATAAGACACGTTCATATTAACTATGAACTATTACAATCGATTGGCCGATCACGAATATTGGCATACAGACACGTGCAGGCTTCAATTTATTTACTTTATAAAAGCAGCATGTGTACTTTATGGTCAAGGCATGATTATTCCGTGGTTAGTTTTGATTGTTGTATTACGCTATGTAAGACCTACAACATAACCGTACGGGTATCGTTGTGGAGTTGGGCATATAATACTGTACGGAAGTACTCATTCTGAATGACCATGATCCACGGCATGGGATTTCACTTAACATAGAGGCTACTAAGTTAAATAAAATAATGATTGCATGGAGAGAATGGATTCCCGAGTTCTTACATGGCAGCCCTCTTTGGGAAAATTAGTGCCCGACAGGCCGGCTGGTTCCCATAGATACTGTAAATCTGTCACACGGGCAGGAAGCGGTATCTGCTTATATTATTTATTGTATATTGATGACGGGCGTCCCGCGGGGACTCGTCTAATTTATGATTGGCGCAATTGATTGATTGGGTAGACTAGCCTTGCTTGTACATAGTAAGAATTGAGGAATCCTTATTGCATAATTCCAAGATAAATTGGAACTCACAGTAGTAAGCCGTAATAGTTGCATGGCCGTTTAAGTTGACTTGTTTGTGTACTGTACCTACTTTGTTAACTAACTGAGATGATCAGAATGTCAGGACATGACGGGCTAACTTATGTCCTTGTTTGGTTGGGATGTTGGTCCGAAGTGTCGTGATATTATGTGAATCCCAGTAGCAAGCAGAGATCTATTTATCATATTTCCTTATTTACTGGTTCGAATTCCTCATATCGTGCTTCCTTGCGGTACATGATATTAGAGGTATAACTTCTCTAGTTTTGCATGGCCAGATTTAGAGCCGGTCTCCGAGGACTCAGCTTACTTCCGCCTCCAAGATGGTCACTACTAGAGGGATGATCACAGGAAGACTCGAGTGGGTTCCTTACTTCCCCGCTCGTTTTGTTACTTACTTTATACTTTGCCGTTTGGCACCGACATGTTAGTCGGATTGTCTTGTACTTACCTTTACATAATTGTAACTAAGTCAGACTGCAGCTGATAACAATTTTGTATACTTTGCTACATCATCTGGCTATGTTTGTAAAGCCAGATATCAAAAACATTTTGACGGAGCATTTGGGTTTATCTTACATGTTCTTTATTATTGTTTCTTGTTTGAATGATTGAGACAATAGATGTGAAGTGACCATAGTGAGACTTTTATGTAGTATGTACCCCCTCGTCTTTTAGACAACATTGATCATATTATACGGTATTCCTCTACCCGTAATACGTAGCTGGCTGAGTCATTCTCTCGCTCTCCAGTATTCTGGTTTTGGGGTGTGACAAGGTTTTAGTGGTGGCCCATGCAGGTCTGATTTCAGACTTGTGGGATGTTTTAATTTATAGGATGTCTCAATCACACATGTTTTCTCTTGATCTCATGATTCGTTACTCTCGACTCTAGCTTGACATTCCGGTATCCTTCGACTTCATTGATCCTTCATGTCCGGTCGTTTGATTACTCTCTTGTCCCTTTCCTTAGGGGCACCTCGTCCGCATCTGTCAGGACTGGACAACAACAACAAGGGCAACATGGGCAACATGACCAGGTTGGTCAGCAACAAGGGCCAGTACTACTTCAAAAGACTATCCAAGAAGAAGTGATAGTGGAACCAGCAGCTGGGCCGCAGTATCCAGAGGTTCCTACACCGCCAATAGTTCTACCTACCCCTGTGGAAGTGGACACACCGGCCCTTATGAAGATTATGAGAGGGATGATGGCTACTCAGCAACATCAGATGTTGGCCCAGCAGCACATGCACGTACAGTTGCAAAAGCAGAATGTATTACTTAACCAAGGATTGCAGATGGCTTTGGAAAGTGGGACGAGGATAGATTCAGGAGCATCAACCAGATTTTGCAAGTACAACCCTCGTCGTTTCGAAGGTACGGAAGATGCCATCTCAGCAGATACATGGCTTAAGGATGTTGAGGCTATTTTGACAACGGCTAAGTTACCGGCAGAAGAACGTGTGGATCAAGTGAAGTTGTTACTTCAAGATCTCGCACGTGATTGGTGGGAATCAGAGGAAGTAGGCATCAGACGTCCCGTTGTTTGGGATAATTTTACTGCAAGATTCAAGATGAAGTACTATGGAGTTGTCGTGCAGTTTGAGCTACAACAGAAGTTTATCAACCTCAAGCAGGCCGGCAAGACGGTGGATGCTTATGCAGCAGAGTTCTGCAGATTGAGCAGGTTCGTCCCAGAGATGGTAGCAACGGAGAGCCAGAGGGCCATGAGGTTCCAGCAAGGGTTTCATCTTGAGCTCTTGCAATTGATAGAAGGGCACAACTCGATAAAGTATTGACGGCAATCCGAAGGCATGAGATCACCATTCAGAGGATTGCAGCCAAGACTGGGGGTCAGAAGAGATCCCACAGTCAGATTGAAGGAGGAAGGGGAGTAGCGCCCCGAACAACAGCACCATCCCTTGGCGTTCGCATTCATGATGTGGCAATGCGAGGGCCAGCACCACCACCCAGGCAGCAGCAACAGCAACAGCAACAGAGGAAGAACCAGCAACCCCCAGCGGGCTGCACTTATTGTGGGAAGGTAGGGCACACTAGGGATGTGTGCCGGACATTGAACGGGCAGTGTTTGATATGTGGAAGTCCAGATCATCGGGTTACCACCTGTCCTATAAATTCGAGGTCAGGAGGACCAGTGCAACAATTTCCTGCTCTGCCAGCACCATGGGCAGGACAGTATCGAGGACCAGCGGTAGCAGTAAGGCCGTTGGCACAACGTCCGTTTATGTTGCAGGCTCAGATGTTTCGGCAGCAAGGACCGCCGATGCAGCAACAACACAGACCACCCCAACATCACCAGGACAGGGGCCAACAGGAGCACCAGGCTAGGCCGCAGCATGGGAACTAACAAGGAGGTCGAGGGCAGGCATTCACTCTGTCCTTGGAAGAGGCATTGGCATCGGAAGATGTTGTGGCAGGTAACATTCTCGTTGCCTCATATCCCGCAGTAGCATTATTTGATTCGGGAGCATCACACTCATTTATATCTGCATAATTTGCGACACAGCTAGGAATGGAGTTCGAGGCATTGCCAGAGAGGTTGAATATACTCACTGGTAGTGGGCTCGTAGGAGTTAGTAGGATTATTCTAGCGTGTAGCGTTGTAGTTTGCGGGCATTCTTTACCCGCCCGGTTGATAGAATTTTCTGTTGAAAATTTCGACGTTATCTTAGGTATGGACTGGCTGAAAGACATTCATGCGACAATAAATTATCGTAGAGGGAGTGTATCTTTTGAGATTATAAGCATGAAGAGGTTCACCTTAGTCAGATCAGAGGCAACTCAACAAGAGCAGGGAGTAGTAACGGCAATGGAAGAAGTTCAAGTTTCGAAGGTAGTTGAAGAGTTTTTAGATGTATTTTTTGAAGAACTTCCAGGTCTACCACCGGTTAGATATATTGAGTTCAGTATAGAATTGGTACCTGGAACTAAACCGATATCAGATCGAGTTTATAGAATGGCGGATTCAGAGCAGGCTAAGGTATATCAGCACATAGAGGAACTGAAGGAGAAGAAGTTCATCCAAGCTAGCATTTCACCATGGGTAGCACCAGTGGTACTTGTGGGAAGAAGGATGGGTCATCCATATTGTACATCGACTACAGGAAGCTCAACGCGGCAACAGTGAAGAACAAGTACCCATTATCAAGGATCGACGACTTGTTTGATCAGTTGAGCAGAGCTAGAGTTTTCTCCAAGACAGATCTTCGTTCAGGGTATCATCAAGTGAGGGTTCGGAAGGAGGATGTTTCTAAGACAGCATTCAGGTCGAAGTATGGGCATTATGAATTTTTAGTAATGCCGTTTGGTTTGACCAATGCTCCAGCAATATTTATGGATTTGATGAACCGTATCTTTATGCCATACTTAGATCAATTTGTCATTGTATTTCTTGACGACATTCTCGTATACTCTGCCAGTGAAGAGGAGCATGAAGACCACCTCCGAAAAGTGTTACAGGTTCTGAGAGAGAACCAGTTGTATGCCAAGCTCAGCAAGTGTGAGTTCTGGATGGATCATATTCTATTTTTGGGACACATCATATCAGGAGCTGGAGTAGCAGTGGATCCTAAGAAGGTAGAAGCAGTAGAGAGCTGGCCAGTACCCAAGACCGTAGCAGATGTGCGTAGTTTCTTGGAATTGGCAGGATATTACAGAAGGTTCATATCAGACTTTACGAGACTTTCAGCACCCATGACCCGCTTGACACAGAAGGATGTGCCATTCGTCTGGTCGACAGAATGCCAGGCATCATTTGAGAATTTGAAGCAGAAGTTGATATCAGCGCCTATTCTTAAATTGCCAGTTGGACTCGGAGGTTTTACTGTATATTGTGATGCGTCAGAAAAAGGACTTGGATGTGTCCTCATGCAACATGGAAAGGTAATAGCGTATGCATCTAGGCAGCTTCGGGACCACGAGAAGAATTATTCAACTCATGATTTGGAGTTGGCGTCTGTAGTATTTGCTTTGAAGCTATGGAGGCATTATGTACGGTGATCGAGTAGACATGTACACAGACCACAAAAGTCTGAAGTACATCTTTACTCAGAAGGAACTGAACATGAGGTAGAGAAGATGGTTGGAGTTGATCAAGGATTACGACGTGGAGCTTCAGTATCATCCAGACAAGGCTAACGTGGTAGCAGACGCTCTTAGCAGGAGAGGCGGCACATTTATGTTGACAACACAGAAGCATATCTTAGAAGACCTTAGGCGATGGATATCGAAGTTATACTTCCTAGTGACGTAGGAATTATGGCAAGTCTGCAAGTTCAATCCGACTTGGTAGACAGGATCAAGGCAGCTCAGGCATAGGACCCAAGGATTCAGAAGCTTAGGGCAGAATGTGAGTTAGGACTCAGGAAGGAGATGAAGATTCATGAAGATGGTACACTTAGGTTTGGATCACGTCTATGTGTGCCTAGTGGAGATATCAGACAGGAGGTTATGACAGAAGCTCACAGTTCTCAGTATTCTATACATCCTGGAGGGACCAAGATGTACCAAGATATCAAGCAGCACTTCTGATGGAACAGAATGAAGAGAAAAATAGCTAGATTCGTTTTCCGTTGCTTGATATGTCAAAAAGTGAAGACATAATAGCAGAGGCCAGCTGGATTATTGCAACCGCTTCCTATTCCAGAATGGAAGTGGAAACACATCATAATGGACTTTATGACCGGTTTATCGAGATCGCCAAGTGGTAAAGATGCTATTTGGGTGATAGTAGATCGGCTTACAAAGGTGGCACATTTTCTTCCTTTCAGAGTAGGGCAATTTACAGAAAAGTTGGCAGAGTTGTATATGCAACAGATAGTCAGACAGCATGGAGTCCCTGTCAGTATTGTGTCAGAAGGAGATACCCGTTTTACATCACATTTCTGGAAGAGCTTACATCATAGTCTGGGTACCAAGTTAAGATTTAGCACGGATTACCATCCACATACGGACAGGCAATCAGAAAGAACAATTCAGACTTTAGAAGATATGTTACGAGCTTGTACTATAGATTTTGGAGGATCTTGGGAGAGTCACCTGCACTTAGTCGAGTTCTCATACAACAACAGCTATCAAGCCAGTATCCAGATGGTGCCATTTGAAGCACTATATGGTAAGAAGTGTAGGTCGCCACTAGCATGGGATGATATCGGGGAGAGGAAGATGCTAGGCCCAGAAATAATTGTTCATACAGTTGAAGTGGTTAAGGGAATTAGAGAGCGACTTCGAGTTGCACAGGATCGACATCGCCATTGGGTGGACCAGCATCATAGGCGCTAGAGTTTTCCGTTGGGGACCACGTGTTCTTGCGGATCTCATCTACTCGTGGGGTTATTAGATTTGGCGTTCGCGGGAAGTTAAGTCCGCGATACGTGGGCCCATTTGCTATCCTTGATAGGATAGGCGATGTTGCTTATCGTTTATCCTTTCCACCTTCGTTATGAGAGGTGCATGACGTGTTCCATGTATCTCAGTTACGTAGGTATGTATCAGACCCAAGCCATATCCTTGATCATTCTGAGCTGGTTGTTGGTACCAACATATCTTACGAGGAACAGCCTGTCTCCATTTTGGACTGAAGAGAGAAAATACTCAAGAACCGAACAATTAGCCTTGTCCGGGTTGCTTGGGGTCATCACTCTTTAGGGGAGTCAACGTGGGAATGTGAGGATAATATCCGATCACGGTATCCACACCTATTTGACTCACAAGGTATATTTTTTTCCGTATACCTTGATTGTCTTAACTCATCATGCTTATCACCTTATGAGTAGAATTGCTTGATGTCGTAGATTATTAAACATATATATGTTACTTGTTATTGATATTGTAAAATGATTGCTTGCTCAAATTGCTTGTACTTAGATTAGTTTAGCTCTGATGTTTCTATCCTGCTTGGATTTGAAATTTCGAGGACGGAATTTTTCTAAGGAGGGTAGAGATGTCACTTTCTGTTCCCAGAATACGTATTTTAATACATGTACTGCTTAAATATACTTATTTAATATTTATCATGTATTGTTCTGTATTTTAAATTCCTTTAATTTTCTGTTAATTAATTTCCTTGCAATTTTACTTTCAGAATTTTACTTTCTGCTTTGCTTTTGTGTTCGGTCTGAGTTGATTTATTCTCCGGCCATTGGGTGGTTCAACAATTCCCCACCTACCATCTCTTCATTTAAAGCCCCAAACCCTTTCTATCTCTTCATTACTTCTCCTTCTCATTTACTCTTCTTCTTCATCCTCCATAACTCTCCCCACCTACCCAGCCGCATAGGCAAGTGCCAACTTGCTTCATGATGGAACCCCAGTATTATTGTTTCATCGTCTTTTTTACTTGATCTTAAGTCTCTTTAGTATTTAGTATTTGCAATTTCCATGGCTCATTTCATGTAGATCTAAGTTTAATGCATTTTCGGATTTCTTAGGTTTTGATCTAGTAACTTTGTTATTTTTCAAGTTTTGATGGTTTTATGTTGTAGAGAATTTTGTTCTACCCCATTTCGACCTATGGAAGTCCAGATTTGGATTTGGAATAAAGGATTTGGAGAGCTTGGAAGCAATGGCTTCCATGGTTCTGTTCTAAGAAAATTTGGAGAAGAAGAACAATCCTGGCCGCATGAGCAATCCTGGCCGCATGAACAATCCTAGCCGCATGAGCAAACCTGGCCGCATGAGCTTTGCTTGCCGCATATGCATTCAGTCCTCCAGCCGCATGTACTTCTATTTGGCCGCAGCCGCATGAGCTTCCATCTTTCGGTCGCATATGTACTTCGGTTTGCCATAGCCGCATGTACTTCTGTTTGCCTTAGCTGTTGACACAAAGTCACTGTCAACCAAATATTGATAACATTGACTAAATAATACTTGTAATAATTCAATTAGATACACGACGACTACATCCAGCTCAAGTCAGACGACAGCTCAGTTTTGCAATTTCAAGTCATTGTTGAGTCTGTATTTTTATATTTATTGAGTCTAGACTGATGTAAGCTGAGTTGTGCTGAGCTCTTGAGACTTTACCTATAACCTACCCAAAATCTATAAGCTCCAAACATCCAAATAAGTCCATTGGACCTTGAGACCCATTCTGTGCTCTGGAGACAGAGTTCGGGCCGAACTCTGCCTCCACATAGAGTTCAGGCCGAACTCTGTCCCCTAAAAATCAGCACCCTAATTTTTAGGGTTGGCTGGTTGCTAGTTGTCCAACGGCCAAATATTTGAAAAATCCTACCAGAATTCTGGCCGAATTCTACCTGCTAATATCCTATAAATAGGCCATGAATTCTCTCATTTTTTATTCATCCAATCTTCTCTTTTCTTCTCTCTAAAGCTCAATATAAGCCATACCCTTCTTCATCCACTAGCCACAAGCTTCCTAAGCCTCGAGTGCTCCTCAGTTAGGAGTCTTGTGCAAGAGTTCAAGAAGTCGCTTGGAAAATTCCAAGCATCGCCACTGCGATCCTTTGTAAGAAGTTGACGTGCTCTTCTGAAGAAAAGGCACGGGGTGTAACTACTATTTCAAAAATAGTGGATTTAATCCTGTCTAGAGTTCTCAGGCCTGGACTAGTCCTCCACGAGGGAAACCAGGTTAAAATCGGCTGTGTTTGCGTATGCTTTCTTGCTCCTTATTTATTTCCGCATTTACTCTGATTAATTTTAGATTGTGAAAGACTTTAATTTTTAATTGGCTATTATTGCTATAAACTCTATTCACCCCCCTCTAGAGTTGCCATCTGTTCTTCAATTGGTATCAAAGCTCTGTTCTCTCAACAAGGACTAACATCCTAGAGCTGATCCAAGGCAACTACACAATCCTTGATTTCCAATCACGGTGAAGGGCAGTCCACTCATAGGCCTCCCCTATTTGATGGAACTAACTACACATATTAGAAAACAAGGATGAGCTTTTATCTCAAGTTGCTAGACTTTGACCTGTGGACTATCGTCACTGACGGTTACAAAAAGCCCGCCAGAATAGTTGTCAATGGTGATCTCGTTGAAAAATCACATGACAAATATTCTGACGAGGAAAAAAATAGGCAAGTCTAGATGCGAGAGCTATTAATGCTTTATTCTGTGCTATAGACAGGAATGAGTTCAACAGGGTATCTACATGCACCACATCTCATGAAGTATGGAGCCTTCTAGAAGTGACGCATGAAGGAACCACCCAAGTCAAGGAATCAAAGATAAGCCGTCTCACTCAAGAATATGAGGCTTTCAAGATGAAGCCAAATGAGACGATCACGCAAATGTTCACAAGATTCCTCGACATCATCAACCCCCTGTCTTCGCTCGGCAAACAATATTCAAATCACGAGAAGATTCGCAAGCTACTTATGGGGCTCCCAAAGATTTGGAACCCTAAGGTGACAACCATCATAGAAGGAAATGATCTCACAACCATGTCCATAGAGACCTTGATAGGAAAGCTGATGACTCATGAGCTTGACCTCAAGGACTTCGAAGAGCCTGCTCCTAAGGCTAAGGAGATCGCACTCAAAGCTCACCGACGGAGGGCTGACCCCGAAGAGACGGATGACGAGAACTCAGAAGGTGATGATCAAGCTCTCCTTGTCCGCAACTTCAAGAAATTTCTTCGCTTCAACCGAAGAAAGAAGGAACCACAAGAAGACGACGAAGAAGAGCCAACCTGCTACGGTTGCAAGAAGACAGGACACGTCCGAAAAGACTGTCCATTCTTAAAGAAGAGCAACCGCTATGAGAAACTTACAAGAAGACTTCCTCAAAGAAATATGCCAACATGAGCATTTGGCATGAAAGTGAAGCTAGTGACTCTGAGGAAGAAAAGGACTCTCCTCAAGATACTGCTAATGTGTGCCTAATGGCAACATCCGACAAGGTATCAAACGAAACTCTTGATGACTTCACTTTTGATGAACTTGGCGATGCTTTCACCGATTTGCTCAATAATCACAAAAGGTCATTGGTAAATACAAACTTGCCAAGGACAAGATCAAAAGTCATGAAGTCGAAATTCAAAGACTTTCTTTACTGCTTGATAACATTAGAGACACTTCACCCACGAAAGTAACAGATGAGGTATCTAAGCTTAAAATAAGCTTACATGATGCCGAAGCACGCATTGAACAACAAACACAAGAAATCACATCACTCAACATGGAGCTTGCAGAAGAAAAGAGTAGACACAAGATTTCTATTACTAAGATGCATGGTTTGAATGCTATGAATTGCAAGCTGTCTCTAAGAAACTAGAGACTAAATTGGGAAAACAGGTTGCTCAACCTCAAACCCAAGTGACACACACAAAGCATGACACTTCTCATACTATTCACCCACGTCATCCTCCTACAACACGTAATCATGCTTACATATACACACACTTTCACAAAGCACACAAACCACATGCACGTACAAATAACTATCATATGTCACAAAATCATCATGCTACACATAAATACAATCATCACCATGTTGCACAAAAACAGCATCACCATCACTCTACATATAGACATCATCACCATGCTACTCCATATAGACAATATCACCATGACACTCCACATCACTCTATACATAGTCATCATCACTGTAACGCCCCAGTCCTAAAATACGTGGGACTAGGTATACGAATACATGCCAGCAGCACTTCACCAATGGGCCAAGCTATACAACAAGCCCATTAGCGAAATACTTAAGCTGTAAATCATGATAACACCAAGAAATATAACATAGTCCACAGGTATATAATCTAATCACATCCACAGAGTCCACAAAGAGATCAAGAATAAATAAGGAAATGTCTCAAATATCCAACAATAAAAGTAATGAAGTCTGTGCGGGTAAAACATCCCGAAATCATAGAAATAGAAAGAAAGTACAAATCAACTATAAGTCTGATAAAAAGAAAAGGAGATAATGTAGCAAGACTAAATATGATTATAACATGATCACGAAAAATCCTCTGGCACTATCTCGTCCTCCTGTGTCGGTACGCCTCCGGTCTCAGCTCCCGAACCGTAAAACTCTGGGTAGTCTTCAGCTTCGTCTAAGCCTGGGAAATAGCCAGGTCCTCAGAGGACTAGCAAGGTGCATAATATACATGCCAAGGTACAGAAATAAAAATATGAACTAAGGCAATCTACTATATCCGTCTATGTGCTATGCAAGTGAGATACTTTTCTAGAATACCAGACCCCTTCCACTAAGGCTCACTAGCACCTCAGCAGGGTATTGTCCCCAGTACCTGTGTCGTGGCACCAAGGACAATCAATTCTCGACAGTGATAATCCTTTACTCTGCTACAGAGATAAAGTTCACTAAACAACGGGCCACACGACAATAGGTCTGATATTGTAGTCAAGTTCTCCCCAATCCCTATGTCTAGAATCTAGCAATGTCAAGTCTGTACAGTCATCTCGAAAGTAAAAACAATCATGATAAAGAAATCTAGAATGCTAACACGAGGTCAATACCATGAATAGTCATGTAAACCTCGCATCATGAATGTGTCGGTGTCCTGTGGTCAATCGTGTCAATGGACACATCAGTATGTACGTAATGCCTAATGTCAATACTCGATGTCACTATCATGACATCGGTACCCGTCTATAAACGGACACTAAGTATCAACATCCTACGTCATGCAATGCTAATAAAAAATAACAAGACAAAAAAAGAAAGATCTGTAACGATGGCAAGGCACGCTTGCCTGTAACTGCTGTCTGCGGGTAGGCATGTCCAACTCCGGTGTCCTTGTCGATCCTCTCAAGCTCACCTATAATAATACACTATATTTAATATTCTATATCAACATACCACATATAAATTATATGAGTATTTATGACTCCTAGTTGTCATAACCTGCTACGATACTACATCTATTATATAAGTACACATAGGTAACAACGTCTCGTAAATACTTTTACAATTACAACAAAATAATATATTTAAATTCTAAAATTTATCTATAAATATTTATATATTGATATAATTCTATTTTCAATAGAAAAACCCTTTCGCAAAAGGTCTTATGTCAATGCCACATATGACTTCCTCAAATCGACCCATTAATTTACTCCCGAAACAACGATTAAAATAAAATTACTAAATTATATAAAAATACCAAAAATTAGTTAAAATAGTATTTATAATGTTAAAACTTGCACAACATAAAGTTTAATATGGATTCATGGAGTTTTGACACTTTTGGACACAAGGAAAACAGAATTTTTCGGAGTTCGGTGACATGACAAATGTCATAAATTGTTAAAAATAGCAAACGGATGCAAAACCTAACTTTCAGATATGCTCGGAAATGTATCGACGTCTAAATTCTGAATAAAAATATTAAAAGGTTATAAACTGACCTTAGATAGGCGAAAAATGGCCCGCAACAGAATTCGTCAGTTCTGGATACCCTCTCGTAGAATCAACATCACGGGCAAACCGCTTGGAACTAGGGGATACGGCGATCAGAGGTTAGACTAGACACATAAAGGTAACTGTCAGATTTGGTTTGAAGAGAAAAAGATGAGAAAAAGTGGGTGAAACATCATCTACAATTCGACTAACCTGCTGCGACGTTTCAGACTTCGATTCGACGGAGTTTCGGCCCAAGTAGCGCGTCGTGCACGTATCTAACGGCCGCAAGGTTGTTCCTAAAGTTGCTTGGGTGGAAGAGGATGTTGAGAGGGATGTTCAAGTGGTGGTGGTTGGCACAAAAATCGAGGAGAAATTATATTTTGTGAAGAAAGAGGGTCGGCTAGGATTTCGGGTTTGGAGTGGTGGCCGCTAGGTTTGGGGGGGGATTTGTGGAGTAGTGGGTGGTTATGAGAGAGGGGGATGGTTAGGGTTTGATAGATATATATATATATATAGTGCATGGGATTTGGTTTGATCTAATTTGGATAGGAGTTGATTCTCCAAATCATACTATTATTAATAGGTTTCCTATTTTGGTTATATGTTTGACCAAGCCAAATATATAAGGGAATATTACATATGACTACAATTAAACCTCTAAAATTCTCTTAAATATATATATATATACTTGGTTTTGGTACTCCTAATTAGGCTCTAACTAGTAGGGTTGACTAGGTTAGGGTCCGAGTAGCATTACTAGTCAAATTGGACCCGAAAATCAATTTAATGAGTCTCATGTGCCATTTGCAAATAAGTAGCACATGAGAACTCAATTGGATGGTACACCCTAGACATGTGCATTGTAGACTCAATATGGGTCAAAACCATATATTGGGTCATACGGTTTCGATCTAGGTCAAGCCCAATAATTAAATTGGAAGTTGGCTTAAAATTACGCCAATGGCTTAAATTGGCCTAAGTTGGCCCGAAGTTACACGAAGTCAAAAGAATGTTGAAAAGTAAAATTTGGATGGGAGATGATATATCAAACTGAAGGTGGACGAGTATAGAATTCAAATATGGAAACGGGATTTGAGAAAACAATATATGTTGTACTTCAAAAATTAAAGCTACGGTAAACTACTAACATAGTCATTATTGACTTTAATAAATTTACAATATCTATATAAAATAAATAAATAAATAAATAAGATCAAAAAAATGAGGGGGCTTACAACCTACCCACCTTAGAAAATTTCGTCCTCGAAATTAAAAATTACAATTATAAAAAGAAAGCTTATCATAAGAATAATTAAGCTAAGATTTACCGGCATCTACGAATAAGTGGGGATAACGCTCACGCATAGAATCTTCACGCTCCCAAGTTGATTCTCCTGGAGAATGGTGCCTCCATGCAACACGAACCAATCTAATCGTTTGCCCTCTGAGTGTCTTCTCAATCGTATCCAAGATACCTACCGGCTGCTCCTCGTATGATAAACTGGGTCCCACCGTGATCTCAGAGTGATCGACCACATAACTGGGATCATTCACATACTTCCTCGGCTGTGAGACATGGAATACATCATGCACTCCCTCTAGTGATGGGGGTAATGCAAGATGATATGCCACCTCTTCTACACGCTCAAAGATATCGAACGATCCAACATACCTTGGACTTAACTTCCTCTTACTCCCGAATCTACTAGTGCCCCGAGTCGGTAAAATCCTCAGAAATATATGCTCTTCCTCCTTGAATTCCAGTAGTTGACGATGCATATCGGCCCAATGCTTCTACCGGTCTTGAACTACCTGAAGATGACTCTGAATCCGCTTCACTTTTTCGACTGTCCGTGTTACAAGCTCTGGTCCAGGTATTTGTCCCTCTCCAGCCTCTGTCCTCTCGCGAAGTCTTCAAAATCTTGCATCTGTAGATAATGCTGCCTTGATTCTATCCATAAGCGATGGCTGTACTTCTAAATTGGCAAGTACTCTTTGATGTCTCGGCATAATGACTTCTATTCCTGTCACGCCCCAGAACCAGAATACTGGAGAGCGGGGGCAGACATAGCCAGCTACGTATATTAAAATGGAAACCACCTCGATATACGGTCACGGCTGTCTAGAAATATGAGGGTTTACTATAAGCCAACAGTCTCTTATGGTCATGAACAAGCCTAATGTCTCAATCACAAGCAAGTAAGTAAGGTTGCAAGATGTATGATCATTAAATATACAATAATAAGGCGTCCCAAATATTACATATTCAGCTGATCATGAAGCTAGTCGTACAAAATGCGGGACTAGCAAGAGTTAAGTCATACATGATCAACCCTAGGATTTGTTAATCATGTTTACAGCCCGTAGGCAGACAGTAAGTAAAGTGCATCGAGCTAACAGGTGCTCGTCGGCTAAATGCCTCAAAAGAATAACTTTACAATAGAGTGAGCGAAACAAAATAGAAAATTCACTCGTAGCCCGGGTTCCTTCTAGTCGCCACCATTGGGCTGGAAGCTTGGTAGATCCTCGGGAGCTGCTCCGAAATCTGGCCACACAAAACCAGCTGGGTTAACCCCAGAAAGAGCAAGTGCCACAAGGGGGCCACGAAATAAGAACAAAGCCAGCAATCAGCACAAGAAAAATCTAATATTAAAACTAGAATTACGAAAACATGGCAGGGTGATATACGACGAGATAACCATAGAACTATTCCGATAGCCAGGTTACAACCCGTAAACCAAACAAGGACCGGGGTTGTAACCCTTCATCTGAACAGAACTTGGCTTCCCACCATTTATCGACAAGATAATAATGCAGGAAATCAAGACAGGGAGCAATCTTGTACTGGATCAAGACATGGCTAAACTGGTTATACCTCATTCAATCAATCACGGCCAAGCAGATACTACGGCTTACTACTTTAACTAACTAGGGTTATCACAGGCCTAATTACTAACAAGATGCAGGGAGATTGTTCCACAGCCACAAGCCCTACAGACCATCCAGGTTACCCAGGTCGAAAATTAGGGGTTGAATTCAGGTGGGTACATCGCCCGGGAGACAAATGTACCCTTAGGTGACTTAGAGGGTGCAACACGCGACGGTATACTGGAAATGTGCCCTACTCGACGGCAGGCTACAGATCCCAAGAGCGCCCAGGTAACGGGATTGCCTGTAGCTGTGTCATCTCTTCATGACTACTGTGTTATTCTAGTTATTAACCTTAATCCATTTTAGTAGGTACTCCTGACCGTGGTACTCAGGAGTCCCATCCTAAACATGATGCAAGACAGGACAAGTGGATTTAACAAGCAAGCAAGAAAGAACTACCCACGGTGTCAAGGCAAGTCAAGTTAAGTTAGCCGTCGCAACAGCATTAAGTTATCAAGTCAAGCTACAAGTTAGGAGTGCGCCGCCACGGGCCACTATCATGTCAGGTTGGTCATGTCAGGAGTGCACCACTACGGGTCACTGTCGTGTTATGATAGTTCCTTGTCATACCATGCCATGCACAATAGTCATTCCAAACATATTAAGTAAAATCAAGTTCATGACAAAAGGCGTAAGGATATAAAATGGGCATAAAATATCTAATAAAATATTAATATACAGGGCTATAGAAAAGCCAAGCTTAAAGAAATAAGACCAAAACTCCAAGAGCCAATGGATTAAGCAAGGGGTTCAGGGTACAGCGTACGCACAAGGGCACGCACAGCGTACGCACAAAAGCACGCACGCAAGAGAGCTGCGTACGCGAAAAGTCACCCACGCAGGAGAGCTGCGTACAAAAAGTCACGCACGCAGGAGAGCTGCGTACGAGAAACGTCATGCACGCAGGAGAGCTACGTACGAGAAAAGTCACGCACGCAGGAGAGCTGCGTACGAGAAAAGTCACGCACGCAGGAGAGCTGCGTACGCGAAAAGTCACGCACGTAGGAGAGCTGCGTACGAGAAAAGTCACGCACGCAAGAGAGCTGCGTACGCGAAAAGTCACGCACGCAAGAGAGCTGCGGACGCGAAAAGTCACGCACGCAAGAGAGCTGCGTACGCGAAAAGTCATGCACGCAGGAGAGCTGCATACGCGAAAAGTCACGCACGCAAGAGAGCTGCGTACGCAAAAAGTCACGCACGCAAGAGAGCTGCGTACGCGAAAAGTCACGCACGCAAGAGAGCTGCGTACGCGAAAAGTCACGCACGCCAGAGAGCTGCATACGTGCAAAAGCACGCAAGCAGAGAGCTGCGTACGCGTAAAAACACGCACGCAGGGTCTGGGTCTTCTTCTCCATGGCTGAGGAGAAGCTCCAATGGCTCCAAAACTTCAAGGCATCACAACTTGGCCATCCGAACTCCAAATCCAGATTTCCAAAGTTCCAACCAGGGTGGAATTGAACTCTCTTCCACAAGGAAACATCAAAACCCATAGAAATCCAACTTAAATAGATCAAAACCATGCAAAACCAAAAATAAGGAAAACTTAGATCTAGAACAATGGAGACTCCAAATCCCAAAATACCAAGTTCTAATGTTGATCACCATGTCCTAATCTAGCAAATAGACAAATAAAAGAGGGTTCTCATGTGGTGGCAAGGTGCACTTGCCTATGGGAGGGTATTGTGTAGAGGAAGGAGAAGAGTGTCGTGTAGAGGAAGGAGAAGAAGAAATTAATGGAGGTTTATGAGGAGAGAGAAAAAGTTAGTGGAGTTTTAAAGAGGGTGGGATGTGGTGTGTTGAGGGTAGAGCATAGGCTAAGGTGTTCCAATACATAATAAACCAAACCAAACCAACCCAATCCAATTAAAACCGAGCCATGCCAAAACCCAAAATACGAGAAATATCGAAATTCTACAAGTTGAGAAAAATAAATAAAATAAAAAAAATATATGCCAAAATCCAGATACGAGTATAAATATGAAATACGGGAAATACGGGAAATGAGGGTGACAACTCTACCCACCTTAAAAGAATTTCGTCCTCGGAATTTAATCAAGGAGCTGGAGATTGTCACGACAAGCTACATTAAGCACAGGCAAGTTACACTAAGCAGTTCAATCATATAATCATACAATGCAAGCAAGGAAGGGAAAACGTAAGGCACAAGAAAGACATTATACCTCACGAGTCAAACAGGTGGGGATATCGTGATCGGATGTCGTCCTCACGCTCCCACGTTGACTCACCTAGAGAGTGATGACCCCAAGCAACACGGACTAATTTAATAGTCTTGTTCTTGAGTATCTTCTCCCTCCAGTCCAATATAGACACGGGCCTCTCCTCATACGAAAGGTTGGTACCAACAACCAATTCCGAATGGTCTAGGATGTGGCTCGGGTCCGAAATATACCGTCGTAATTGGGACACATGGAATATATCATGCACCTCACTTAGCGACGGCGGAAGAGCGAGACGATAGGATACATCTCCTACTCGCTCTAGAATATCGAACGGCCCTATATACCTAGGACTAAGCTTTCCCCGCACGCCGAAGCGAATGACGCCGCGGTTAGGCGAGATCCTAAAGAATACATGGTCGCCGACAGCAAATTCTAAGGGACGCCGATGAGCATCGGCCCAATGGCGCTGGCGGTCCTGGGCAACTCGGAGGTGATCTCTGACCTTCTTGACCACTTCAACCGTCTGGGAAATCAATTCGGGTCCGAGCATCTGCCTCTCCCCGACATCGTCCCATACTAGCGGGGATCTGCACTTCCTGCCATAAAGAGCCTCGAAGGGTGCCATCTGGATACTGGCCTGATAACTGTTGTTGTACGAGAATTCCACCAGGTGCAGGTGATTCTTCCATGAACCACCGAAGTCAAGGGTACAGGATCTCAACATATCTTCAAGAGTCTGGATTGTGCGCTCTGATTGACCATCCGTCTGCGGGTGATAAGCTGAGCAGAACTGAAGGCGAGTCCCCAAACTCTTCTGTAAGCTGCGCCAAAAGTATGATGTGAATCTTGAATCCCTGTCCGAGGTGATACTGACGGGCACACCGTGAAGCCTGACAATCTGTCTGAGGTACATCTCTGCCAACTGAGCCGTAGACTGACCAACTCTGAAGGGAAGAAAGTGAGCCACCTTCGTGAGCCTGTCCACAATTATCCAAAGAGCATCTCTGCCGGCCGGAGATCTGGGAAATCCGGTCACGAAATCCATGGTTATATGTTCCCATTTCCATTCTGGGATCGGTAAGGGTTGAAGAAGTCCAGCGGGCCTCTGATGTTCAGCTTTAACCTGTTGGCAAACCAAACACCGAGAGACAAACCGGGCTATCTTCCTCTTCATGCCATTCCACCAGAAATGCTGACGAATATCACGGTACATCTTCGTACCACCTGGATGAATAGAATATTGTGAACTGTGGGCTTCTGCCAAGACTTCCTGTCTGATATCTCTACTGGGTATACAAAGACGAGTGCCGTGCCGAAGTGTACCATCTTTATGGATACATAACTCTGGCCTTTTTCCTGCTTCACACTCTGCTCTGAGTCGCTGGATCTTGGAATCTGTTGACTGTGCCACCCGGATTCTCTCAACTATGCTGGACTGAACCTGTAGGCTGGCCATCAATGCCACGCTGGTTGGAAGAACCACTTTAATTCCTATCTTCTAAAGATCTGCCAATAATTCTGGTTGCGCCGTCAAGAAATAAACTCCGGCTCTCCTGCTCAATGCATCTGCTACAACGTTGGCCTTCCCGGGATGATATTGCAAATCCACATCATAGTCTACCAGTAGCTCGAGCCATCTTCTCTGCCGCATATTAAGGTTCTTCTGGGTGAAAACATACTTCAGGCTCTTATGATCAGTAAAGATCTCCACTCTATCTCCGTATAAGTAGTGTCTCCACAACTTCAAAGCAAACACTACCGCCGCCAATTCCAAGTCGTAGGTCGGGTAATTCTTCTCATGATCACGTAGTTGACGTGATGCATAAGATATTACCTTCCCATGCTTCATCAAGACACACCCCAATCCTCTGCCTGAAGCGTTGCAATAAACTGTGAATCCTCCGGTCCCATCTGAAAGGGTGAGAATGGAAGCCGTTATCAAACCTTGCTTCAACTTCTCAAATGATTCCTGACACTCTGCTGTCCAAACAAACGGCACATCCTTGCGGGTCAACTGGGTCATCGGTGCTGAAATCCTTGCGAAATCTGAAACGAACCGCCGATAGTAGCCGGCCAATCCAAGGAAGCTGCGAACCTCTGCCACTGAGTTGGGTACCGGCCATGACTCGATAGCCACAATCTTCTGGAGATCCACTTCCACTCCTCCTCGGGTAATGATGTGACCCAAGTACGATATGCGATCGAGCCAGAACTCGTATTTACTAAACTTGGCATACAACTGATGCTTCCTAACCGTCTGGAGGATGACTCTGAGATGCTGCTCATGCTCTGCTTCACTCTTGCTGTAGACCAGGATGTCATCTAGGAACACGATCACAAATTGATCCAAGTAAGGCATGAAAATGCGATTCATGAGGTCCATGAATACGGCCGATGCATTGGTCGCTCCAAAGGGCATAACAAGGAACTCCCAATGTCCATACCTCGATCTGAATGCTGTCTTCGGGATATCCTGCTCTCTGACTCTGATCTGGTGGTATCCCGACCGTAAGTCGATCTTCGAGAACACTGAAGCCTCTCTGAGCTGATCAAACAAGTCATCTATCCTCGGAAGAGGGTATCTGTTCTTGATTGTCATCGAATTCAAGGTACGATAATCAATACATAGCCTGGACGTACCATCCTTCTTTTTCACAAGAAGCATCGGGGCTCCCCAAGGCGATCCACTTGCACGGATGAATCCCTTGGTCCTCAGTTCTTCAATCATTTTGTATAAATTTTCAACTCTGAAGGCGCCATCCTGTAGACTCGCTCTGATACTGGTGCTGTCCCGGGAATCAAGTCTATAGTGAACTCAATCTCCCGTTCCGGTGGTATCCCTGGAAGCTCCTCTGGAAAGACATCTGGAAACTCTTCAACTATCCGGGGTAACTGCACTGCTGCTACTGCCATCCGCAATGCTGGGGAAGATGGCTCCACTGCGCCTCTAAAAAACGAAAACTCTGGCTCGCCGGGGATACTAAAGATAACTCTGCCAATATGGCAGTCTATCCTAGCATACTGGTTCCTCAACCAATCTATGCCTAGGACTACATCATAGTCTGCTATAGGAAACTCTATGAATCTAGCGGGGAACTCCCTACCGCTAACTACGATCCGACACGAGGAAAATACTCGATCTACTCCTACAAGGCCATTACCAGTAAGTATATTGAGCCTCACTGATAATGACTCGGGCTCCAATCCTATCCGTGTCGCAAATCGTGCAGACATAAATGAATGCGATGCACCAGAATCAAATAATACAGACGCTGGAGAGGAGTTGACGAGAATAGTACCTGCCACAACCTCACCTGGTGCAACTTCTTCTTCCATAGCCATCATCATGGCCTGACCTTATCCCCTGGCTGCTGGTCCCCTCTGCTGGAAACCTCTCTGCCTATTCTGGGTCTGAGCTTGGGCTTGTGCATACTGCTGGGGGTGCTGTTGCTGGAATGCCTGAGACTGAGGTGGCAAGGGCCTCGAAGACTGATACTGCTGTTGCTGAACTGGTGCTGGGGCCGGTCCTCTCACCGAAGAGCTAGAAGGGTTGGATGCGGATGAACCGCCCCTATTCGGGCAAGCCCCTATCCTATGATCTGCTGCTCCATAAGCCAGGCACAATCCCTGCGCCCTGCGACAGTCTGCCACCACATGCCCTGGCTTCCCGCAATGAGAACATCCCATCACGAAAGTCTGCTTCTGCTTCTGCTGCTGCGGGTACGTCGGGGTCGAATGCTTAACCGACGTTACTGAGGCCGCCCGCCTCGGAGTTTCAATGGTCAATCCCCTAGCTGCCGGGGCTGAAGCTGATGATTGGTGCATCTGACTGTGGGACCGCTTCCTACTTCCGGTCCTATCCACGATCCTCTGGGAGGTGTACTCATGCCACCTAGCTGCTCTCAAGACTGCATCGAACGTCTGGTGTTCGAACTGTTCAACCGCCAACAAGATCTCCAAATGCAGTCCCTGCTGGAACCGCTGGGCCCTATCAAACTCGGTCGCCACCAAGGTGGGGGCAAACCTACTGAGTCTAGAAAACTCCGATGCATAACTGTCGACCGTTCTGCCTCCTTGCTTCAAGTTGGTAAATCTGGTCTGCATGTCGTACCGAGCCACAGCATCGAAATACTTCGTCTGGAATCTCTCTCTAAATACTGCCCAAGCAATGGGTGCCACCAATCCTATGGCTTGTGCCGCCCACCAACTGCGAGCCAAGTCCAACAACTGCAGGTGTACCACCGCCACTGTAGCTCCCCTTCCCGAAATTTTTTTAAAATAATTGTTTATTTATTTATTTGATTTAAATGGGAATTTTAGAACTTTATAAATATTTATTTAGTTAATTATTACGGTAGATGAATCTAGCCACAGCTGAGTTTTGGAGTACAAGACAACTAGGAATTGTGGCACGAGAGATGTAGCAGTGTGCCTTGACTAGTGTATTAGCCATGTCAAGGAAGGTCGAGCCAGAGTGATGTCCTAACTAGAAAAACGGGCCAAGTTGTGTCATGACCATTATAAATAGTTTAATTATTCATTATAATTATTATTTGACGTTTAAGAGACCCGGTTGTACCAAACTAGTCAAACTGGACCCGAACTGAGCCCAAGCCCATGTAGTCACGCGGCACGTCCAATGACGTTCGCGTTGATGGAATTTGTATGATTGTGTTGTATTCCGTATTAGTGATCTAATAATATTTTCTAGGTATTCCTAATTAAATATTATAAATATTATTATACTAGTATTCATACGAATATACATATTGATATATATTTGTATATATATATATGAAAATATATAGGGATATATATTTTTTTGTGTAAATAAATTGTCAATATATATATATATATATATATATATATATATATATATATATATAGGTAGAATTATACAATTATATACGTATTGATGTGTATATAATTTGGTATAAATATATGTGTGTATAATTGCATGTAAATATAGATGTATTATACATATATGTGTCTTATGTACATATAATATATTGTATATATAGGCGTATGTATATATATATGCATATACGTGCAAGAGTATATATATATATATATATATATATATAGGTATATATATACTAGTAATAGAAATAACAAATGTTATAAAGAATAAAAAGGAAATGAATTAAGTAACTAGGACCAACCCAGGCCAGCCTTGCCCTTTAATTCCCAAAACCGAGCCCAGACTATCCAAGCCGGCCCAGCTGTAGCTCTCATAAAGTGAGCCCAACAGAACATAATCAATCCCGATCCCAAGCCAACCGTAGCAGTAGAGAGCCGAGCCCCGAGTTCGTATATATATGGATCAGCGGAGAGCAGTTTTTCCTTCGACAAAACACATAAACCCTAGCTTTCCCCACGCGCCACCGCTCGCGACCACCTAGACGACGACGGCGCCCCACCCCCGCACGACCTTCCCCAGTCACCTGGCACGCCGGACGATGCCGGAGCGCCGCCCCAAGGTCGGCCAAACGTCGGCCGCGCGCCTGCATACACCAGCAACCCGAACTCCCTATTGCAACTTTGTGACGACAGTTCGTCCTCGACGTTGGATCATTTTACGAGCTATCTTCTCAGGTACGACCCCGATCTATACACCTTCGACTGCCTTCATCTAGTTTTAATTTAAGTGAACTGGATTACCGAGGAATTCGACGCAAAGTCGAACATAAAACCTGTCCAAAATAAGACAGTAAATCGTCCCAAGAGCCCACCTTTCAAGGCATCTTACGATCTGTACGATAAGACTTTTAGAAAACTATTTGAACACACTTTTACACAACATGTAGGGCATCATAACCCTTCTCGTGGATTCGGATTTCATTAAGTATATAAGAAGATATTCGATTCTAAAGTTCAACAAAACCTGTTTTCAAACACTAGAAAATTGTTCCACACGACGTGCGTCACGCCAATCGGGACGACGTGGTCGCGAACCGAAAGCATCGAAAGCTGCGTAACAGCTTCGTGGTCGTGTGGGCTTTGGCTGAATTCAAATTGGTCGCGTGTGCACGACGAATTTGATGCGTATCCGTCGAAATTCTCCGTATCGTGCACGTTGCAAATTCTCCAATTACTTTGTACGCGCTCGTCAGATCGAGACGAAACTTGCGCCAATAGAACCGTATCGTTTTTCTGGTCCTGTATGCCATGTTTGGTCCGATTCTGAAACTGTTGATAAAATCGTCGTTTTGCGGGCCCCACGGTCCCACTCAACGGACGATTTTGTGCACGGCCCGCCGGAATCCAACTCTGGACATACGGTTGAGTTCATATCGGAAAACTAAATCCGTAGACATGTAGTTTGATGACTTTAGAGACCGTTGACTCTGGCACGCTTTTCGGTGCAAAGCGGGTCCAACGGCGGATACCGTTTTTGCCCAAAATTATCGTTTTGCCCCTGTGTCCAGAATTGGCTTAAGGACAGGCAATCCTAGCTAATTTGACTATTCTGAGAATGTTGGTACTATTTATTTCAGCATCCGGAGACTTCTACATGTGTTGACTGATTGTGGCTCATTGAGTGGTATGGTATTTTGGTTTCTCCAGCTAAGGACCTCAGGCAAGTGCACTTTCTGATTGCTTTCCGATTCATAGTAGTCTTTTCATTTCATGTCTATACATATATCTTGCTGCTTGTTGACACGCTCGTCACACGGAGTAGTCGGGAGGGGAAATACTAAGTAAATACGTGAACAAACCCAAGTGCATTATTGAACGATAGCTAAGTCATACACACTCACGTATGAGTTAGTCGTACCATTACTGAACGATAGCCATCGTATGATGTACCGTATTAGCCCAGCCGTTCACGTATTAAAAGGTATTTCACACCACCTAGATAGATGTCTTTTATTAGTTTTTCCTTGTTTACTTTTCCACCGTGCCAGGTCATCAGTTTTCTTACAGCTTTCATATCTCATATGCTATTTTCATGTCTTGTTAATTCTATTGTGTTTTGCATTGTCGTCGGTTTGTGTACTTGTTCCAATCCTGACTGGATAACCAATATTTTTCAGGTTTAGCTGCGATCACTCTTAGCACTGGGAAGACTTGAGTATGCTGATGCCAACCTAGAAGTAGATAGCCTTGTATCATTTCATTAATTACAAGAATTGTATTTTTCTTTAATATAAATCTTGTAAATGTTGTAATAAATTAGAAATGTGAATGAGCAGCAAATGTTGTATTTCTTGAGCATTTATTTCTTGCGGGCTTGACAGCGTTCTACCGCCGACTCTGCGGCGTAGGCTGGCTTGTTCACGAGCTCGTGTCCGAAAAGCGGGTGCGGGTCGTGACAAGTTTTTGTGGTGGCCCATGCAGGTCAGTTTTCGCAAAAGATTGCGAACTCGTGATGGTACGTTAGTCGTACTATTACGAGCCTGCGCCCAGGAAATGCTCATTCACAAACTAGGATTAAAATGATTTAAGATAATGACTAGGACTAGGAGTCCCTTGTTCAAATTGACTGTTAGGTAGATAAGGTTATTAGATAGGCCATGCAATTTAGATAACTTGCTAGATCCCTACAGGTACACTATATTTTTGATATGACAATATGATCCCATGCAGAGATGTTATTCACTTGGTAAGATAGGCTTATCTATAATTAAGGCTTTGATCTTGTTGAACTGTTTAACTTTCTTTTGCGGTATAGATATAGATCTTATATCATAAATTAGAATTGCCTATCTTAAATTCTATTTTGCTGTAAGAGACTAGTTTAAAATTTCTAATTCTATTATTCGTGTACAAAATCTCGAGTTAGATTTTGATTCTCACAAAACTCGAATTACTTGTGCCTCATTTCCAAAAATCTCGCCTACTTATATTTTGACTACCATGACCAATGCTGCTATCATAGCCTAGTTTTGCAAGCTTACTCTTTTATCGAGCTTGATTTAAGACATATGTTTATTGGGGACGCCCGCTAACATATTGTCTAATCAGAATCATTGCATTACGGTCTGATCAACCATGATGCTTTTGGTTCGCTCTTCATCTAATTACCCTACGTGGATTGAGATATAGATGTCTCTAGGATCTCATCCGCGACTGCTTTGACAATTCCTCTTGAATTAAACATTCGCCCTTGAATCATGTAATTGTGTTCAATGACATCCCTCTTGAACTCTTTATTATTTTTTTGCCTTTCACTAATTGGAAGGACGAAAGCTCGTAATTGATGGATAGGAGAGGATCCTAGATGCCATATGCCTAGATATTTGTTGGTAGAATTGTTGGTCACTAGTAGAAGATTATATGATTTTGGTGACCGGTGTTTCAAGGGAGTAGTGTGACCTAAGGTGGGTAGAAGTCCTCGGGATTTCGTAGTTACAAAATTGCTAGGGGAAGGTTGTAAACTACTTTGAGGAATTAAATTTAAAGAGATTTAGATAATAGTAGACTTCCTTTTGAATTTTTAAGAATAATTAGAAATTAGAATTTCGAGGACGAAATTATTTTAAGGTGGGTAGATTTGTAGCTCCCCTTCCCGAATTTTTTTTTAAATAATTGTTTATTTATTTATTTGATTTAAATGGGAATTTTAGAATTTTATAAATATTTATTTAGTTAATTATTACGGTAGATGATTCTAGCCACAACTGAGTTTTGGAGTACAAGACAACTAGGAATTGTGGCACGAGAGATGTAGCGGTGTGCCTTGACTAGTGTATTAGCCATGTCAAGGAAGGTCGAGCCAGAGTGATGTCCTAACTAGAAAAACGGGCCAAGTTGTGTCATGACCATTATAAATAGTTTAATTATTTATTATAATTATTATTTGACGTTTAAGAGACCCGGTTGTACCAAACTAGTCAAACTGGACCCGAACTGAGCCCAAGCCCATGTAGTCACGCGGCACGTCCAATGACGTTCGCGTTGATGGAATTTGTATGATTGTGTTGTATTCCGTATTAGTGATCTAATAATATTTTCTAGGTATTCCTAATTAAATATTATAAATATTATTATACTAGTATTCATATGAATATACATATTGATATATATTTGTATATATATATATATATGAAAATATATAGGGATATATATTTTTTTGTGTAAATAAATTGTCAATATATATATATATATATATATATATATATATATATATATATATAGGTAGAATTATACAATTATATACGTATTGATGTGTATATAATTAGGTATAAATATATGTGTGTATAATTGCATGTAAATATAGATGTATTATACATATATGTGTCTTATGTACATATAATATATTGTATATATAGGCGTATGTATATATATATACATACGAGAAAAGTCACGCACGCAGGAGAGCTGCATACGAGAAAAGTCACGCACGCAGGAGAGATGCGTACGCGAAAAGTTACGCACGCAGGAGAGCTGCGTACGAGAAAAGTCACGCACGCAAGAGAGCTGCGTACGTGAAAAGTCACGCACGCAAGAGAGCTGCGGACGCGAAAAGTCACGCACACATGAGAGCTGCGTACGCGAAAAGTCACGCACGCAGGAGAGCTGCGTACGCGAAAAGTCACGCACGCAAGAGAGCTGCGTACGCGAAAAGTCACGCACGCAGGAGAGCTGCGTACGCGAAAAGTCACGCACGCAAGAGAGCTGCGTACGCGAAAAGTCACGCACGCCAGAGAGCTGCGTACGTGCAAAAGCACGCAAGCAGAGAGCTGCGTACGCGTAAAAACACGCACGCAGGGTCTGGGTCTTCTTCTCCATGGCTGAGAAGAAGCTTCAATGGCTCCAAAACTTCAAGGCATCACAACTTGGCCATCCGAACTCCAAATCCAGATTTCCAAAGTTCCAACCAGGGTGGAATTGAACTCTCTTCCACAAGGAAACATCAAAACCCGTAGAAATCCAACTTAAATAGATCAAAACCATGCAAAACCGAAAATAAAGAAAACTTAGATCTAGAACAATGGAGACTCCAAATCCCAAAATACCAAGTTCTAATGTTGATCACCATGTCCTAATCTAGCAAATGGACAAATAAAAGAGGGTTCTCATGTGGTGGCAAGGTGCACTTGCCTATGGGAGGGTGTTGTGTAGAGGAAGGAGAAGAGTGTTGTGTAGAGGAAGGAGAAGTGTGTTGTGTAGTGGAGTTTTAAAGAGGGTGGAATGTGGTGTGTTGAGGGTGGAGCATAGGCTAAGGTGTTCCAATACATAATAAACCAAACCAAACCAACCCAGTCCAATTAAAACCGAGCCATGCCAAAACCCAAAATACGAAAAATACCGAAATTCCACAAGTTGAGAAAAATAAATAAAATAAAAAAATACATGCCAAAATCTAGATACGAGTATAAATATAAGATACGGGAAATACGGGAAATGAGGGTGACAATTCCAAGCTCCTGAAGATCCTCTAATAACTGTGACTGAGATGCCAAGAAATATGCAGTAGGCTTCCTACTCAAAGCGTCCGCCACTACGTTCGCCTTGCCAGGATGGTACTACAATTCTATATCATAGTCTGTCATGAGCTCCAACCACCGCCTCTGTCTCATATTCAGCTCCTTTTGTGTGAAGACATACTTCAAGCTCTTATGATCCGTAAATATCTCTACACGTTCTCCATACAAATAATGACTCCACATCTTCAATGCAAAGATCACAATTGCTAACTCCAAATCTTAAGTAGGGTAATTCTTCTCATGTCCCCTTAGTTGCCTCGATGTGTAGGCTATGACCTTCCATGTTGCATCAAAACACATCCAAGTCCACTACCCGACGCATCACTGTATATAAGGAATCCTCTCGATCCAGAAGGAAGCGTTAAAATAGGCGTTGAGGTCAACCTCTTCTTCAACTCTTCAAAAGTCTTCTGACAATCTTCTGTCCACTGGAACTCCTGATCCTTACGGGTCAACCGTGTCATCGGCTCTGCAATCCGTGAGAAATTCCCTACGAACCTGCGAAAATACCTTACAAGTCTGAGAAAGCTCCTAACTTCTGCAACCGATGTTGGTGTCGGCCAAGACTCTACGGTAGCTATCTTTTCCTGATCAACTGAAATTCCTTCTCCCGAGATAATGTATCCAGGGAAAGGAACTCTTTCAAGGCAAATTTCACACTTACTAAGCTTGGTATACTGCTTCTCCTTCCTCAATACTTCCAATACAACTTGTTCTGTCGTAGGTATAGTATTATAACCAATTCAATGATACTCGTCAGTTCACTCCTAGAAATTTCTCCTAATAGGCTCTAGGCATCCGATATCCGGGCACGATCATATTCGACTCGTAATCTCACCAGGATCCATCTCTAAGAGAGTTACCTATTTCTGTTTACCCAACATCACAATCACACCAATAATCTAGCTTAATTATATTCTATAATATAACTATAAGGTTTGTCTATTTTAGTCATCTAATAAATAAAAGGTAATGAAAGCCTAAGGCTGGGTCAAAAAAACCTATATACCAATTTCAAACAAGGGTAGGGTCAAGCAAAGCAGGAAGGTTTGTCGAATTATTTTCAAGAACGATGTGAAGCCAAACAAGATGTATAGGACATAGTCTCGGTAAGACTCGTGAACCATATATCTCCGTGATTATGTTAGATAAAGTTACTGCCACGCCAGTGTGCATCTGGCTGCAAATAACTTTCTAGTTCCATAATACGACGGATGGCTGTAGTGCACATCTACCATGCCTGATAATACGGGTTCTTGAGCTTATCTTGGCCAAATCCATAAAATATTTTTGAATTAACTATTTTATGAAAATATAGGAAAAATGTCAACATGTATAGGATATGGTTCAAGTAAAATTTGAGAAAACATATGCAGCCATGATGCCGTTATCTGAAGTCTTGCCTCGCCAGTATTTCTCTGGCTGCAAAAACTTTGATTCCGTAATACAAGGATAAATATAATTTCTCAAACTTTTCCTTAGAGCAATCCATAATACACTTTCCAACAACTTAGCACAAAAAGAACTGGAAGAATTACTCAAGAAGTCAACGAGAAAGGATTTAGTAAAACCCCGAATAGATAAGAACACAAAAGAAATCATGTTGAGAAAGAAGATAACATGAAAGCAATCATGCAAAGAGTCTCAGAGAAGTCTATATTCCTAGTTGTGGATGTATCATCAAATCCTATTCTTCGATCGGTTGCAAGCTCGTAATAGTACGACTATCCTAGATATAACTATGACTTCGCACAATTCGCTAAGACTCTACATGCACCTATGCCTTCTAGTATCTATGCCTCTACTTTACTTATATGATAGTAAGGGAAGATACATCCATTACGAAGATTTGTCTTGCTAGCATGAATAATAAGGATTACGGTAGAACATAATCAAACTGGATGCAAATGAAGAAGTCAAGTGAGAGTTCAAAATGAATTCAAGGAAGGTATTAAGCGTGTGGATGTGATCCTATAGGTCTTTCCTACTCTAACTGCAGGCTCACGTCGGTACAGTAACGTTACCGAAGTGATTAACGTAGACCTGCATGGGCCACCACAAAAATATGTAACGCCCCAGTCCTAAAATACGTGGGACTAGGTATACGAATACATGCCAGCAGCACTTCACCAATGGGCCAAGCTATACAACAAGCCCATTAGCGAAATACTTAAGCTGTAAATCATGATAACACCAAGAAATATAACATAGTCCACAGGTATATAATCTAATCACATCCACAGAGTCCACAAAGAGATCAAGAATAAATAAGGAAATGTCTCAAATATCCAACAATAAAAGTAATGAAGTCTGTGCGGGTAAAACATCCCGAAATCATAGAAATAGAAAGAAAGTACAAATCAACTATAAGTCTGATGAAAAGAAAAGGAGATAATGTAGCAAGACTAAATATGATTATAACATGATCACGAAAAATCCTCTGGCACTATCTCGTCCTCCTGTGTCGGTACGCCTCCGGTCTCAGCTCCCGAACCGTAAAACTCTGGGTAGTCTTCAGCTTCGTCTAAGCCTGGGAAATAGCCAGGTCCTCAGAGGACTAGCAAGGTGCATAATATACATGCCAAGGTACAGAAATAAAAATATGAACTAAGGAAATCTACTATATCCGTCTATGTACTATGCAAGTGAGATACTTTTCTAGAATACCAGACCCCTTCCACTAAGGCTCACTAGCACCTCAGCAGGGTATTGTCCCCAGTACCTGTGTCGTGGCACCAAGGACAATCAATTCTCGACAGTGATAATCCTTTACTCTGTTACAGAGATAAAGGTCACTAAACAACGGGCCACACGGCAATAGGTCTGATATTGTAGTCAAGTTCTCCCCAATCTTCATGTCTAGAATCTAGCAATGTCAAGTCTGTACAGTCATCTCGAAAGTAAAAACAATCCTGATAAAGAAATCTAGAATGCTAACACGAGGTCAATACCACGAATAGTCATGTAAACCTCGCATCATGAATGTGTCGGTATCCTGTGGTCAATCGTGTCAATGGACACATCAGTATGTACGTAATGCCTAATGTCAATACTCGATGTCACTATCATGACATCAGTACCCGTCTATAAACGGACACTAAGTATCAACATCCTACGTCATGCAATGCTAATAAAAAAATAACAAGACAAAAAAAAGAAAGATCTGTAACGATGGCAAGGCACGCTTGCCTGTAACTGCTGTCTGCGGGTAGGCATGTCCAACTCCGGTGTCCTTGTCGATCCTCTCAAGCTCACCTATAATAATACACTATATTTAATATTCTATATCAACATACCACATATAAATTATATGAGTATTTATGACTCCTAGTTGTCATAACTTGCTACGATACTACATCTATTATATAAGTACACATAGGTAACAACGTCTCGTAAATACTTTTACAATTATAACAAAATAATATATTTAAATTCTAAAATTTATCTATAAATATTTATATATTGATATAATGCTATTTTCAATAGAAAAACCCTTTCACAAAAGGTCTTATGTCAATGCCACATATGACTTCCTCAAATCAACCCATTAATTTACTTCCGAAACAACGATGAAAATAAAATTACTAAATTATATAAAAATACCAAAAATTAGTTAAAATAGTATTTATAATGTTAAAACTTGCACAACATAAAGTTTAATATGGATTCATGGAGTTTTGACACTTTTGGACACAAGGAAAACAGAATTTTTCGGAGTTCGGTGACATGACAAATGTCATAAATTGTTAAAAATAGCAAACGGATGCAAAACCTAACTTTCAGATATGCTCGAAAAGGTATCGACGCCTAGATTCTGAATAAAAATATTAAAAGGTTATAAAGTGACCTTAGATAGGCAAAAAATGGCCCGCAACAGAATTCGTCAGTTCTGGATACCCTGTCGTAGAATCAACGCCACGGGCAAACCGCTTGGAACTAGAGGATACGGCGGTCAGAGGTTAGACTAGACACATAAAGGTAACTCTCAGATTTGGTTTGAAGAGAAAAAGATGAGAAAAAGTAGGTGAAACATCATCTACAATTCGACTAACCTGCTATGACGTTTCAGACTTCAATTCGACGGAGTTTCGGCCCAAGTAGCGCGTCGTGCACGTATCTAACGGCCGCAAGGTTGTTCCTAAAGTTGCTTGGGTGGAAGAGAATGTTGAGAGGGACGTTCAAGTGGTGGTGGTTGGCACAAAAATCGAGAAGAAATTATATTTTGTGAAGAAAGAGGGTCGGCTAGGGTTTCGGGTTTGGAGTGGTGGCCGCTAGGTTTGGGGGGGGGATTTGTGGAGTAGTGGGTAGTTATGAGAGAGGGGGATGGTTAGGGTTTGATAGGTATATATATATAGTGCATGAGATTTGGTTTGATCTAATTTGGATAGGAGTTGATTCTCCAAATCATACTATTATTAATAGGTTTCCTATTTTGGTTATATGTTTGACCAAGCCAAATATATAAGGGAGTATTACATATGACTACAATTAAACCTCTAAAATTCTCTTAAATATATATATACTTGGTTTTTGTACTCCTAATTAGGCTCTAACTAGTAGGGTTGACTAGGTTAGGGTCCGAGTAACATTACTAGTCAAATTGGACCCAAAAATCAATTTAATGAGTCTCATGTGCCATTTGCAAATAAGTAGCACATGAGAACTCAATTGGATGGTACACCCTAGACATGTGCATTGTAGACTCAATATGGGTCAAAACCATATATTGGGTCATACGGTTTCGATCTAGGTCAAGCCCAATAATTAAATTGGAAGTTGGCTTAAAATTACGCCAATGGCTTAAATTGGCCTAAGTTGGCCCGAAGTTACACGAAGTCAAAAGAATGTTGAAAAGTAAAATTTGGATGGGAGATGATATATCAAACTGAAGGTGGACGAGTATAGAATTCAAATATGAAAACGGGATTTGAGAAAACAATATATGTTGTACTTCAAAAATTAAAGCTACGGTAAACTACTAACATAGTCATTATTGACTTTAATAAATTTAAAATATCTATATAAAATAAATAAATAAATAAATAAATAAATAAATAAGATCAAAAAAATGAGGGGGCTTACAATCACCATGCTAATTCTACATATCATCATACTTCTCCTCATCACTCTACTTATAGACATCATCAGCATGCTCCTAATATAAATAGGAATGCTACATGTACTTATTGTGGTTTACATGGACACATTTCACCATAATGTAGAATTAGAAGATTAGTAGATAGAAAGATATATGCATGGTTTCCAAAAACTAACTTTTCAGGACCCTCAAGAACTTGGGTACCAAAGGTCACATCTACTCTTGATGTAGGTGGACCTTCCCTCCTCAATTAAGAGTAAGTGGATTCTCGATAGTGGATGCTCGCGGCATATGACAGGAGACGCAAATCTTTTCGCATCACTATCGATGAAGGGAGAAGGATATGTATCCTTCGGCAACAACCTAAAAGGTTATATTATAGGTAATGGTATTATTGGCTATCCTCCCTCTCCCGTAATAAAGGATGTCTGCCTAGTGACCGAGTTAAAATATAACCTGCTCAGCATTAGTCATCTTGCTGACCATGGATATGACATTAACTTTGGACAAAACAAATGCCTTATTTATGATAGGTCAACGGGAGACATTGCTTTTGAAGGGGTAAGAGAGGATAATATTTATATTTTCTATTTGTCTATAGATACTAACAATGCAGGTAGATGCCTATATGCTCATAAAGATGAAAGATTTCTATGACACCAGCGTCTTGGTCATGCCAATATGGATACTATATCCAGGCTATCGACCAAGAAGCTAGTTAGAGGCTTGCCCGATATCACATTAAAAAAAGACACGGTATGTGTCGAATGTGAATTGAATAAGGCAACTAAGTCTTTATTTCATTCTATAAACTTTGTAAGTATTTCCAGACCTTTGCAACTTCTCCATATGGATTTATTTGGCCCTAGTAGAGTAGCCAGTCTTGGTGGAAAATTCTACGCCTTTGTTATTGTTGATGATTTTTCTAGATTTACTTGGGTTTTCTTTCTTACAAAAAAAGTGATGCTATTTCAGTTTTCAAGATTTTTGCAAAGAAAGTTTAAAACGAAAAGGCTACATGATTACTCGAATCCGAAGTGATCATGGAGGCGAATTCAAAAATTCTGATTTTGAAAAGTTTTGTGATTCTAATGGTTTTGATCATGAGTTTTCTTGTCCAAGAACTCCTCAACAAAATGGTGTTGTGGAGCGGAAGAATAGGACTCTCGGCGATATGGCTAGAGTCATGTTGAACAAGTTTTCACTTCCGAAATACTTTTGGGCTGAAGCCGTCAGTACAGCATGCCACATTTTAAATAAGGTGCTTATTCGTCCCATTACGAAGAAAATACCCTATGAGCTTTGGTTTGGGAGAACCCTAAATATTTTTTATTTTAGAGTTTTTGGTTGTAGATGCTTTATCCTTAACACCAAAGACAACTTAGGCAAATTTGATGCCAAAGCTGACGATGGTATTTTCCTTGGCTATGCTGCCAAGAGTAAAGGATATAGAGTTTTTAACAAACGCTCATTAATTGTGGAAGAGTCTATAAATGTGACTTTTGATGAAGATAACAGTGCAGCAGCTACTCTTGATGACGATGTTGAGCCATCAACTTCTACTTTAATGAATACCACAACCGAAACCAATTCTCTGGAGGGCTTGCCAAAGAAATTCTCTTTCAAGCCATCACATCCAGAAAATTTAGTGATCGGTGAGGTTTCACGTGGAGTAACTACTAGATCATCATTAAGAGACTCTATTACTAGCACTGCCTTTATTTCAAAAATTGACCCAAAAAACATTTTAGAAGCTTTCAATGATGAATTTTGGATTTCTGCTATGGAAGAGGAACTCAACCAATTCGAGAGGAGCCAAGTATGGAAACTCGTTCCTAGACCGACTAATCACTCGATTATTGGTAATAAATGGGTTTTTAGAAACAATATGAATGAAGATGGTTCAGTCACACGTAACAAAGCTCGTCTAGTAGCCCAAGGATACAACCAAGAGGAAGGTATCGACTACGATGAGACGTATGCTCCTGTTGCTAGATTAGAATCCATTTGGATGCTTTGTGCATTTGCAAATTTTTAAAATTTTAAATTATTTCAAATGGATGTTAAAAGTGCTTTCTTGAATGGATTTATTAAGGAGGAAGTTTATGTGAAACAACCTCCTGGCTTTGAAAATCACAAATTTCCCGACCACGTGTTCAAGCTAAAGAAAGCGCTGTATGGACTCAAACAAGCCCCTAGAGCTTGGTATGAACGGCTAAGTAATTTCTTGCTTGAGAAACGTTTTCAAAAGGGAAAATTGACACCACACTTTTCATAAAATCTTTTAAAGACACTATTCTTTTAGTACAAATATACGTAGATGATATCATATTTGGCTCTACTGATGAAACCCTTTGTCAAGATTTTGCCAAGTGTATGCAGACCGAGTTTGAGATGAGCATGATGGGGGAGCTCAACTACTTTCTTGGGCTGCAAGTCAAACAAATGTCAAATGGAACCTTCATCTGTCAATCGAAGTATACAAAGGACATGCTGAAGAAATTTGACCTTGACAACGTCAAACCAATCAGCACTCCAATGGCTACTTCAACCAAACTTAAACCAGATGACAGCGGCAAACCTGTAGATCAACGTAAGTATCGAGGTATGATAGGCAGTCTACTCTATCTTACTGCTAGTCGCCCTGATATTATGTTTAGCGTTTGCTTGTGTGCTAGATATCAAGCAAATCCTAAGGAATCACACATGACCGCTGTTAAGCGTATCTTTCGATACCTTAAGGGTACGGTTACAGTGGGCCTATGGTATCCCAAGTCAACATCATTTTTGACCTCATTGGTTACTCTGAAGCTGACTTCGCCGGATGCAAGGTCGACCTAAAAGTACGAGCGGTACGTGTCATTTATTAGAAAAGGCTTTAGTCTCTTGGTTTAGCAAGAAGCAGAATTCTGTTGCACTATCCACAACAGAAGCTGAATACATCGTAGCTGGGCGTTGTTGTGCACAAATTCTGTGGATGAAGCAAACTCTTGAAGACTACAACTTATCTTTCATGCATATTCCAATCTTTTGTGACAGCAATAGTGCTATAAATCTTACTAAGAATCCCATTTGTCACTCACGCACGAAGCACATTGAAATTCGTTATCACTTTTTGCGTGATCATCAGCAAAATGACACGATTAACTTAGAATTTATTGACACTGATCATCAGTTAGCAGATTTCTTTACAAAACCATTATCCGAAGAGCGCTTCAATTTTCTTTGTCGTGAACTTGGAATTTTAGATGAAGCTGTTCTAAATTAAAATAAACCTGCGTAAATATCGAGTATATCTTGATTCTCTTATGATAAACTTGCTATGGGTACAAGCCGAAAGGGTCCTTCTGACAACAAGGCGTAAAAGCCTAAGCGACACGGTGCACTAGTCCTCAGGACTACCGCTAGCTGGGATCCGGCCCATGCAGCTAACCCATGACAGCTTCAAAATAGTGAATTATGATATAATTCCTTGTTTATTATACGGTTCTTTTTTATTTATCACATGCTGAAATACTAATTTTTCAACTTCATATTGCTGCTTCGAGTTCACTTTCTGATATTCATCTGTTTACTTCTTGGATCTTTTCTTGTATTTATACTCTTGTCTTATTTTGGTCTTCCTTACTTAACTATTTTTTTCATATCAGCCTGATTCCTATTCTGTGACCATGATCCGGAATTCAGGCCGAACTCTGCCCTTACCAGAGTTCGGACCGAATTCGGCCTGACTGTTCCAGAACCGGGAACAGTCTCAGCCGTTGATCAAAATTTAGATCCAATGGCCATTATTTGCTCCGACCACTTGAAACCCTTCCCATATTTTCGGGTTCTCCTTCCTCTTCTTCTTCATTACCACCTTTTCCACTTCTCAAACACCTTTCTCTCAAAACCCTAACCCTAATTTCTTCCTTCTAGAGCTCATTTCTTTCCAAAACTCAAGAAGAAGGCCTCTTTTTCAATTCTCCTTCATTGTTCATCACTAGTTTGAGGTATAATTTCATACTTTTCTATATCTCAAATTTCCTTCATTGTCTTTATTGTGTTATGGCTCCATGTTTGTTCAACCGCGGAAAGAGACTTCGGACCGAGGGAGCATCCTCGTCGAATGCTCCTCCTCGCGTTGAACCGCCTGTTGCACCACCCGTTGCACCGGCCGTTGAACAACAACAACCAATCCATCCGTTGTTCAATCCTCCACGTCCGCATGATCCAAACACTTTTGACGATCGATTTTTTGTATCACTAGACGCATCAAATGATTGGTTTAGTGATTTTCGGACACGTCCGATGTTTGCGGGACACCCCATCAACTTTACTATATTCTCACAATATGATGCACTTTTTCATGACCTTTGCCTTGATGAACTTGTTACCACAAATTTGGTCATTTATCGTAGTGCTATTCAAATTTTCTACTGCAATCTCACCCATGATGATACCCATATTTATTCACGGGTTGCGGAAATTGATATCTCTTTTGATGATTTCGAATTGGCCGAATATCTTGAACTTCAAGAGCCTAATTCTTGGAAAAAGCTTGTGGAAGCCCGATCATTTCAATTTCCCGAAGGGATTTCACTTGAAAGCTTCAAGGACGACTTGTGTAGCCCTAACACACGTCCTCGTAAGCTTTTGGCTAAATTCCTCAATCCCTATTTCTATGAACTTCATCGGATCATTTTCAACACCATTCTACCCAAAGCGGGTTCTACCGATGAAGTCACTTATTTTGAAATCTCGACCTTATACCATCTCCACTTTCATGTTCCCCTTTAATCTTCCACGCACAATGATGGATTGTATGATTAATTGTAGGAAGAAACCAAGATCTTTGGTTTATGCATTATACCTTCCTATAATCTTTCGTGTGTTTCATGTACCCCTTGATGAATGTCCATTCTTACCTGCCCCTGCCTTCCTCTCTAAGGTACGGAGGCTTCAGGCGGCTGTTGGCTCACCAGTCGTGTCTGAGTATTCTGATGATGAGCCAGATGCCCCTCCTTTTGGACATGATCCTCCTCCTCCTCCTGCCACTCTCGAGTCTCTTCAGACTATGCTCCGAGATCGCTTCACCTTGGAGGACGATCGTTGGACTCAGCTGGATTACCAAACTACCTTGCAGATGAGTGCCATCAGCAACTCGCTGCATGATATTCGGTATTCCATGTCTCGCCATCCTTCCATGCCCATTCCTATGGAGCGAGACCCTGGTCGTGAGGGATATCGTATCGATGACCCTTGGGTCATTCGCTACTTGGATCCAGATGCAGCCTTCGTGGACCCTCGTCGCTCCTTTACTGATCCATCGGACGACGCTGGGCCTTCACGAGCTCGATGATGGATATGGACTGCTCCTTGCTACTGCTACTGAGGATCATAGATTATGGTTTATGTATTTTTCTTTTCGTTGCTTTTCTGTACTTGGTTTGTATTAGACTTATTATGGGTTGTGACTTTTGAGACTTTGGTAGTTCTATCAGTTTATGTCATTTCTTTATTACTCTTGAGACATTCGGTCGTTATATCGGTTTATATGCAGTTTCTTCTCTTATCTTTTGGTGTGTTTGCCAGTTATTACTTGTTTATCTTAAATTGCTAAATGCCAAAAGGGGGAGATATGTATATTCTATATTCTTTTTGTCTATATGTGCTTTTGGAAGAATGTTCTTATCAGGCCAACAAGATGCATTGTTTACGGGGGAGCTATTTTTAAGCTCGGTAATGATTATGGGGGAGCTATGCTTTTTGTCTTTACATGTGTCCAGGTATGAATATTGAATATACAATTATTATTTTGTCAATTATCAATATGGGGGAGATTATTGACACAAAGTCACTGTCAACCAAATATTGATAACATTGACTAAAAATACTTGTAATAATTCAATTAGACACACGACGACTACATCCAGCTCAAGTCAGACGACAGCTCAGTTTTGCAATTTCAAGTCATTGTTGAGTCTGTATTTTTATATTTATTGAGTCTAGACTGATGTAAGCTGAGTTGTGCTGAGCTCTTGAGACTTTACCTATAACCTACCCAAAATCCAAAGCTCCACACATCCAAATAAGCCCATTGGACCTTGAGACCCATTCTGTGCTCTGGAGACAGAGTTCGGGCCGAACTCTGCCTCCACACAAAGTTCGGGCCGAACTCTGTCCCCTAAAAATCAGCACCCTAATTTTTAGGGTTGGCTGGTTGCTAGTTGTCCAACGGCCAAATATTTGAAAAATTCTACCAGAATTCTCGCCGAATTCTGGCTGCTAATATCCTATAAATAGGCCATGAATTCTCTCATTTTTCATTCATCCAATCTTCTCTTCTCTTCTCTCTAAAGCTCAATATAAGCCATACCCTTCTTCATTCACTAGCCACAAGCTTCCTAAGCCTTGAGTGCTCCTCAGTTAGGAGTCTTGTGCAAGAGTTCAAGAAGTCGCTTGAAAAATTCCAAGCATCGCCACTGCGATCCTTTGTAAGAAGTTGACGTGCTCTTCTGAAGAAAAGGCACGGGGTGTAACTACTATTTCACAAATAGTGGATTTAATCCTGAGCTAGAGTTCTCAGGCCTGGACTAGTCCTCCACGAGGGAAACCAGGTTAAAATCGGCTGTGTTTGCGTATGCTTTCTTGCTCCTTATTTATTTCCGCATTTACTCTGATTAATTTTAGATTGTGAAAGAGTTTAATTTTTAATTGTCTATTATTGCTATAAACTCTATTCACCCCCCTCTAGAGTTGCCATCTGTTCTTCAGTAGCTGCATGAGATAAACCATCCCCAGCCGCATGAGGCTCGTCATTTGAGCCGCATAGGCTTTGTCATTTCGGCCGCATAAGATCTGTCACTTTCAGTAGCATGTGATTTGATATTTCTGAGCTGCATAAGGATCAGACCTTGGGCGCATGAAACCCGAGCCGCATAGGGCCCAGATCCCCTATCCGCATAGACTTGATTTCTTGAGCCGTATAGACTCAATTTTGTAGAAGCATGAAAAAGGAGGGATATTACTTTCAATCCCACATCGGAAAGGAGAAGAAGAGAGGTCTCATTCCACTCTATATATAGAGCCCTCCTGCCTCCTTTGAAAAGGGCACCAAAATAAATAAAGAAAAGGGAACCCGTTATCCAGGGAGCCCGTTCGAGCCACAAAAAGTTGCAGTAGTTCTTCTCTTCTTCTGGGTTGGCTGTTGTCACGCCCCGATCCCGGAGGATCAAAAACTAGCCACTGGACATGATGCCGTACAAGTCTAGATTGTACTTGTACAAGGCAAAACCATTACAGTTCCTGGTATTTCTCAGAAAAACATCGATAACACAGCAGAACCAAGCAGATAATTTGAAGTCACACAAGATATGAAGAATATATCTCTTTATTGATAATCATAATGGATTACAAGACTTGCAGCGGAATACAGAGTTTACAACTGATTACAAGGCTTTTGAATAGCCAACTAAATGTATACACTTGCCCTTTAGGCTACAACTGAATATACCGACTTCTTTACAATGACTTGCCAATTTGGCTACAATCTCACTGGTACATCTGAGTTCCACTGTTCCATACATTATGTCCCATATAGCAGAAGACATCGTCTTGAAAGAAGAGCTTCTGCACACCCATCCGATTCATCGATGCCAAGCACTGATTCACAGGATTTTCCCCAAGCAAATACCTGTAATATTGCCTACAACGTGGGTCAGTACATCATCAATGTACTGGCGAGCGGTGCTGGCCCAACTCACCTAAGATGACAACACTAAGTAATCATGTTACAGAACATTATTAACAGTGGTCTTTCTCATTGCCTTAGGGTCAATTTCATGTTATAGCCGACAAGAAGTAAAGCATGCAATTCTCATAGCCAATATAATTTAAAGCATACTGTTATCACCCTTTGGTGATTCTTACCCACGGTCGTATAGCCATCCCTGTACATTTATAATACTTACTCTGCCTGCACAAGACATTGTTAGGAACAACATCATGATTCAATATAAATATCACCGTTCAGGTGATTCTTACCAACAGTCGACATCCTTCCCTGTATTTGAGTAATAACTTACTCTGCCTACATAAGAAATCATTAGCACTGGACCTATCTATATGAAGGTCACTGGCGACACGCCATCCTGGACCGTCTTACAGGTATACAGTGCCCTTGCCAGTGCAGGTAGCTAGCCCCACTGCAAGTCCTGTATACCGTGCTACTACTTCAGCACTGCTACTACTTCAGCATTGGTTTCCCCCAGGACGAACCGGGTTCCATGGCCCAGGAATACCGTTCGAGAAACCACCTTGTCGACAAGTTGTCCATGACCATGCAACTATATGCAACTTATCTAAGAAGAAAACATATAATGCATGATAAGGAAAACTAAGTAATTCAGCCACCATTCTCATTCATAATACCATCTTGCCATCTAGCCATCTTGCTATCTTTCTAGGATCTTGGCGTAATCAACATTCTACATCGGCGACAGGATAATAGAATGTTGTTACCCTATCCCTTGTACTACATCTTTGATACCATACATCTTTCCAACCAACTCAATGTACTCACCGTCCAATTCCTGGGACTTAGCATCTGTTTAGCATTCATTCATTTGAATGCAATTCAAGCATACTCACTGCCCAGTTCTTGGGTCTTAACATCTGTTTTGCCATCTATTCATTGAGCCAAAGCTCGATGTACTCACCGCCCAAGTATTTGGGTCTTTGCCTTCACCTGTCATGTAATTTATCGCAACATCGTACAAGCATACAATTCATTTAGCCACAACAGTTTACGTTCAGGTGATTATTATCTTTCATTATCTTTTCCGAATTCCATGCAAGGTGTTATTGAGCAACACAATAAGAAACATAGTACACTATCCTTATTTTAAGCGCGAAGCTAAAGGATCTTTGAAGGGTTCAACACTACTCACATTCATAGGACGATTCCCGCCACGATCGCATAGACTTCCAAGCGATCCTTCGCATATTCCCAAGTCCAACAAGGCTTCATCGAACCAACCATCCATCATAAGGCATCTTGCGGGTCGGGGCACTACAATATATACCACCCAGAAAAAGTTTCGTCCTCGAAACATAAAACAAAACTCATCCCCAAAACTTCAACCAACTTTTCATGAAACTTCTTAACGATCAACTTGCACCATTTAGTATTTCTCTGCAATCTCTCGATTGATTTCAAGTAATGTACCATCTCGTTACAATATCTCAATGATTCAAAATGGTTTACCATCCTTTTCGGTCTTTCCTCCAACACTCGTGTAAATCCTTAGCACATAATAATCCTTCCCGTGACTTCGTTTGAATTCAGCATATCACTTAGTTGGAATCATACACATATTTTAGGCATCCCCGAAATACATGCACTTCAGCCAAGTTTAGTGATAGAGAAAGCGAACGAGCTACGGTATAACTTCCTTTTCCGAACATCAGTAATTCTTTTGAGCATCTCGTATGATCTCACTTATTTATTCAATATCCCAACCAACTAATAACACAATAGATGTTGCCAAATCCAACTCGATAAATTTTCCACAATCGATCCCAACATTTTCCAAAGTATTCAGACTTAGATATATCAAGCATTCCTTTCAAGTTCATTGTCATCCATGCCGCCAAAGTTGATAAATCCTATTGCCACATTTTATTTCGATACCCCGATTCTCATCGGTCAAATCTTGTACTCATCATCGTTTGTATCCATACACTTTGTTTGCAACTCATAACTTTCTCGATCATGATCTATCATCCAAATCGTACCATCCATCAAATTGTACCACAATTCCACTCTAGCAACATTTCTTGCTGTACTCTAACATTTTCTCATATTGATCAAGCCAACTTATTATCCTCTCGCATAAGCAACTCTCATATCCAACAACATTAATCTCGAGGGTCATTCCTATTCACATTCGCTCTCGCCAATCTCGGCTATATGTACTATCGCATCCCATCTCAAGGCACTACCATTCATTTACACAGCTCAATATTAATCAACCAAATCCAACCAGTTCCAACAATTTCCAGCATTCCAATAAAGGCAACCAAGTTCAAAACCAACATGATCCGTCATCCCGTCCAACATTATAACATCAAATTTTCCTAAATATCCATTCCATTCCGAAGCTTACCTTCCAACACATCTTACTCATTCCTACTGAACTCACGCAACAACAATAGGGACATCCTACGGTTTTTCAACAGTCAACTTAGCATTCAGTCAAGTCTCTATGGTCAGCTAATCTAAGCTAAACCAAACATTCAGCTGACTTATATGAGATGAGTAGCTATCAGGGACATACTTATCTCTTATCTTAGAGGCAACCAATTCTCATCATAGGACAACTCTATGGTCTGACTAACTTAGGGACATGGGACACCACCCCAATCTTATGAACTTATTCCCAACATGGACAACTGAAGAACATAGCCAACCAATCTGAAACTGAAGCAACCAACCAACATTCGAAGCAACCAACCGACAATCTAGGCAACCAACCGACAATCTAGGCAACCAGCCAACAATCTAGGCAACCAATCGACAATCTAGGGTCAAGTCTTTCTACCCGTACTCATACTCGGGCCATACCCAACGAAGTCTCATTCTAGACTTACCTGCAACCGACCAATTCTATCCGACAATTCTATCCAACAATCCTATCCAACAATTCTTAAGGGTCAATCCTAAGGCTATTATATAAAACTTCTCAATCGAATATCCAAGCTTTCAATTTCCACTTTACATAGACATAGCATCACTTGTTCAATCCGACTTGCATCCTCATATCGTACTCAAATTGTCTATTCAATTGGGTCAACTATTCCGAGTCAAAATCTAACATTGTTACCTCAACAGTTTATCACTTACGGTCTCTTCCCTATGATCTCTTCGCGACATATTCATTTCCCATATTCTTAGATCATCGATACGGTCCGTACTCCTTAACCAACAACATAGGCAACTATAAAATCGTATTTCTTCCGAGGCATCAATTATAAAATTTCTAGCACCAACACGGTCATCTCTTAGCAATTCACGTTAACCATCAATATTCATTTTGCATCATCTCCTTGTGATTCCATAAGAAGATTTATTATTCATGTACTGGTCCAATCTCTATAGCACCAATCATCTCGCATAAGTATATTGGTCATCTTAATGGATATAACATAACTCATTAGCTAAGTCATAATCCAACAATTCTATATTCCATCTAAACTTGTTATTCATGTGACAACATCATCTACCGACATGGTCTAATACATATCGCTGTACCTCGATACTTATGTGTATCCCAGCTATTCGACTCTCATAAGGAACGTCTACTCTTTCATGCATTAAGGGACAAGTACCCATTCTCTATGCCTCAAAAGAGTCAAGGGTCATAACTTGTTAATTCGGGACATCAATTTCTCTCAAGCACACTGCACCACGTGCTAAGATCATCTATTCCTCAATCCCATTCTCAATCTTTTCGGTCGTTGATGCAACTCTCTCTGCATCGTCTAAATCATTTGCAATATTTCGATAAGAGTCTAACATCACCATCGATTCTGCCGATGTCCAACATGTAATTTCTTTCATTCAATTCTAACAGCGTTCAATATTCGGTCCATCTTATTCTTCCAAATCTTTCGATAGCAACACCACACCATCATTACCAAGCCTACCATCCTTTTACCCAACTGATCCAAGTCTTTGCCTGAATTTAAAATTTTGTTTTCTTCCCAACCAAGGCATTCATTTCATATTCTCAATTCTCTTATTACCCAACATGATGCTAACCGACAAAGTCTAGCGATGGTTCACCCGAACACATCAAAATCTCGCAACGGTTCATCCAACTTAATCATCAAGGGACATTCCTAGCCGTCATGTATCAATCGTAAGCTCAGCTACGATTCGATACCACCCAATACCTTATAGGTAAAGCAATCACAAAATCATAAACACATCTAGGTCAAGGGACATCTTATCACGACGAGGGTATATGTAATATACCACTCAGAGCTCAAGCCATTCCCAACACAATATTCCCCCGCATCAAACCAACGTCCAACATGGACTATCCATCCTGCAGTGGTTATGCTGACCACAAATATCGACTCATGATTCTGTCGATTCTCATTCACTGAAATCCATGCACATTCTGTTCCAACATACCATGCCATCACCCACTGTCGATTGCTGCATAACAATCGACTTCAATGAATCCCACACATAAGATATCCAGCATTCATCACAAACTTATTATCACATCGCAGCATTGTTATTCTTTTTGGTATCTTTTAGAAATTCAACAAAGCACACATATCATAGCCCACATATTTAGACTTATTGTATGGAACACCCAGTGAGAGGTTAGAATGATCAACGGACTTTCAGTCAAGGGAACAACTTAGAATAGTTTGGAAGCAACACAGGATAATCGCAGAAGCACTATGAGTCATCATAGAGGCAACTTTGATTTCCTCGCGGAAGCAACTTTGAGTATTCGCGGAAGCAACTTTGATTCACCGCGGAAGCAACTTTTGAATAATCGCGGAAGCAATCTTTGAATCATCGCGGAAGCAGCATAGAATCATCTTAGTAGCAACATTGATTCGAAACAAATCGAATAGGAATCCAAGGACGTAAAGCCGTGCTTTGATACCATTATGTCACGCCCCGATCCCGGAGGATCGAAAACTAGCCACTGGACGTGATGCTGTACAAGTCTAGATTGCACTTGTACAAGGCAAAACCATTACAGTTCCTGGTATTTCTCAGAAAAACATCGATAACACAGCAGAACCAAGCAGATAATTTGAAGTCATACAAGATATGAAGAATGTATCTCTTTATTGATAATCATAATGGATTACAAGACTTGCAGCGGAATACAGAGTTTACAACTGATTACAAGACTTTTGAATAGCCAACTAAATGTATACACTTGCCCTTTAGGCTACAACTGAATATACCGACTTCTTTACAATGACTTGCCAATTTGGCTACAATCTCACTGGTACATCTGAGTTCCACTGTTCCATACATTATGTCCTATATAGCAGAAGACATCGTCTTGAAAGAAGAGCTTCTGCACACCCATCCGATTCATCGATGCCAAACACTGATTCACAGGATTTCTCCCAAGCAAATACCTGTAATATTGCCCACAATGTGGGCCAGTACATCATCAATGTACTGGCGAGCGGTGCTGGCCCAACTCACCTAAGAAGACAACACTAAGTAATCATGTTACAGAACATTATTAACAGTGGTCTTTCTCGTTGCCTTAGGGTCAATTTCATGTTATAGCCGACAAGAAGTAAAGCATGCAATTCTCATAGCCAACATAATTTAAAGCATACTGTTATCACCCTTTGGTGATTCTTACCCACGGTCGTATTGCCATCCCTGTACATTTATAATACTTACTCTGCCTGCACAAGACATTGTTAGGAACAACATCATGATTCAATATAAATATCACCGTTCAGGTGATTCTTACCAACAGCCGACATCCTTCCCTGTATTTGAGTAATAACTTACTCTGCCTGCATAAGACATCATTAGCACTGGACCTATCTATATGAAGGTCACTGGCGACACGCCATCCTGGACCGTCTTACAGGTATACAACGCCCTTGCCAGTGCAGGTAGCTAGCCCCACTGCAAGTCCTGTTGTAAACCCCCGTTCCGATTATTGTTATTTTATTCTCACTATTTTTTTATGAGAAACATATTTTCCTAAATAATTTTTCATTAATATATACTAATCTATACCATAAATTAGTGAATTAGTATAAAGAATATATATTGATATGATAAACTTGACTGTTAGGTGAGTTTTGTAAAACAAATTATAAGAGGGGCTGGTGGCAAAACCCATCCATTTAAAATCCTAAGTATAAACGGTCGACTCCCCTGCATTTGAATCCTATTGATAGGATCATCAGCTCGAAACAAATCCTTCTCCATCCAAACCCCGCCCCAACCAAATCAAATCCGATTTGAATTGATGCTACCCTATCTAAAGCTAGGCTATATATATGGGAGTAGCAGCCGATCTCTTCCTTCATCTTCAAAACCCTAATATCCCTGCGCTCCTGAGTTCGAGTAGGTGATCATCAGGTCGGGGCACTCGATTCCTCACAGGTAAATCCTCAATCTCATGAAGGTTAATTTCCTAGCTATAAATAATCTTGGTCACAATGTCAATAGACTAGTAGACGTTTGAATTAATGCCTAGGAGAGCAACGTATCAACAAATAAAAGGTATTGAATCAACTCCGTATTTATTATAGAGCCCCAGTCAAACCCACGTACCTGTGTCGTATGCCATTGTTCTGTTCACCTGGCAGGCCTGGATAGGTATAGGCTAGTACCTACTCAATTAAAACACATATTAGTTAGCTAGTTTGTAGACACCAGTTCATGTAGGATTTGGGTTGTGGTTCCTGAACTCGAAGCAAGGGGTTATGGTTAGTGGCAGGACTAGCCGAGTATGGAACTGTGGTTCCTGGTTACACTGAAGACCATATATTGTCTGACCCATGGATGAGTTCAATTAGACTTATCAGAGATCCCTGATACCATAGCAGTAGTCCTTGGCACTCTTAGAACCAGGGTAGACTCTGGTACCAATATGGGTACAATCTGTCCATTAGTGTCGAGTTGTAGGTAAAAGTATCTGGGTCAATTCGATTAGGAGAATGGTATCCTGAAGGCAGGAACATAAGTTAGCAGTGTCTATGGGTATCCAGTGATCACACGGATTTCAGTTTATATCTACACGAGTGCTCGTTTGGTTTTGTCATTTGTTATCCTGTCGATTTTCATTTTCCGTCCCTCCTAATCACCTCACTGGTACCCATATCATTTAAGGGAGCAAGGAGGATGATCTCTAGTGTATTCCAGGATTACTTTGTGCTCTGCAACCAGCAAGTGACCCCCATGGACCATAGAGATCAAGGTACCTGGTAGCAAGACTCTGGACTATAGTAAGGTGCCATGTACACACCTCTTGGTAGTACCTGGATTCACTGTAAGAAGGGACTACTCCTCTAGTAGGACAGTAGCTAAGAAGCCCTAAGTATCATAGTATCTGAAATGGAAGTCGGGATAGGCAGGGCCAGAAATATCAGGTTGGTTAGGTAGGTACCAAGGAAATGAAATAATGGGTATCCACCCTATTGTTCTATCCACATATAGTCATATTGATATTAGGTATTTCAACCTAGGTGTTGTCCCATCTGTGGGAAGTGTCAATCCATGGGACTTCTTGGTTCCTTGCAACAGCCACAGGCATGTAAGGATAGGGAGACTGATTTTAGATACCAACATGTGTATCAGGGGGTACCCTAGCTGTAATGGTCTGTCCTCAGGGGCACTTAGTTTCATACTAATGAAGGCTCGAGCAAAGGGTGCTATGGAGTATCATCCCATTTCCACATTAGGCTCAGTCCATTTTGGGATATGTTTCAGACTATGTACAATGTCCTGTACACCCCACAATAATGTCCTGCATCATATAGGATGTCCTGCACCATGAAGGGTTCACGGTGTACTGAGGTGATAACAGTATAAACAAAGGACTAGAGTCAAGGATATAACCTGACATCAACTAGGTTCAGTCGAGCCTGACATCAATGGGGTTCAGTCATGTCTAGGAACAGGAGATCCATCATAGGTGTGTGCATATGCACAGGAAGGTACAGCTGCATGGACCAGGTATCATAGAAAACCAAGCATACAATGGAGTAATCTAGGAGTGCCTCATGTGAAGTTTTAGTAAAATACCAGTAGACAGGTTCTGTATTCGAGTATAGGCAAGCCAGTAGGTCTGATACTGCATAAATTTAGTACAATTGTGTTCAGATTATACGAAAGAAGTATCAAGTTGACACATTAGTTGCTTTACAAAAAGAATACCAATACCATCCTGTATGCATAAACACTATAGGGATTAAGAATAGAACAGTAGAGGGTAAGCCCTATACCTGTAATGACTATAGCTTGCTGTTGTTATCCCTTCAATTGGCTCACCTCTATTTTAGTACAATAAACTTACCCCTGGAATTGTCCTGTTTTCCATTCCATCTCAGTGGTAGGGTGGCACTGCTGTAGTCATTTTAGTAGCCTGAGCATATGGTCCTATATCTGAATATCAACTGATACATGCTAGTTTCAGGCACCCTCCCATGTTGCTAATTTCTTTTGTTTTAGCTTAGCACTCTCTCAACTAGGAAACATGAAATTCCTACTAGACTTTGTGCAGGCTTATATCTGATATCAGTATGTAGGTACCCAAGAGTATCCTAGATAAATGGCATGTATCCAGTATAGGACATATATAGATGGGCATGTGACAGCCAAGAGCTGTAGGTAAACATTATTAGATAGCTAGTACCATGTCTTTATATGTCATTAAGTTACAAGTTGTATTACTTATAGTTATCTTGCAGGGAAGGAGGTTGTAGCCACTATTTTAATTAAAGAGCTTAGAAGAACACAAAGGCAGTCCCATCATAGAACCCTAATAAAGCCATGTCTAACCAAATACACAAACTCTCCACAAAGGACCAAATTAGGAAAACTAACAAATGAGTAGGTGCATATATAGACTAGCATTACTTTGATTCATGTTGACAATAGGTATATGGTATAAAACAGGTTACTTGGACTTTGACTCAGTGCTCGACCGTGCCTGCAGCTCAGGACCGCAGGCAAGTATACCTTGCCTTCCTCTACAGTTTTACTTACATGCACTTCCTTTCGTTTTACTGTCTTTGGATTATTTATGGACATGTGCTTTTCGTGTTATTTTCTGTGGAGTTGTTTTCTTTGTTTTATAGCCGTGTTCATTGTTTGGCCTTGTGTTTCATGCTTGGAGTTTCTCACCGGTATTTTGCTTGAGTCGTGTCATAGAACGAGTGCGTGTAGTGAACTGCCATAGCCTTGATTTTCGTTGTACACAACCAGAGAGTCCACACACGGGACGAGGGTTGTTTGGTGTACCAGAGAGTCCACACTCGGGACGAGGGTGTTTGTCGTGATCGAATGGCACCAGAGAGTCCACACACGGGACGAGGGTTGACCATTTACACCAGAGAGTCCACACACGGGACGAGGGTGTCTTGCCGTGAGCTAGCCAGAGAGTCCACACTCGGGACGAGGGTTAGTGCTTAGTTCAAACCAGAGAGTCCACACTCGGGACGAGGGTTTGGTTCTTCCATTGATCTCGTGTATTCGTTCATCCGGCAGTTCATGTATGCGTTGTTGTTCTAGTGTTCGTGTTTCGTATTAGTGTTCGTAGTCATTGGTCTTGTTCTTGTTCTTTCTTGTTTATTTCTTGCGCATGATAAAACTGCTAGATAGGCATGTATATTATGTATCTTGCTATATCCTCTGAGGACCTGATGATCTCTTCAGGTTAGCTGAGCTTGAGTTAGGAGCAGACCAGAGGGTTGAGCCAGCATCAGATCGCATCGCTTGCACTTGAGGTGGTCTAGATTAGCAGTTTTCATTCAGTTAGTTACACCTTGTATTCTTTATTTATCTTCCGTCTATTGGTAGTGGATTTGTGTCCACCGGACGTGACAGTGATTCTTGATATTCAGTTTATTCATTATTATTTCAGTTCATGTCTTTTTTTTTGATCTTGACCGTGACATGATTATTTCTGTGGATGAGATATAGTTTTTCCCGTGATTTTAGATTGCCGTGACTTGAGTATAGACAACGTTCTACCGCCGACACTGCGGCGTAGGCTGGGCTTGGACACGTTTCGTATCCGAAAAGCGGGTGCGGGTCATGACAAGTTTTTTTGGTGGCCCATGCAGGTCAACGTTAATCACTTCGGTTACGTCACTGTGCCGTCGTGAGCCTGCGAATAGGATTAGACACTGAGGATCTCATCCACATGTCTTGACTCCTTGTTTGAATTCTATCCTTGATTTCATTGAATCCTTGATTTGCATCCTGTTTGAAATCTCTTCAACGGCTAAAGTGTTTGTTCTTGTTACAGTTAAGATGGACTCTCAAGACAGGAACAATGCTGCACTGAATACCCCACCGGCTACAGGAGGCTCTTTCACGTACACGACTCCACCGACACAAGAAGGCCAGCTCACTCATGTAAGTAATCAACCGCAATTCTCGAGATTCCGCAGAGGCGATATTCTACCGCCTCCACAGTTTCCTCCGCAGACTCCACCACCAGCACCCGGTCTGCCACTAGCATCTGTCCTACCGCCAGGAGTTCCACGTCCAGCACCAGTCATGCACCCAGCACCAGCAATGCATCCAGCATTTACCATGCACCCACCGCCGATGATGTATCCAGCTCCGACGATGTATCCAGCACATGTTCTGCCTCCGCCACCAGCACTGGACAATGTCACACTCCTCGGGATCATCCAGCAGCAGGCCAACATGTTTCGCGACACTTTGAGAGAGGTTCTTCAGATTCGAGATGCTCCGCGACAGCGTCCGGGGAATCCCAAGCACTTCATGGACTTTAGGCCCATGCCGTTCCATAGGACAGAGGGGATCGTCTACGCTGATGAATGGCTAGAGAACGTGGAGAGATATCTAAAGATGGCCCGAATTCCAGAAGATCTGAAGATAGAGTCAGTCAGTGGACAGCTTTTCGACATTGTGCGGACATGGTACCAAGGCGAGCCCCGATTTTTTGCTCCAGACGTGACTTGGGAGGAGTTCAAGCGACTGTACAAGAAGAAGTTCTACCCATACGTAGCACGAAAGGCGTTGATTAGACAGTTCGAGCACCTAGAGCAGGGCAACCGCACCGTCGACGAGTACACATCAGAGTTTTCTCGCCTCAGCCGCTTCGCAGAAAACTTGTTCAGCACCCCAGAGGACAAGGTGCGACGATTCAGAAAAGGATTGTCTCACGAGATCCGTCTAGCCATCGCCACCAGTCGAGCCACCACTTACGAGGAGATTCTAGAAGTCGCCCAAGCCGTAGAAGAAGAACTGAGCCACAAGACGAAGAGGAATCGAGACGCATTCGGAGGAGGCAACAACCAAACAGCACCAGCGAAACACCCCAATATTTTTGAGAAGACCCCAGCACCGCAGCCGCAACAGCAACCACGAGCAGCCCCACAACAAGACCAAGATGCACCCACCTGCCACTATTGCAAGAAAAGAGGCCACGTCCAAGAAAACTGTCGAAGATGGTTAGGATTGTGCTACACTTGTGGATCCAACCAGCACTTATCTCAAGACTGTCCGAAGAAGAACGCGACTGCACCACCACTGCCAGCCGCACAAGGAGGAGCTGACGGAACGTCATAGTAGATTACAGTAGAAATATTATTGGTAGACTTATAGTGGATATCGGTTTGTGAATTTTTGAATCACAGCAGCATAGACTAATCTTCCTAGTAGATCGGAACTTATTGAATTTCGAGGACGAAATTGTTTTAAGGTGGGTAGGATGTAAACCCCTGTTCCGATTATTGTTATTTTATTCTCAGTATTTTTTTTTATGAGAAACATATTTTCCTAAATAATTTTTTATTAATATATACTAATCTATACCATAAATTAGTGAATTAGTATAAAGAATATATATTGATATGATAAACTTGACTGTTAGGTGAGTTTTGTAAAACAAATTATAAGAGGGGCTGGTGGCAAAACCCATCCATTTAAAATCCTAAGTATAAACGGTCGACTCCCCTGCATTTGAATCCTATTGATAGGATCATCAGCTCGAAACAAATCCTTCTCCATCCAAACCCCGCCCCAACCAAATCAAATCTGATTTGAATTGATGCTACCCTATCTAAAGCTAGGCTATATATATGGGAGTAGCAGCCGATCTCTTCCTTCATCTTCAAATCCCTGCGCTCCTGAGTTCGAGTAGGTGATCATCAGGTCGGGGCATTCGATTCCTCACAGGTAAATCCTCAATCCATGAAGGTTAATTTCCTAGCTATAGATAATCTTGGTCACAATGTCAATAGACTAGTAGACGTTTGAATTAATGCCTAGGAGAGCAACGTATCAACAAATAAAAGGTATTGAATCAACTCCGTATTTATTATAGAGCCCATGTCAAACCCACGTACCTATGTCGTATGCCATTGTTCTGTTCACCTGGCAGGCCTGGATAGGTATAGGCTAGTACCTACTCAATTAAAATACATATTAGTTAGCTAGTTTGTAGACACCAGTTCATGTAGGATTTGGGTTGTGGTTCCTGAACTCGAAGCAAGGGGTTATGGTTAGTGGCAGGACTAGCCGAGTATGGAATTGTGGTTCTTGGTTACACTGAAGACCATATATTGTCTGACCCATGGATGAGTTCAATTAGACTTATTAGAGATCCCTGATACCATAGCAGTAGTCCTTGGCACTCTTAGAACCAGGGTAGACTCTGGTACCAATATGGGTACAATCTGTCCATTAGTGTCGAGTTGTAGGTAAAAGTATCTGGGTCAATTCGATTAGGAGAATGGTATCCTGAAGGCAGGAACATAAGTTAGCAGTGTCTATGGGTATCCAGTGATCACACGGATTTCAGTTTATATCTACACGAGTGCTCGTTTGGTTTTGTCATTTTTTATCCTGTCGATTTTCATTTTCCGTCCCTCCTAATCACCTCACTGGTACCCATATCATTTAAGGGAGCAAGGAGGATGATCTCTAGTGTATTCCAGGATTACTTTGTGCTCTGCAACCAGCAAGTGACCCCCATGGACCATAGAGATCAAGGTACCTGGTAGCAAGACTCTGGACTATAGTAAGGTGCCATGTACACACCTCTTGGTAGTACCTGGATTCACTGTAAGAAGGGACTACTCCTCTAGTAGGACAGTAGCTAAGAAGCCCTACGTATCATAGTATCTGAAATGGAAGTCGGGATAGGCAGGGCCAGAAATATCAGGTTGGTTAGGTAGGTACCAAGGAAATGAAATAATGGGTATCCACCCTATTGTTCTATCCACATATAGTCATATTGATATTAGGTATTTCAACCTAGGTGTTGTCCCATCTGTGGGAAGTGTCAGTCCATGGGACTTCTTGGTTCCTTGCAACAGCCACAGGCAAGTAAGGATAGGGAGACTGATTTTAGATACCAACATGTGTATCAGGGGGTACCCTAGCTGTAATGGTCTGTCCTCAGGGGCACTTAGTTTCATACTAATGAAGGCTCGAGCAAAGGGTGCTATGGAGTATCATCCCATTTCCACATTAGGCTCAGTCCATTTTGGGATATGTTTCAGACTATGTACAATGTCCTGTACACCCCACAATAATGTCCTGCATCATATAGGATGTCCTGCACCATGAAGGGTTCACGGTGTACTGAGGTGATAACAGTATAAACAAAGGACTAGAGTCAAGGATATAACCTGACATCAACTAGGTTCAGTCGAGCCTGACATCAATGGGGTTCAGTCATGTCTAGGAACAGGAGATCCATCATAGGTGTGTGCATATGCACAAGAAGGTACAGCTGCATGGACCAGGTATCATAGAAAACCAAGCATACAATGGAGTAATCTAGGAGTGCCTCATGTGAAGTTTTAGTAAAATACCAGTAGACAGGTTCTGTATTCGAGTATAGGCAAGCCAGTAGGTCTGATACTGCATAAATTTAGTACAATTAATATTGTGTTCAGATTATACGAAAGAAGTATCAAGTTGACACATTAGTTGCTTTACAAAAAGAATACCAATACCATCCTGTATGCATAAACACTATAGGGATTAAGAATAGAACAGTAGAGGGTAAGCCCTATACCTGTAATGACTATAGCTTGCTGTTGTTATCCCTTCAATTGGCTCACCTCTATTTTAGTACAATAAACTTACCCCTGGAATTGTCCTGTTTTCCATTCCATCTCAGTGGTAGGGTGGCACTGCTGTAGTCATTTTAGTAGCCTGAGCATATGGTCCTATATCTGAATATCAACTGATACATGCTAGTTTCAGGCACCCTCCCATGTTGCTAATTTCTTTTGTTTTAGCTTAGCACTCTGTCAACTAGGAAACATGAAATTCCTACTAGACTTTGTGCAGGCTTATATCTGATATCAGTATGTAGGTACCCAAGAGTAGCCTAGATAAATGGCATGTATCCAGTATAGGACATGTATAGATGGGCATTGTTTGCCATTGATTGTAAAAGAACAGAACAATTATCGGAGGACTGAACTTAGACTCACAATACAAACTCGCTCGTACAAAGAAAGCCTAGGGACGAAAACCTAGGTACAGCAGACTAAGTACGATTGTTTATTTTTGATTCTGGGGTGTGACGATAGAGGCTCGGGAAAGCGACGGCCGCTCTGCCTTACTCCTTGGACGATCGGTATGCAGCCTTGGCTCGGGAAAGATCTGCTCGGCGTTGACGAAGAAAGGCTCTTCTTACTCTCCTCGGGTTGCTCTCCTGGCTTCTCTCTCTCTGTGAGTATCAAGAAAAGGGGGAGCTCTCTCTGTGTATATCTCTCTCTTCTCTTTTTTTATTCTTTTTGTTGCCGACCTTTTTTACATGGGAATGATGCTGGCTATTTATAAGAGTGGGGTGGGATCATTAGGGTTTGCTGATGATTATCTTATTTGGAATGTCGGCGCTCCTTCATTCTATCTGGGCCCTTGATCCTGATCATAATGAATCTCGGCCACTAATGCGGATAGCACCAAATCTTATGAGCAGTTAATGCTGACTGCTTTAAATCTTCGTGATTGATTATGCCAATATTTGATTGCTCGCCACGTGTCCTATTGACTTGATGATGAATGATATGCCCTGATCTCGGCGATTATGATGATGATGTCGAATATTCTCGTTGGGATTCTGTTGCATCTTCAGTGCCACATTTTTTTTTAAATTGAAGATCCTGCCAGGGCCGCATAGGGTGACCAATACTTGAACCGCAGGGGGATACTACTCGTGAGCTGCATGAGTCAATGCCTCATCGAGCCGCAGGGGACGAACTTTCCGTGAGCCGCATATGCATAGTTTCTGTAGGCCGCATGAATTAGCGTGGTGTTGAGCCGCATAGACCGGGCTATGGGTGGACCGCATATGGCGGGTTTTTGTTAATCATATTAGAGTGACTCCTCAATGAGCCGCATGAAGCTGTTCTCTATCCGAGCCGCATGAGACTTTTGCCACGCGGCAATCTAGGATTTTTTGTCAGATCGGGTCAGAGATTTTCTTCTTTTCCCGAAGAGTCTGTCATTATGGCAGAGCCACTATGATACTTTATGTCAGAGACAGCTGTCGAGTCGTGTCAGAGCATTAAATGAGACCATTACTCCAGTGGCCAACTGTGGGGGGGGGTCACACGTGTCGTCAATTGAGCCGCATATTCCTGCTGAACCGCATTCATCCCCGAGCCGCATGAGTCTGAGGGTCTTCTTTTGGGCCGCATAGGGCAACTCCAGTATGAGCCGCATAGACTTGCTACCCAAAACCGCATGGGCCATTTATGCCTTTATTCTAATATTTTCCATGCTTCTACAGGACCCCCTTCAAAGTTTTCAATTTGTAAAATTGAAACACTTTGAATAAGAAGCATGGCCCTGTTCATGCCGCATAGGATGTTCTGTTTACCTGAGCTTCTTGGCCGCATTAGCATCTCGGCCGCATAGATTCTTCTGGCCGCATAAGCTCTTTGCCACGCGCCCTGACCACGTGAGCAAATCTTCATTAATTGCCTTCGATTTGATTTGACGCCGCCTTTTGGGGGAGGATCCCAAGGGTCGGTTTTGCCTTGACCGAAGCGTTCTCGCCTTTATTTTTGGAGGCGGCGCGTAATCCGAGGCATCTTTCTGCTTTATTGATCGCCTATAAATAGGAGTTTTTTAGCTCTTGGGGATTTCTTTACCTCCTTTCTTTGCTTGAATTCCCTGTTGCCAACTTCGCTCTTCGTTTTCCTTCTTCATCCATCGACCATGGCTCCCAAGAGATCTGCTGCATCGAAGGCCGCGAAGGGCAAGGCAGTTGCTACTACGGCGACTGCGGCGACGAATGTAGTCGCTCCTCCGCCGGTTGCTGTAGGCGCTGTCCATCATGATGTTCATCCGCCCATCGCTGGTAAGGGGGTCACTCCGAAAAACCCTAGCTGCTGCCATGGCTCTGTTGCATACTTTATGCACAAGCCACATATACGAGACGTATCGATGTGACCGCATAAGCACTTCGTCCATTATGGTCGCATGAGCTTGTCACATTCGATCAGTGCCGCATGTGTGTTTTCGACTTGGGCCGCATAAGCGTTGCTCACTTTTGAACCGCATGAACTTGATGGTTTGTAGCCGCAGCGGTTTGTATGAGTCGGGCTTAGCCGCATGAATCTATAAACCCTTCTGAATCTGAGTTGTACGGACTTGGTTAATTCAGGGCCGCATGGGGCTATGACGCGCAGAGCCGCATGGACCTATCTGCTGATGAATCGCATGAGGCTGTGGCAACCTGAGCCGCATAGACTCTAATAACCTTTCAAATGCTTCTATTTTTTGTCTATCTTCTGACCTTGTTTCTTTTATCTTTTTCTAGTGAATCTGCCCGTGAATCCTGCGGGGGAACTTTTGGTTGGTTCGCGTCAGTTTGCCTCGGGCGTTCATCGGGATGACTTAGTTCGTCAAGTGTCCGAACAGCTACTTGTTGATGAACCTTTGGAACGACTAAATGTCATCAGGGTTCAATCCTTTCAGTTCCTTGTTGATATGATAAGCTATGGGCAGTCTGACGGAAAGTATCTGAAACCGGTCTTCCTCTTTGGGGATGCGTTGGTTGTAGAAAACTCCCGAGTGTTGGATGTTTCGGAGAGTTGGGATTTTGACCTGGACGGGATGCCGATTCACATCCCTATTATGAAGCGCCATTTCCCTTTTGAGTGGTTCAATATGATCGTTCTGGATAGGCAGATGCCGGACACCCTCACTCCAACCAGACCGGGGATGTTTGTTGGTAATATCCGTTACAACAGAGCCACTGGGTCAGTGCGTGCAGTCAAAGATCCAGCCAGTCGGTCCGTGATGGGGTTAGTTCCAGGTACCTTCATCAACACCCCTGGTCCTAATTTTTCATTCTTCCAGGCTGATACCTTCCTGAGTCAGCTAGCTCGCAAAGGGTCCTATCCTATTGGTAGGTTGGTCCTGTCGAGCTGGGTACACCCCATTCCTCCGTGGGCTAATCTGTCCTCATGGATCCTACGAAAGTATGAGGAGTTTTTGCGGGGGAGTCAACCTTTATGAAGCTATACGGGGTACCAGCCACGGGTTGCCCGTTAATAAGCCACTGTTCATGGCCCTCTTGGAGATGTACAATCATCGAACAGGGACCTTTTTTTACCCCTGTTGGAGAATTAGGGCTCGCTCTTCACGAGATGTATGCTGTCTCCAAGCTCCCCTGGGTGGATGAATCCTTCGAAGTGTATACGCCGACGAATGAGGAGCTTCAAAATTTGGATCAGCGATTCCCCGGTTTCGTCACCGTGTATCAAGAATTATTATGCCATCATAGCACCTGTCACCGGACGACTATCCAGAAAAATGATAGCTCGGAGGGGGACTCTCCCCATACTAAATCTTGGGTTGCATACCTTTTCAAATTTAGTGCGGCTGGCCGAGTTACTTCCCGAGATCGTTTAACTCCTGAAGAAGTGGAGGTCTTGATGTCGACTGCCCGGAGGTCGAAGTCTCAAAGTGACAGGTTCGGGAGCCAGATTGACTCCTTTAGCTACTTTCGTTATGGCACTCGACGGTTGTCCGAGAAGGCACTTTTGGCCGGATTTTTAATGGTGTGGTTGCGCAATTGCGTGGTCTCAGGAGGGGCAGACTCTATTGAGAGGATCAGTCGCCACTTCATTCTTCCTGCCGTGAAGTTGGCCTTTGGGGTCAGGCTGGCCCTCCTTCCTGCCATGGTGTGCAGTATTCAACATGGTCTTCGCGCCTTCTCGTCCAAGGTCATTGCTCGTGACGTGGCAATGGATTTTGAACGTGTAGAATTGCCTTACCATTACTTACTGGGATGGCTATTGCTGCATTATCAATCCTTGATGAGACCCGGGACGGTAGATGGCGTTACAGGTGATGACGCGTTTCTTTTCAAGTATCACCACCAGCCTTGGGAATGTAGTACCATGTCGGTGTGTCGGAGGATGCTGGCGAGGGTGGATGGGTACAATTTCTTCGTATCCGTTCCTTATTTCACTGATCAAGAGGTGAGGAGTGTTCATGTTGATGGGGTCGGACCTCCTCATTTCCTGCCTGAAAAGATGCGTTTCTGGCTGCGCAATATTCGCCCTGCGCATCTAGTTTACCGGAATCGCACCACTGTGTATTTGGAGCCCTACTTGCCTAGTAGGTTTGCCCGTCAATTTGGATATAGTCAGCTATTCCTCGGGCGCCCCAGTTCTCACCTGGGATTTGAAGGCAGCATTCTTGACGGTATCAGAGCATGGAGCTACTATGACACCTGTCATACTCGGACTAGCTTCTTGGTCCCTGCCGTAAATGTGACGGATGAAATCCTGCATATGGCAGCCCTGTATCATGTCACGGCGAATCCTCCTCCCCTCGATTTTGACTTGAGGACTAGCTTTATTGTGGGCACTCGCCTGGCGGAGAAGGCTATGACGTCGAGAGCAAAGAAGAAAAGGACGAATAGGGTTCCCTCGCCCGATTCCGAATCCTTTGACACAATTGAGGAAAATAATGAACGGGACGGCGAAGACTCCTTTTCTTCGGGTGATGGGATAATGGCGGGTCAGCCTCCCGTTATGGCGGCTGAGATGGCGACGGAACAACCATCGGCCGTATTTGACGAAGCAGTGGACCCGTTACCGTCTACGTCGGAGGAGGTACGGGTAGATCTATCGCCCGCCATGCCTGGTCCTTCGCGTAAGCGAGGCAGGCATGAGCCTACCGGCGGAGAAGTAACTTTTTCTGTAAAGAGAGCGGCTGTCGGTCCCCGTAGGCTGCTTATTACGGAGAAGGGTGAGGGTGTAGACGATGTTCCGGAGGTAAGTCCAAGTCGGAGTTCTATCTTTATTGTAGCTTTCTTTCCTCTCGGGGATATGACTTGGTCATTTTTCTTCGCAGGTGTCTGACGAACCAGGCTCTCCTGAACCATCTGCTGCTTTAGTAGTTGATCCAGCCCCTGCCGTTTTGATTAGCGACATGTGTGCCGCGGTCCTCTCTGCGGGGGCTCTCCCAGCGGCGACTAAGGACTCCCAAGCTGCTGAGGCCCCAGCCCAGGGTGACGAGATTTCTGAATTTCAACAAGGTGACACCATCCTCGGTGCATCCCCTCCCGAGGATGCAAGGGCAGATGAGCCTTTTATTCCTGACTCGGAGGCTGTTGGTGAAGAGGTTGTGATGGCTGTAGGCGAACCTCAGCCTCCACATTCCTCCACTGGTAAGCTGAACCACATATTGACCACCGAGGGGGCTTATTCGCTCTATCAACATATCCTTCGGGTCAAGTCGATTCACGATTGCCTTGGCCCTGCAGGTCCTTACCTTTTACCTCCCGCCGCGGATGTTCTCGAGGAGAGTTCGGTCGGCCATTATCTGGACGAAAGGAATGTTTCTTCTCCTCTCTCTCATGTTGAAGAGCCTCCTGCTGTCTCCGGGCAGACGGGGAGGGAGTTGGCAATGGTTTCCGCCTCGTCTTCCGCTGTTGACACGGCTCCGGAAGTCGACTTCTCGACCTTGTCGAGCATCCAAATCCTGCGGGCTGCTGAAGAGGAGTTGGCCGCTGTTCAAGCGTCTTTTCGTGCGGAGTTGGTTTCTCTTGTGGCAGGAGCGGCAGATTCCGTCGTGTCTTCTTTCGTGCTACCAGCCACACTCCCGCTGACACCGGTTTCCTCGGAGGCTCTGGACGAGGTGACGCAGGATGTGGTTGACAGCTTTTATCGCCACTTAGGGAGGGGTATAAACGCTGCCGTGGAACGGGGGGGGTCCCTTTTTCTCTGTCTCTACGGGGAGCTCGGGGCCAAATTGACACTCTGAAGGGTCTTCCTGGCGGGCTGGGGTTAGCAGCGTTTCTGGAGCCTAAGCTGACAGAGGCTGACCAGCTTGTGACCCAACTGCTGGCAGTACGGCAGGCCGGTTTGCCTGCTGCGATCGAACGAGAGCGGGGCTTCCTGGTTGCTGCTCGGGACAGGATCAAGCTCGCTCGAGAAACTGCCGGGCCGGCTGTGCAGGGGGATCTTGACAAGTTCTCCGTCTCCTATGACCGACTGGGTCGTCGGAGTCAGGCTTGTAGGGCCCGGGAAGAATCTGCCTCTCGTGGAATAGCTGACACGAAGGAGCGGATTCTCGCACTCCAGAAGGAGTTGGCCTTCTTAGAGTCAGAGCGGGAGGCTGCTCATGCAGAACAGGAGTCGATTGCTCGGGAGGCCGAGCAGATTTCTCGAACTTCTGCCAACTTGGAGCGATCTTTTAAGAAGTTCGAGGACAACTGGCAGGCCCACGTTCATCTGGAGGACCCGGCGGTGTTGAACCAGGAAGCTGAGCGTCGAGCCAAACAGAGGTTTGAGCGGTCGGTCGCCTTGATAAAGGACCGCCTTACGGTGTTATGTGCCCCGGAACAGTGATCCACCATCTGTCTTCTTCTGTTTCTCTTTTTTTTTTTATATTTTGTTTTTCTTTCATATGTGTATATTTTGATTTGCCAGGGATGTGATCCCCACTGATGTAGCTCTTTTGAATTTTGAGATAAATGAGCATGTTTCAACTCATCTTCTCTTTCTTGTTCTTGTGGTGTTCATGGAATTGGACTTGCTGGGGGATTATTTGTGGACTTGTTACCCTGGGCGTACCTTGGTTTTAGGTACGGATAACAAGTTTGATCAGGATGTCCGGGACAGCCACGACAAAATGGTCATGGATGTTCTCGGTACTGGGGAAAGGAATGCCGTAGAGCAGCTGGGCTCCCGGGGCATGGTAGGATGGTGGATTTATGCTAAGAAGCTTAGCAAGGGATATTTGTGGACCTATTATCCTTGGCGTACCCTGGTTCAGGATACGGATAATAAGGTGGGAGGAAGCCAGTCATATTTGCTCCGAGATTATGAGGATGTAGCAAACATGAGGGTTTTACCGTGGAATCTTCCTACTCAGAGGTAATGAGAACATGGTAGGGGGAGACTTCACGGAAGACTTTTCTATAATCAATAGTGGTCAACAGAGGACGTTTGTGGTCAACAGAGGACATTTGTGGTCAACAGAGGACATTTATGGTCAACAGAGGACGTTTGTGGTCAACAGAGGACATTTGTGGTCAACAGAGGACATTTGTGGACCTATTATCCTTGTCGCACTCCGGTTGTGGGTACGGATAATAGGTTGAAAGGGAACCAACATACTTGCTCAGAGGTAATGTGGACATGGCAAATATGGTGATTTCTTCGACGGAGCCTTCCCACTCAGAGGTAATGAGGACATGGCAGGAGTGGGCTCAATGAAGAAGGGGTGCATAGAACTACTCAGAGGTAGGAGGACATGGAAGTTCTATGCGAGGGGGCGGTTTGTTCTTGGTGGAAGTGAAAACGACTCAGAGGTAATGAGGACATGGTCGTTTCGGAAATTAGTGGATCGATTACCCTTTTTGTGCACTGGGAGTGCGGGTAGTGGATCATGAGGGAGGATCTCTTTCAGGAAGAAAGTTCAGAGGTATGATTATACGTGACTTACTATCTGAGAGAGTGACCGGAAATGTAAGTACATAATTTGGATTTTCTAGAATATTGAGGAGATGAGAGTTCAGTGGCACCAGCGGGTGCATGGCTCGGTAATCTGAAATGTTGTGGATTGGGTTCAGTGGTATCAATGGATACATGACTCGATAATTTGGAAAATGGTGGGTGCGAGTTCAGGGGTACTAAGAGGGTACATGACTCGATAATTTGGAGAATGTTGTCTAAACATAGTATTTCTTCAGAAACTTGCCGTTGACGGGCAACATAAGCAAGTCCCCATTTTGCTTGGCGAGGCGGTAGGCACCGTTATCTCGGGAGCATTATTGCCCGGGTTTGGTGCCGCTGAATTTGAATCTATGTTGTTCGCGGGACCCGTGCTTGTCTGGCCAGGTGTCACTCCCTGCAGAGTAGGAAGTGCCATTTTGATCTCGTCTACAGACTTGACCAAGGCATGCAATATGGCCTCCAACGTGTCGATGCGCTGGCGATCGCTGGAACCGCCTTGATTGCTGTCTGTCATGAATACCGTCTTCACATGAGGAGTGACGGAGGGAGTGGTGGAGGATGTACCCTCCGAGTCGTATCCATGCGTCGAGAAATCATCTGGATATGTGGGGATGTTCTCTTCAGGTTCGGACTCGGAAGGAACACTATCCCCAGCTTCGGAGCTTGCTTCGTCTAGAGAATCATGGATGTCCTCGGGGACATCAGCATCTGTTGTACCCGATGGGAGGGTTATTTCTCGGGGTTTGTCTCCTTGAAACATTGGATTATTGTGGATGTTCGGAGGAGTACTACCCCCAGCTCCTACGACCCCCAGGGTTGGGGACGATGAGCCTCCTGTTGCAGCAGATTTTGTCTTCGAACGGGTGTGTTGGTATACTCCAGTGGATGGCAACCGTTTAGCCGACAATTTCTTAGCTGTAGTGGCCGATATCTTTGGACTGGAGATGCTTGTCTTCTTCCCTCTCTCCTCCACGGGGACTTTCCGCGCGGAATTGCAGGAGGCCACGAGAGGTGCCTCGTCTTCCGAGCTCGGATGTTGTAATCTTTGGAAGACGGATGGCCGGTCTTCCGTTACTGCCGTGTTGTTGCAACAGCAGTTGACGATAATCTGGGTGCAGTGACGTCCCTGTGAGGACTCTCTGCACGCTGAGGCTCCTTCTCTTTCCTTGCGTTTGTGGAGGATAGCTTCACGCAGGTCAGAGGAACCACTTTGTCCGTTTGCCACCGGGGACTGGACTTGAGTGGTTTTATACAACTTCCCGTCAGAGGCCCGCGTGATACTCAGCGGGACGCCCCGATAGTCAGAGGTTGGGGCAGCTGTCTGGACTTGATGAGCCCGCGCTGCCCTAGACTTTTTCTTTTTAGCACTTGTGGGTGCGTAATAGGAAGAGTCTACATTAGGTATCACAGAGTCTAGATTTTCATCCAGAAAGTGATCAGAGTTAGGACCGCATGAGAGTCGGTCGAAAACTGATCGAGAGAAGTGTGGTAGAGATGCTATGCGACTAGCGTTGGGTGCCGTGCAGGCTATCTGCATGCGACTGTCTTCTGTTGTAGGACAAGTTCTTATGCGGTTAGGAGTCACGGCCGTGCAGGCTGTCCGCATGCGGTTGGCATCTGTGGCCGCATGGGTTTTCTGCAAGCGGTTGACTTTACTGACCGCATGAATCTCATCCACGCGGTTGGGAACTGTAGCTGCATAAGTTATGCGGCTGACAGAAGTGGCCGCATGAGTTTTCTTCATGTGGTTGACGGTTGTGGCCGCATGGATTTTCTTTCTGCGGCTAATACCCCTCTGCGGTTCAGGTTGAGCAGAGACCCTCTTTGCCCCTGCAAGTCCAGCATCATAGTGTTTTCTTCTGCCGGACTTGGGGACAGCAGAGGTGTCTGCGATCTGAAGTGGGGCCGCAGGAGAGTCTTTCTCGCCGTCTTGAGCGACCGAGGGTATCCCATCGAGGGCTTGGGGAGGAGCAAATGACTTTGGCCTCCACTCTTTGCGAGCCTTCGTGGTGCGGGTGCGTTTCTGGACCGGGCCAGCGCTGCCTTCAGAGAGCATCTCTTCGAACGCCTGTTGGTCGAAGCGGACGACCATCTTCTGTTGCGTGGAGCCAAGTTTGGCTGCATCCGATTGCGTCACCAACTCCTCAGCCGTGGAGAAGTTAGTCCCCAGCAGAGTCGACATCGTGTTTGCCATTGATTGTAAAAGAACAGAACAATTATCGGAGGACTGAACTTAGACTCACAATACAAACTCGCTCGTACAAAGAAAGCCTAGGGACGAAAACCTAGGTACAGCAGACTAAGTACGATTGTTTATTTTTGATTCTGGGGGGTGACGATAGAGGCTCGGAAAAGCGACGGCCGCTCTGCCTTACTCCTTGGACGATCGGTATGCAGCCTTGGCTCGGGAAAGATCTGCTCGGCGTTGACGAAGAAAGGCTCTTCTTACTCTCCTCGGGTTGCTCTCCTGGCTTCTCTCTCTCTGTGAGTATCAAGAAAAGGGGGAGCTCTCTCTGTGTATATCTCTCTCTTCTCTTTTTTTATTCTTTTTGTTGCCGACCTTTTTTACATGGGAATGATGCTGGCTATTTATAAGAGTGGGATGGGATCATTAGGGTTTGCTGATGATTATCTTATTTAGAATGTCGGCGCTCCTTCATTCTATCTGGGCCCTTGATCCTGATCATAATGAATCTCGGCCACTAATGCGGATAGCACCAAATCTTATGAGCAGTTAATGCTGACTGCTTTAAATCTTCGTGATTGATTATGCCAATATTTGATTGCTCGCCACGTGTCCTATTGACTTGATGATGAATGATATGCCCTGATCTCGGCGATTATGATGATGATGTCGAATATTCTCGTTGGGATTCTGTTGCATCTTCAGTGCCACGTTTTTTTTTAAATTGAAGATCCTGCCAGGGCCGCATAGGGTGACCAACACTTGAACCGCAGGGGGATACTACTCGTGAGCCGCATGAGTCAATGCCTCATCGAGCCGCAGGGGACGGACTTTCCGTGAGCCGCATATGCATAGTTTCTGTAGGCCGCATGAATTAGCGTGGTGTTGAGCCGCATAGACCGGGCTATGGGTGGACCGCATATGGCGGGTTTTTGTTAATAATATTAGAGTGACTCCTCAATGAGCCGCATGAAGCTGTTCTCTATCCGAGCCGCATGAGACTTTTGCCACGCGGCAATCTAGGATTTTTTGTCAGATCGGGTCAGAGATTTTCTTCTTTTCCCGAAGAGTCTGTCATTATGGCAGAGCCACTATGATACTTTATGTCAGAGACAGCCGTCGAGTCGTGTCAGAGCATTAAATGAGACCATTACTCCAGTGGCCAACTGTGGGGGGGGGGGTCACACGTGTCGTCAATTGAGCCGCATATTCCTGCTGAACCGCATTCATCCCCGAGCCGCATGAGTCTGAGGGTCTTCTTTTGGGCCGCATAGGGCAACTCCAGTATGAGCCGCATAGACTTGCTACCCAAAACCGCATGGGCCATTTATGCCTTTATTCTAATATTTTCCATGCTTCTACAGGCATGTGACAGCCAAGAGCTGTAGGTAAACATTATTAGATAGCTAGTACCATGTCTTTATATGTCATTAAGTTACAAGTTGTATTACTTATAGTTATCTTGCAGGGAAGGAGGTTGTAGCCACTGTTTTAATTAAAGAGCTTAGATGAACACAAAGACAGTCCCATCATAGAACCCTAATAAAGCCATGTCTAACCAAATACATAAACTCTCCACAAAGGACCAAATTAGGAAAACTAACAAATGAGTAGGTGCATATATAGACTAGCATTACTTTGATTCATGTTGACAATAGGTATATGGTATAAAACAGGTTACTTGGACTTTGACTCAGTGTTCGACCGTGCCAGCAGCTCAGGATCGCAGGCAAGTATACCTTGCCTTCCTCTACAGTTTTACTTACATGCACTTCCTTTCGTTTTACTGTCTTTGGATTATTTATGGACATGTGCTTTTCGTGTTATTTTATGTGGAGTTGTTTTTTTTGTTTTATAGCCGTGTTCATTGTTTGGCCTTGTGTTTCATGCTTAGAGTTTCTCACCGGTATTTTGCTTGAGTCGTGTCATAGAACGAGTGCGTGTAGTGAACTGCCATAGCCTTGATTTTCGTTGTACACAACCAGAGAGTCTACACACGGGACGAGGGTTGTTTGGTGCACCAGAGAGTCCACACTCGGGACGAGGGTGTTTGTCGTGATCGAATGGCACCAGAGAGTCCACACACGGGACGAGGGTTGACCATTTACACCAGAGAGTCCACACACGGGACGAGGGTGTCTTGCCGTGAGCTAGCAAGAGAGTCCACACTCGGGACGAGGGTTAGTGCTTAGTTCAAACCAGAGAGTCCACACTCGGGACGAGGGTTTGGTTCTTCCATTGATCTCGTTTATTCGTTCATCCGGCAGTTCATGTATGCGTAGTTGTTCTAGTGTTCGTGTTTCGTATTAGTGTTCGTGGTCATTGGTCTTGTTCTTGTTCTTTCTTGTTTATTTCTTGCGCATGATAAAATTGCTAGATAGGCATGTATATTATGTATCTTGCTATGTCCTCTGAGGACCTGATGATCTCTTCAGGTTAGCCGAGCTTGAGTTAGGAGCAGACCAGAGGGTTGAGCCAGCATCAGATCGCATCGCTTGCACTTGAGGTGGTCTAGATTAGCAATTTTCATTCAGTTAGTTATACCTTGTATTCTTTATTTATCTTCCGTCTATTGGTAGTGGATTTTTGTCCACCGGACGTGACAGTGATTCTTGATATTCAGTTTATTCATTATTATTTCAGTTCATGTCTTTTTTTTATCTTGACTGTGACATGATTATTTCTGTGGATGAGATATAGTTTTTCCTGTGATTTTAGATTGCCGTGACTTGAGTATAGACAGCGTTCTACCGCTGACACTGCGACGTAGGCTGGGCTTGGATACGTTTCGTATCCGAAAAACGGGTGCGGGTCGTGACACCTGTATACCGTGCTACTACTTCAGCACTACTACTACTTCAGCATTGGTTTCCCCCAGGACGAACTGGGTTCCATGGCCCAGGAATACCGTTCGAGAAACCACCTTGTCGACAAGTTGTCCATGACCATGCAACTATATGCAACTTATCTAAAAAGAAAACATATAATGCATGATAAGGAAAACTAAGTAATTCAGCCACCATTCTCATTCATAATACCATCTTGCCATCTAGCCATCTTGCTATCTTTCTAGGATCTTGGCGTAATCAACATTCTACATCGGCGACAGGATAATAGAATGTTGTTACCCTATCCCTTGTACCACATCTTTGATACCATACATCTTTCCAACCAACTCAATGTACTCACCGCCCAATTCCTGGGACTTAGCATCTGTTTAGCATTCATTCATTTGAATGCAATTCAAGCATACTCACTGCCCAGTTCTTGGGTCTTAACATCTGTTTTGCCATCTATTTATTGAGCCAAAGCTCGATGTACTCACCGCCCAAGTATTTGGGACTTTGCCTTCACCTGTCATGTAATTTATCGCAACATCGTACAAGCATGAAATTCATTTAGCCACAACAGTTTACGTTCAGGTGATTATTATCTTTCATTATCTTTTTCGAATTCCATGCAAGGTGTTATTGAGCAACACAATAAGAAACATAGCACACTATCCTTATTTTAAGCGTGAAGCTAAAGGATCTTTGAAGGGTTCAACACTACTCACATTCATAGGACGATTCCCGCCACAATCGCATAGACTTCCAAGCGATCCTTCGCATATTCCCAAGTCCAACAAGGCTTCATCGAACCAACCATCCATCATAAGGTATCTTGCGGGTCGGGGCACTACAGCTGTAAGTTCTTCACTCGCTGTAATGGCGAGGATAATTTGGACTCTGAGTACTATGCGTCCCAGCAGACTGGTACGAAGAAGTCCAAGGCGGTACGGGCTATGCGCCTCAAACGTGCTATGCCAACGGTAAACCAGAAGCATGCGCTCACAATCATACGCGCTGTTGATGGTAAGCTGTATAAGGTTGAATCAGATGCTTCCGTGCCAGAAACGAGCCGACCTTCAAAGTTTTTGTCTCACTTGGGCGCATCTGTTGCATTCGCAACCAAGTCGAGCAGGGCAAACTCTGTGGTCTTGAACTCCCGCGTCTCCATTGGTTGTGCGTCTGAGGCTCGTTCAAGTTACTTTAAATGTTGTACCCCCATTGCTGATCTGAGCGCATGTTTGGCGTTGGATCAGGGGGTGCAGCATTCACTTGACCACCCCGGCGCTTGGCCTTGCCATACGCCTGATGGGGGTGTAAAGGTGGCACTCTCACATGACCACCCCGACGCTTGGCCTTGCCATGCGCCTGATGAGGGTGTGAAGGTGGCACTCTCCTCTAACGATTTGCGTAATGTGATCATTCACAAACGCCGATCAGGAGAGCCGACCGACAAGCATAATGCGTCCCTCACAGGGCATACTTGTGCTACTGTCGCCATCAACTGCTGCTGCCGCAAGACAGTGGCTCCACCACCAAGGCAGTCTGTGTTCCAGCAGTTGCAACATGTTGTGCCTGTCTTCCAGCGCATCACTTCGCCCCGTCAGAGTGAATCACTTCCTCGTCAACGCACAGGCGCATCTGCCAGCCTGGGACTCTTCCATCATCAAACCCAAATCATGCATTCAACTTGGCACTCGATGTTGTACCAGCAAGCAGCTCGAACATAAACTGCTATGTCCATTCCAACTCGGCGAATATCAGTCTTCTGAAGGAGTTCACCGTCAAAGCTTCTTCGAACAAGGATAACCATCATCCACAGTATAAGTCTTGCCAAGGAGGAGGATCAGTCGAATCCATCTTCGTCGAGAATTCAAGGAAGAGACAACAAAACTATCTCAAACTGTTTCTATTCATAGGCCAGGGCAAATCAAACCCATGCGCCAAGTGGAAACCTTCCCGAAGTCAGTACAATGAATTTGAACTCAACAGACGGACCAATGAAGATACCGTGCATCATACAGATGCGCCCATCAGCACCAAGCGCCTTATGAACATGCGCCCCCATACGTCCCTATGCGCCTAGTGGAACGCAGATCGATGCGCCACTCAAAGGCCTGTCACCTGTCGAGAACATTAAATGCTGAAGTCTGACAGAGTTGGCAGCACGTCCCCCGAGAACTGAACAGTTGACAGCTTTTTCAGAAGACGAAGCGTCGCCGACGTCAGCATCATCATTACTTTCTTCCGACGGTTACAAGCCACGTGGCCACCCAACCATTCGCATGCTCCTCCGCAGCCATGCGCCCAAATCTCTGCATGCGCCTCAAAAGCCATGCGCCTTAGACTTTTCTCTGATCCCTAAAGACAGAAGTCAAGTCACTACTGAAGCCTCGCATGCGCCTCAAAAGCCGTGTGCCCAGACTGGTTCGTAACTCCTAAAGGTTACAAGCCAAAGTCTCCTTATGAGCCCAATCCCAGGCGCATCCTATCTGATCACTCTCCACCAAATCCGAGATCTTTGAGCCATGGACCTACGACACGTGTCCTTTGACTCGATTCAGCCTATGAAGGGGTGCTAATCACCCAAGATCTCAGCAACTGAAAGATCCTCTCCATTGCTATGTGTCAGCTCGGTCGCAGCCCACAAAGGCAACAGGAAGGATTCAACTCCTCAATCAGAGCGCATCGCCCATGCGCCTCCATCAGCAATCACCACGTGGTGTTCCCACGACCAAGCGCATCCGACATATGCACACATGAGCAGCCAACCTGCAAGCTATAAATAGAGGGATCATTTCCTTCTTCCACATCTACGGACACGCCGAGATACATATACAGAGACAGACCTATAAATACACACAGAGTGGCAGATACAGACACTCAACGTCTTCTTCCTCTCCGCAAGCTCCGGCACCCAGAGCAACTCAGACCTTCAGAGAATCGATAACCGTCGTCAGATCGTCAATGGAGTCAACGCATTACCACTCGCTCCATCGGCACAAGAGACCCAGAGAAACAAAAGTATACTCCTAGGACTACATCTAAGTCCTACATTGTAATACTATTTTATTTGTATTAAAATTACATCAAAAGATTTTAATGGCAAATAAGCTGGTGACTCCGCTGGGGAACTCTTTCTTCTCCACCGAAAAAGCTGTATCGGAATCCGACGACGTGAAGGTGGGCTCCTCCTACAAGACGCTGGTCGTACGCCTTAATCAACAGGCGTATGAGGAGTTTATCTCTGAAGGCAGTGCGAGTCCTTCGAAGCGGCTGCCGAAGCCGAAGAAGACTCGCCAGGTCTGGGTGCGCAAGGTCGATGCCTCTGGCACCATCACCGAAGGGGATGTGCCGATGTAGCCTACCATTCCTGCTGACGTCCTCAGCAGCCAAGATGCGCCCACCGGTACAGCGCATCTCTCGAGAAAACGTGCGGCTGACCACATTCCCCAGCCATCTCCCTCTCAGGCGAGGAAGATGCGTCGACGGAGCAGGGGCGCAGCCAACGCTCCGCGCATCACCTCTGATGCGCCACAAAAGGTCTCTGTCTTTGACAGACTCACTCGCTGTAGTGGCGAGAAAAATTTGGACTCTGAGTACTATGTACCCCAGCGGGCTGGTACGAAGAAGTCCAAGGCAGCATGGGCCATGTGCCTCAAACGTGCTATGCCGACAGCAAACCAGAAGCATGCGCTCACAATCATGCGCGCTGCTGATGGTAAGCTGTATAAGGTCGACTTGGGTGCTTCTGCACCAGGAATGAGTCGACCTTCAAAGTCCTTGTCTCACTTGGGCGCATCTGTTGCATTCGCAACCAAGTCGAGCAAGGCAAACCCTGTCGTCTTGAATTCCCGCGCCTCCACTGGTTGTGTGTCTGAGGTTCGTTCAAGTCACTGTAAATGTTGTTCCCCCACTACTGATCTGAACGCCTGTTTGGTGTTGGATCAGGGGGCACAATATTCACTTAACTACCCCGGCGCTTGGCCTTGCCATGCGCCTGATGGGGGTACGAAGGTGGCACTCTCCTCCAACGATCTGCGTAACGTGATCACTCACAAATGCCGATCAAGAGAGTCGATTGACAAGCACAATGCGCCCCTCATAGGGCACACCTGTGCTGTAGTCACCATCAACTGTTGTTACAAAATAGCAGTCCCACCACCAAGGCAGTCGGTGTTCCAGCGGCTGCAATCATCAACACCCCTCCGACGTCGCCTCGGAAAGAAGGTGTCAATAAAAGAGGAGCCAGAACTAAAGGTTGCTTCATGCAACGTAATCTCTAACTCCTCGTCAATCCGAAAGGCGACTGGCAATTCCTCGTCCTCGTCCAAGAGCCAGCCAAAGAAAACCAAGACAACTGTCCCATCGTCTGGAGTGTTTGAAGGCACTCGGGGGAGAAAGAAGATCCTGAAGAAAGCTGGGGGTAGTCAAGCCCTTGTTGATCCTCCTTCTGAAGATGAAGATATCCTCCAGAGCACAGCTGGGGTGGATCTTCATCCTGGGGACGAAATCAGCCTCCCGAGCACAGCTGGGGGTAGTCTAGCCCCTGTGAATCTGTGCCTCGAAGATGAAGAAGTCCACCAAGACAGAACTGGAGATAATCAGGCCCTTGCGGATACTTCTCCCGAAGACGAGTGTGTCCTCCAGAATGTTGCTGGGGGTAGCCACGACGAAGCTCCAGGAGAGGCAACTCCCCTACAAGAGAGTGAGGCCGAGAGTGAAGCCTCAACCGATCCATCCACTTCCAACCGTGTCATGACAGTATACATGACTGGGGGTGATATCGAGCCAGATGCGCCGCCAGCAGACCTCGTCCAGCGCATAGATACCCTGGAGGGAGGACTCAAAATCCTCTCTGTCTCCATGCAAACACTGACTCAAGCAGTATTTGAAATACGGTCCGCTTTGGCCAGAGCGCCTTCTACCGGTCCTGACCCAGGGGCCAATGGAGAATCAAGTGTACCCCTCCAACGGGTATCCTTGGATACAGACCGTCGCGAAGTACCATGGATGTTGGAGCCTTCAAATGCTCAACTCCAGGCGGTACCACCTTCCCCGACTCCCAGCTCCACAGAAGACGTGGTCGAAATGATCAGGGACTTGCGCGAGCGCTTTGAGTCCAAGAATAGACAAGAGGAGCGCCAAAAGATGGGGATCTCCCAACCATATCTCCTCGAATGGAACAAAGTAGTTTATCCTTCCAAGTATAAACCATAGACATTGACGCCATACGACGGAAAGGATTCTCCGCGCCGCTATCTGACGTACTGCCAGTCTCAAACGGGACATCTCCCGAAGGAGGACGTACTACTCACCAGCATATTTGTCGGGGCACTGAAGGGAGTGGCGTACGACTGGTACTGCAGTCTCCCCGATAACTCCATATCTTCCTTCGATGACTTGACGCGTCTCTTCCTCGACCGTTTCTATGACGGCGGGAAGGACATGACAATGGCGTCCCTCATAGAGATACGTCAGAAGGAGAAGGAAACAGTTCGAGTATTCATCGAACGCTTCCGACAGGCCTGATTCAGACTGCCCTCGGGTATGCCAGAATATGCACTCCTCTCCTCCTGCAGCATGAACATGCTGTCTGCCATCAAACTTTGGCTCAACTCTACTCCTCCTCCCGACTGGAGTTCCTTGATCATCGAAGCCGAAGCAGCAGAAAAGAAGGCGTCCAATGCTCGTCTTCTGGGAGTTAGTTTTCCTGCCTTTGAGGACAAAGGGAAACGGCCTGCAGCCAACAACCCTGGACGAGAGACGAAGGGAAAACAGACATTGACTGTCAATGCCTCCAAAGGTGCATCAGCACCTACCCAGAAGCCTCCACTTGCACCAAGGCTAAAGGAGGTTTATTCTTTCAACGATGAAGACACCCTACAACTCTTCGAGATACTGAAGCAGGGTGACAAGATTAAGTTGCCGGACCCAAAGCGTCCCAACGAGGTTAGGAAAGTGGATAATCCGAGGTATTGTCACTACCATCGGTTTGTTGGACATCCAACTAAGGACTGCTACGTCCTCAAAAACTACATCCAGCGATGATCAATACGGATGTTATCTCCGTCGACTACGAGGAGAAAACGGTCTCGGCCAACCTAGTTTCACTCCAATTTGGCACCTTGCCGCCAACCACAACACAAGATGGCGTTGTCCCCATCCCTAAGGCGACAATGGAGGTGGTCAATCTACCACCTACTCGTGACAACGTGAGTGGACTCATCCCACTCACCACATCTCGGGGAGAGGTCTTATGGGTTCACCCTGATCTCGTCTCTGAGGTTACTCAACAGGAGGTACGTTCTGCCTCCAAAACTAAGGGCAGGAAGATCAAGTCTTGCCGCATGGTCTCTTCCTCTGCGGAAGAGGCACTTCCTGTACAGACCCGTTCGCAGCTGAACGTCCAACCCGACGAAGCTGTCGATGAGGTGGTGCCTCCCTGCACTGCCCCTGCTGCCGAAAAAGGAGGTCCATCCAAGCCTCCAGCAGCCAATAAACAGAAGCATGTAGAGGCCCGTTTCGACAGGCCTTTGCGAAAGGAGAATGCTTCGGGGCTAGCCAAGCCCCACAACTTCGACATACTGGCACAACTTACCAGTACTCCTGCCCGCCTATCTCTGTTTGAGCTCCTTCGTCTTTCCAAGGACACTCGTGAAGCTCTCTGTGAAGCCTTGAAGGATGCTGAATCCTTCATCAGTCATGTCAAGCAGCCCGAGGATACCCCGACCACATGTACTTACTGCCATTGTGCGGATGAAGTTATCCCCAACATAACCATCACCCAACAAGACATGCTGCTCAAGCACAACCGACACAACAGGCCACTGTATTATACAGGGTATGTTGGTTCTGTCAAGGTGAAGCGGATTCAGATCGATCCAGGATCTTCCGTCAATATCTTCGTAAAACAGTCGAATGCTATGTTGATGATATCGCTATCAAGAGCCGTCTCAAAGGTGATCACCTACAAGACCTAAAGACAGTCGTCGATCTCATGCGAGCGCATCAACTCAAGATGAACCCCGCTAAATCCTTCCTTGGGGTTTCTAGCAAAAAGTTCTTGGGCTTCATTATCACGGCGAAAGGCATTCATGTCATCCCGAGAAGACCAAGGCCATCCTTGACATGGACCCTCCAAATAATCTCCGAGAACTTCGAGGCCTGCAAGGAGGTCTTGTATATACCCGAAGGTTTATAGCAAATATTTCCGAAAAATGTCAACCCTTCACCCAGGTCATGAAGAAGGGAGTCTCTTACGTCTGGACAGAGGAATGCCAGAAAGCTTTCGATGATATCAAGGCTTACTTGTCGAGCCCGCCAGTCCTGGTGGCACCTGTCGCAGGCAAACCATTTATCCTCTACGTCCGTGCCATGGATCATTCCTTCGGCGCTCTGCTGGCTCAGAACAGCGACGCAGACTACAAGCAAGCTATCTACTACCTCAGTAGGACACTGATCGGGGCCGAACACCGGTACAATCCCGTTGAAAAAGAGTGTCTGGCTTTGGTGTTCGCCATCCAGAAGACTCGCCATTATGTCTCGGGCCAGACAATTCATGTCATCTTCCGAGTCAATCCGCTCAGGGTTCTCATGACGAAGCCAGGATCATTGAACTCTCGGCTAGCTACATGGGCGATTCTGTTGACGCCATACATTATGGTGTTCGTCCCACAAAAAGCCGTCAAGGGTCAAGCTCTGGCCGACTTTTTAGCCGCTCACCCCATCCCAGAGTCCTCCAGACTCTATGAAGACATCCCGGATGAGGTCCAAGAATCAAACGTCACCGAAGAAAGCTCCGTCTGGCGGATGTTTTTTGATGGTGCTTCAAGAATAGGCCCCAAAGGCCAAATCATCGCTGGAGTGGGGGTAGTCTTAGTCTTCCCCGATCAGCTGGTCATCCAGCGTGCTTACTCCCTTTCGAAGCCGTGCTCCAACAATACTGCCGAGTACAACGCTCTCATCATGGGACTCCAGCTGGCGCAACAGCTGGGGGTGGATCATCTGGAAGCCTACGGCGACTCAAAACTCGTCGTTAACCAGATCAGAGGGCAATACGAAGTTCGCCATGAAGATCTAGTTCCTTATCATGAAGTTGCATTGAACATTATTTCAACCTTCACCAAGTTCTTCATAGAATACGTACCCTATTTACAAAACCTGGAGGCCGACGCTCTGGCTGGCCTCGCAGCCTCGTTGGCGGCACCCCACGGGACTCAGCACTATGTCACGGTAGTTGGTCGAGACTTAGTCTGTCCTAAAAACAACCTATGCTCACAAATAGCCCATGCCATGTCAACAAGTGCTGGTGTTAATGTCCGAGACTGGAGGTTCCCGTTCATCGACTTCGCTGTCTACGGAATTCTTCCAGAGGACCCGAAAGAAGCCGTCTCGGTCAGGAGGTGTTTCCTTCGATTCTATTACGATACAGCTACTAAAATGCTGTACCGACGCTCCTACGATGGACTTCTCCTTCGATGTTTATCCAACGAAGAAGCAGCCGAAGCCCTTCGAGAAGCTCACGACGGAACCTGCGGGGCCCATCAACCTGGCCCTAAGTTACAGGATCGACTGCGACGCATGGGCTACTACTGGCCAACCATGGTAGCCGACGCTGTTGACTATGCTAAAAAGTGCCATGCGTGCCAGCTTCACGCTGACTTCATCCATACACCGTCAGAACCACTACATCCTACGGTCGCCTCCTGGCCCTTTGAAGGCATGGACATTATAGGGCCGATCACCCCTCCTTCATCAAGGAGACACCGCTTCATCCTAGCCATCACTGACTAGTTCTCCAAATGGGCAGAAGTAGTTCTACTGGCGGAAGTAAAGAGCTCTAGGGTGGTCAGCTTCATCAAGCACCATGTCATCTACCGTTTCGGGGTACCTCAGAGGATTATCCACGATAACGGTCCACAATTTATCAGCCATGTTTTTAGCAGATTCTGTGACAAGAATCGCATTCAGAACATGGCATCGACCGTCTACAATTCGGCAGCAAACGGATTGGCCGAGGCGTTTAACAAGACTATAGTCAGGCTACTCAAAAAAGTCGTGTCATCCAACAAACGCGATTGGGATAAAAAGCTCGGCGAATGCCTTTGGGCCTACCGCACAACGGTACGGACCCCGACGGGCAATACACCATTATCCTTGGTCTACGGGAGCAAAGCGGTACTGCCTCTCGAGATCCAGATACCCTCACTCCGTGTAGCGATCACAAATCAACTCACAGAGGAAGACAATCAACGTCGCCGTCTGCGAGAACTGGAGGCACTTGACAAAAAATGTCTCCTAGCTCAACAGCGCATCGAACTCTATCAAGCCCGTATATCACAGGCTTTCAACAGAAGGTCAAGCAGAGGACTTTCCAAGTAGGCGACCTGGTTCTGGCAGTCAGGAAGCCGATGGTGTTGACACACAAAACACCAAGAAAGTTCGAGCCCAAATGGGAGGGACCTTTCATCATAGAGACGGTATACTCAAATGGTGCTTACCGCCTCGCCCGATCAAACGGGGACTTGTTCATGATGTCCATCAACGGCAAGTTCCTAAAAAAGTACTACTCTTGACATCCTTCAGACATGTACTTCTATCTCCACCCAACAAGGGAGTCTGTGGACCCAATCATCAGGGCTCACGTACACCTCCCTTCCACAAAATGTTACGCTTCCGGAACCCAGCTGTTCCGTGGCGTTCTATCCTCCAGTAGAAGGACAACCACGTCCATATTACCTCTGAGTTGCTCCTCTACGCCCTAGAAAGCGGAATCTTACGCTCCGTAAGACTACGCTACCCATCATGTTTACCACGTCTATATTACCTCTGAGTAAACATCCCGTACAGACAACTCCCGCGTTGCCGTACATTGATCACAGAACTTCCATGTCCATATTACCTCTGAGTAGTTCAGCGTATCTCTCCAGAGTCACTCCAACCACGTCCATAACACCTCTGAGTAGGAAGATTCCGACATTTGAATCCCATATTTACCACGTCCACATTACCTCTGAGCAAATATGTTGGTTCTCTCAAATTTATTATCTGTACCTAAAAACCAAGGTGCGCAAAAGATAATAGGTCCACACAAATCATCAAGTTCATGACAGCAAGAATGAACACACCACAAAATTCTTTATTTTGCATTCAAAAGTAAAGGATTACATCCCCAGCAGAACTTCTATGTCCATATTACCTCTGAGTAGTTCCGCGTGTCTCCCTCCAGAGTCATTCCTGCCACGTCCATATCACCTTTGAGTAGGAAAGCTCTACCATCAATCCCATATTTACCATGTCCATACTACCTCTGAGTAAATATGTTGGTTCTCTCTCTCTCTCTCTCTCTCTCTCTCTCAACTTATTATCTGTACCTAAAAACTAAGGTGCGCCAAGGATGATAAGTCCACATAAATTCCCCAGTAGAAGTACCCAAACCTATCATGTCCATACTACCTCTGAAAGGATTGTCATACCTAAACAGCTCTACTATTCATGCTTCTTGTTCAAAGTATTTCAAAACTTGTCCAAAAGTTTTAAAAACTTTAAAGGGGGTCTTGTAGAAGCATGAAAAAGGAGGGATATTACTTTTAATCCCACATCGGAAAGGAGAAGAAGAGAGGTCTCATTCCACTCTATATATAGAGCCCTCCTGCCTCCTTTGAAAAGGGTACCAAAATAAATAAAGAAAAGGGAGCCCGTTATCCAAGAAGCCCGTTCGAGCCACAAAAAGTTGCAGTAGTTCTTCTCTTCTTCTGGGTTGGCTGTAAGTTCTTCATTCGCTGTCATGGCGAGGATAATTTGGACTCTGAGTACTATGTATCCCAGCGGGCTGGTACGAAGAAGTCCAAGGCGGCACGGGCCATACGCCTCAAACGTGCTATGCCAACGGCAAACCAGAAGCATGCGCTCACAATCATGTGTGCTGCTGATGGTAAGCTGTACAAGGTTGACTCGGATGCTTCCGTGCCAGAAACGAGCCGACCTTCTAAGTCCTTGTCTCACTTGGGCGCATCTGCTGCGTTCGCAACCAAGTCGAGCAGGACAAACTCTGTGGTCTTGAACTCTCGTACCTCTATTGGTTGTACGTCTGAGGCTCGTTCAAGTCACTTTAAATGTTGTACCCCCATTACTGATCTGAGCGCATGCTTGGCGTTGGATCGGGGGCGCAGCATTCACTTGACCACCCCGGCGCATGGCCTTGCCATACGTCTGATGGGGGTGTAAAGGTGGCACTCTCCCTTGACCACCCTGGCGCTTGGCCTTGCCATGTGCCTGATGAGGGTGTGAAGGTGGCACTCTCCTCTAACGATTTTCGTAATGTGATCATTCACAAACGTCGATCAGGAGAGCCGACCGACAAGCATAATGCGCCCCTCACAGGGCATACTTGCGCTACTGTCGCCATCAACTGCTGCTGCCGCAAGACAGTGGCTCCACCACCAAGGAAGTCTGTGTTCCAGCAGTTGCAACATGCTGTGCCTGTCTCCCAGCGCATCACTCCGCCCCGTTAGAGTGAATCACTTCCTCGTCAACGCACAGACGCATCTGCCAGCCTGGGACTCTTCCATCATCAAACCCAAATCATGCATTCAACTTGGCACTCGATGTCGTACCAGCAAGCAGCTCGAACATAAACTGCTATGTCCATTCCAACTCGACGAATCTCAGTCTTATGAAGGAGTTCACCGTCAAAGCTTCTTCGAACAAGGAGAACCATCATCCACAGTAGAACGACTTGCCAAGGAGGAGGATCAGTCGAATCCATCTTCGTCAAAAAGTCAAGGAAGAGATAACAAAACTCTCTCAAACTGTTGCTAATCATAGGCCAGGGCAAATCAAACCCATGCGCCAAGTGGAAACCTTCCCGAAGTCAGTACAATGAATTTGAACTCAACAGACGGACCAATAAAGATACCGTGCATCATACAGATGCGCCCATCAGCACCAAGCGCCTTATGAGCATGCGCCCCCATGCGTCCCCATGCGCCTAGTAGAACGTAGATCGATGCGCCCACTCAAAGGCCCATCACCTGTCGAGAACATCTGACAGAGTTGGCAGCACGTCCCCCGAGGACTGAACAGTTGACAGCTTTTTCAGAAGACGAAGCGTCGCCGACGTCAGCATCATCATTACTTTCCTCCAGCGGTTACAAGCTACGTGGCCGCCCAACCATTCGCATGCGCCTCCGCAGCCATGTGCCCAAATCTCTGTATGTGCCTCAAAAGCCATGCGCCTCAGACTTTTCTCTGATCCCTAAAGACAGAAGTCAAGTCACTACTGAAGCCACGCATGCGCCTCAATAGCCGTGCGCCCAGACTGGTTCGTGACTCCTAAAGGTTACAAGCCAAAGTCTCCTCATGCGCCCAATCCCAGGCGCATCCTATCTGATCACTCTCCACCAAATCCGAGATCTTTGAGCCATGGTGTAAAACCCCTAAATTTCTACTATTTTTTTTATTAAATTTGGTACTGATTTAAAATTTTGTATTGTGAGTCGCGTAGTCGTATTGTACGTCGCGCACGAAATTTTATTTTTCGTAATTGCTCGATGTCACGACCCGATCCCAAATAATTGGGTCGAACCGGATCATGCCCAGCCTGCACCGTTGTTGAGACGGCGGCAGTAAGCTGTTCCATTAGCAGGTAACCATACAACAACAACTATAATTGTCACAACTTAAATTCGGGAAATAAAACTTTATTAAACTTGAAATAAAATACAACTGGAAAATGTTTTGAAATAAATAACAGAATTTGAAATGAACAACAATGCTGAAAAAAAGCTATCTATCAGCCGGATCATCGGCCTCAGTCCCAACGTCCTCCAATGGGGACTCTGGCAGCACTACCGGGTACAGAATAGGGTCATAGTAGCTGTTGTATAACAGCTCAGCATCCTCATAGTCCCCTAAAAATGTATCTCCAGTCAGGAGGGAGCAAAGTACAATTCATGCTAATTTTAAAACAGTTAAAATAAATAATAGAATCATGCAATTTTAAACAGTTTAGAAATGAACAGTTTTTCAGCAGTAAAACAGTGTGATTTGAATAGGCAATGAATATGACCGGCTTAGGATGTACAGTTGTATCCTATTGATACGATTCGTCTTATCCCCGTGTGTGTGAGGGGTAAGCTAATACAGTTCGAAGTTACAGTTGGCTTTGGTCATAAACATTACTCTACTCCCCCAGTCCCCAATCAGTACACTAGTTGCAGTCAGTACTCTCCGAGAGAGTTTCGTGTTTGCATCGTGGTTTAAACTTGCAGTAAAGCGATTATTAAAATAACTGTAAAACTAACACAAACTATACTTGCCTCAAAATGGACTTGACTGGAGAGGATGAAGACTTTGAGACGGGAAATTCAGAATCATCCTCGAATTCCTACATTCGAGAAATTGACTCAGATTCCAGGGTTACCAATCTAGCTACGCTAGTTGAAATCTCTAATTGAGTCCTAATCCATTTTAATTATTATTTAACAAAACACAAACAAGATTACGGTTATCGGTGCGTTGATTTTAATACGAGGAAAAAGATCGTTTTGACTTTGCAATTTGGAAAACTCGTTGATACCAATCAATTGATTAAAACTTTGTATTTTTATAATTTATAAATATAAAACTAATTTCTTATTTAGTGAGAAATACATGATCGTTAATTAATGTTAAAACTCATAGATTTTAGGTGAGAAAGTCTTTATTAATTTTTATACGAAAATATTTTTTATTCAATTTATTCGTATACTACAAAAACTCGCAAAAACAGCAAACAACCAAAAACCTACGCTACCAAATTACAGTTACAGAACCAACAACCAGCTGGGCTTATGCACATTACAATTTATTTACATAAATTGAAATAAGACAGAAACTGCCGTTAGTTCTAAACTTAATATAAATTAAATATGAATAAATAAATAATAAAATGAACTAGTCTCAGATATGGTCCAATCGTCGACTAGGCTAATGCCTCAACGTCCGGGCCAAGCCGATTTCGTTTGCACTTAGCCGGGTCCATTGACCGATACGGTCGTCGCCCAAAAACCAAATATTAAATATAATATTTCTGAAATCCATTTTGAAATCATTTTTAAAATATACTTTTAAATTTACAGAAAAATCCGGCAACATTTCCTCTATTTTTGGTCAACCCAAAAACTGGATAATTTGTCGATAATCTTTCCTGCAAATCCCAAACCAGGGAATCCTAAAATATATATATATATAAACATAATCCACAACCAATCCACAGATTAATTCAGAACGACCCGAAATAATTTCGGAAGTCCGAATCCAACCCAAAAACGTCACAGCACAATACCGAAAATATCCGGAAGCCAAAATACCAAAATCCAATTTTCGAAAAGTTTCGAAAAATCCAAAACATTCAACAGAACCTTTCCGAAGGTTCCGAAAAATACGACGTCGCTAAAAACCGAATTCCCAGGAGGGAATCGGGGACCATTCTCATCACAGACTGTATAAAAAGATAGAACGGGACAGGGGTTATACCTCGGGTTTGCTCGACTAAAGCTCTCAGATGATTTAATAATAGAAAGAAATACGAGCACAGCAAGTCGGGAACAACCGCAGTGCTGGACAGCGCTGGACGGTGCCGCGAAAGTACGGGAAGACGCTGCAGGAACGCCGAAAAGGCGCTGGGAACCGGGGCAGCTAAAACCGCGAGCTAGGGCACGCGGATAGAGCGCGCACGGGTCCGGGGAAGCCGGGGGATGTCGGATCGGCGGCCTCGGGGAGCGCGGGGTTGCGCTGGAGGTTGGCGCCGGAGCTAGGGCAGGGGCCTGTGAAGGGGCTGGAGCGGGGTGGCGGAGCGCCGCTGGCCGAGAGGGCCGGGCACGGAGGAGGGGGGCGGTCCGCGGGGAGCTCGGGGTCGGGCTGGCCGAGAGGGCCGGGGGCAAGGAGGCTCGGGAAGAGGGGGAGCGGTCCGTACGGGGACTCGGCGGCTGGACGGTGGAGGTCGGTCGGGGGAGTTGCCGGAGGTAGGCTGCGCCGGAGGTGGGCGGTGGCCGACAGACGCGGCCTGGGGTACGGGGGTCGCGCTCAGGTCCGACTGGTGTCGCCGGAGTCGGCCAGAGGGAAGGGCGCCTGCGCTGGGAGTGTAGGGGAGAGGGGAAAGAGTAGTAGAAGAGGGTTTGGTGAAATGTTCTCTGGAGAGGAGTGGTGGATTTTCGGTGGGATGAAGTATAGGAGTTATAAGGAGGAAAGAGAATGGATGTGGTGGATTGCTGTGGGATTGGGAGTGATTGTAGGGGAGAAATGGGTGGGGAAAAATAGAACGTGGGAAGGGAGGAGTTGGTTAAGGATCTGGTCCACTTGGACCAGTTCCAAAGTGTTAAAAATATTTTTTTTTTAAATAAAGACCAATCAGATTCAAGGAATAGGGCTGGGGCTGGGTCTGGGTTCGGGCTCGGGTCTAGGTTCGAGTCTGAGTCAACAACCAAAAGTCCAGGTTTAATAATTTTCAAAATAATTTTTAACACTCAGCAATAATACTAATAATTATAATAAAAATAATAATAATAATACTAATAATTAATTAACCAAAGAAATTGGGTTTCACACTCGACGAGTGCGAATATGAGCGAGCGTACATATTTTTAGAAAAATATTTTTTCTTATTTTTATAGTTTCAAAATAATATATGTAATATTTAATTTAGCTATCAAAATTTCCTAAATTTATGATTTTATTTATGAAAAGCCTTTTATTTAGAATAAATAATATTCTTAGTGCATGCACATATTTCATAAATATTTTGCTAGCTTATTTTAAATAAAAATATAATTTCGAGATTTATTAATATTAATAATTTATTATTCAAAAAAATATTTAAAAATATTAACGTAATTTTCAAAATTATTATTATTATTATTTTTGGAAAATATATTTCAAAATTATTATGGAGATTTAAATCTTGATTTGAATCTGTGGATTTATTTAAATAGTTAATATTTGAAATTTGATTTATTCCATTTGATTTTAAACTAAGAGAATTTAATTTGAATTAAATTAGATTTAATTGGATTTGGATTTGGATTTGATTTGATTGATTTTAAATTAATACATGAATTATCTACTTTGGGTTTTAAATAAATCCTAATCCTATCCAATTGGGAATTCCCACATCCTATAAATAGGCAGGTACTCCTCCAATATTTTCTCCACAATATTTCTCCAAATTTCCACAAAGTGAGTGCATCGTGTCCAAGACTGTGTCCGTGTCCCATCCACTACTTATCTTCCTTTACATATACAAATTTCTCGCGTCCGACAACTCCGGACGCAAATCCATCCCGTGTCTCGCAGGACACTTCTCCCAGCCCCTCCTCTGTTGTGTCGGACACTCCCGACCCAAACCTTAAACCTAACTCGGCCCCTGTCCACTACCCTACACGACGTTCACACCGTCGTCAGCAAACCATCCCCATCGCCCCAGCCTACTATCCAGCCCCGGCCAACCACTAACCCAAAACACCTACACTGCCACAACCATCATCAACATCAACCGTCACCACCTCCCTTACCAAAACTTAAACCCAAGCCCACCAAAAACACCATCACCAAAGAAACAAATTTGGTCGAGAAATCCTCACCTGTGTTCCGGCCATGTCCCGACGAACCTCCACAGCGGCCGCGTACCAGCGCCGTTGGCCGCCTCGGTCCCGTGCCTACATGCGCGACCAACACCCTCTGGGTTCGCGCACGTCCGCCTCCGTCGTGCGCGCTGCAGCGGCCACGCTCTGCCCCCATTCTGACTGGCGCACGCCGGAGCCCTCGGTGCGCCGCCGAACCCTTCCTTCCGTGCCCGACTGCCGGACGTCGAGGCTGTACGGGGAAGCCGCTCCCCCGCAGCGCTTTCTAGTCGCCGACGCCGTCGCGAAAACCCAACCCGAACCCCGAGTTCTTCTCCTCCGCCTAAGCTCCCCCATCCTCCACCTCACTCCGACGGCGTCGACTTCCCAAACCCTCGCCACCGCCATCCGTGCCGTCCGCCACCCTCTCCCGACTTCTAACCCTCCGCCGCCGGCCACCTCCGTCGCGCGCAGCTCCGCCCAGCACCGAGCAACCCTTTCCGACCACCGCGTCTCCCGATCTCCGCCGAAACCCTCGCCGCGCGACTAGCTCCCTCTTCCTCCTTCACCGCCGCCCTTTTTCACACTCCACCGCGCCGCCTCTCTTTCCGCTCCCCTCCGGCAGCGTCACCGGAGTTTCCCCGACGGCCGCGACCTCCGACCCCTCTCTCTCTCCCACTCGTCTCCTTCCCCCCCTTTTTAATTTTTTTTCTTTTGCAAAGGCTTGGTTCGGAACTGTGTGTTTTGTTGTTTATTATTATTATTATTATTATTATTATTTTTATTGCTGTTAATTGTTATTATTATTATTATTATTATTATTATTATGATGATTATTATTTATTTCTATTGTTGATTTATTATTATAATTATTATTATTACTATTATTGTAAATTTACTATTACTAGTTTTATTACTACTATTATAAACATTATGTATATTCCATGTATTTTGGATATTAAATTATTTGTAGGTATAAATTATTAGAAGTCTTATTTTAACACCATGTTTCTTTTATGATATTCGATCTAAATTTTTTCGTATATTTATCTAAATTTTAGTTGTCTAAAATAAAACAATTCTTAATATTTTCCAAAACATTTTATTTATATATTTTCACTTATAAAATACGGTTTCCTACATAGAATTTTATTTTACAAACTTGGAGTTTTTGCCAAAAACAAAATTTTTTGAGTACAAGTATTTTACCATAAATTATTATGACTCATAAAAACTAGTTTTCAACAAATACCTTCAAATTATATATATATATTAATCTTCCAAATTCCTTCGATCTTTCTCCAGCCCGCGACTAAGCCCTTCGTTCCTAATCTCTTGGCAAATTCTAAACTACATTATGCCTACCCTAACTAACTTGACCCTTCTGGACCCAATGGAACTGTCCGTGCCACCATCAGAGGTCACCTTACATAGTTGTTGTACCGAAGTCGCAGTTCGTGCCACCTTGATCATCGCAGCACACCAGACGTCCTACCAGGCAAGACACCTTGCCATTTGCTGTTTACTTATTTTAGCTCATATTTCATGCATTGTCATTATTTTCTTTATGCAAAATAAACTATGATACCTGGCATAACCTGTTAGAACTTACTGTTCATTTATATACTTGCTATGTATTATTTTTCTTACACATTAAACCTAGATTTAAGGGACCACCTTATGTGTTGCATTCATTGGCCTTGACACGTTATACCACGAAGTTGTGTGTCGCATGTAGAACACAGAAGTGCGTGATTGGCTGGCCACCAGTAAGTACAAGCCGTGCGATAGGAATAACCGCTAATAGAGATTGCATGCTAGTTTGACTTAGCGGTTATAGTGGTTTGTGTTGTGGATACAACACAGTAGGCATTGGGCTGGGAGAACAATTCCTTAGCGTATGGGCTTCGATGCACTTTCCCTTTTGTAACCCGTGAGCTCCGCGGGAGACGAGAGTCAGCTTACCCAAGATTACTGACGGCCACTGCCGATTCTGCGAAACGTCATGCTCTTATTGATTGGGCCTCTAGTGCCCCAAGGGGAGACTATGCCGATCCTATTCAGCCAGGGCCCATGCGTAGGAAGGATTGTTCTTAACTACATTTCACTTAGAATGGTAGGCTACCTTATCTGTTAGGTACGAGTACTTTTGGTTTGTGTACTTGTATCTGACCTTGGCTTGGAACAATAACTTGTCGCGGATTAGTTTGTCACATCTTGTCCTTGTTTGGTTGTAGGTGTGACTTACTACTTCGATGAGAAGGTATTGAACCTTGTTGGGGTCCGGATACCATATTGGATTCTTAGTATGGAAAGATACGTCATCGTGAATTAGTTTACCATCTCCTGTCCTTGTTTGGTTGGGGGGATGGTACGCTCGTTCAGTAGGTACGTATTGGACCATGTTATAATTCGATTGACTTATTTATTTGAGCAATAATTATTCAGTTTATATGGCATAATATTATGTGTCTTGTTACGTCCCTCTGAGGACCTGGTTATCTCTCCAGGTGTGTGCTATTGTCTTTCGCAGGTGTTCTAGCTCTAGCCGTGTTCATTGCTATTTTTCGATGATGATTGCACTTGGATCGTCTTCGCTTCGCCCGCTAAAAATCATTTCTTTTCTCATGTATTTTTCTTTTACTTGTTGGTAGTGGATTTGTCTCCGCCCAACATATTGTACCAAGATAAATTCATAGTTGATTATATAATATCTTTTATTCTTGTGGATGAGATTAGTTATGGTTCTACTGCATTTTACAGCTTATGTATCCATACGAGGTCTATGTACTTCGTATGAATACAGCTGGCATGTCTATATTCCTAGTCCTACGTATTTTGGGACTGGGGCGTTATATGTTTTTGTGGTGGCCCATACAGGTCCAGATAAATTGTTTGGTTACTTTACCGTACCAAGCAAGCATGCGTATAGGATTAGAAGTCTAGGGTCTCATCCACATACTTGACTCTTTCCTAGATTTTATCTACCGTTTGACTCATCGACTGCATCTTGCTTGATTCCTTCTAACAAAATTCTTATCCTTCCTTCGTGCCTGCTAGAGAGTGACCCTACTAGTTGGATGTCCCAAAACACTCTTAGCTTAATTCTTTTAAGTTGGGTAGAACACCCCACGACCCGACACGCCCTTGACCATTAAGGAGAATACAAATAGTATTATCTAGACCATAGAGACTAGAGGGTTCTAACCCATTTGGTCAACCAAGCCTTGGTAAATAAAACCATAGAATGATGGTATAGGAATAAACAAGACTTAGATCCTTATGACTCTTAGATTATTCATATTTGTTTCTTATTTCAATCTTAATCTCGTGCCTATATTTTTACTATCTAGACTAATAATGCTAATGTAGCCTAGTTTTTGCTAGCTTATCTTTTTATCGAGCTTGTTCAAGACATATGTTATTGGAAGATCTCCCACTAACATGTTGTCTAATCAGAACCGGTGCATAATGGTCTGATCAACCAAGTGCACTTTGGTTTGCTTTTGCCTATTATTCTACATGGATGGGGACATAGTTAAACCTGTCCTCTAGAGTCCCATTCGCGACTGCCTTGGCAACTCCATTGAAATTTTTTTTCGGTCGTCCTTGAATCACGTATTCGTATTCGATAACGCATCCTTCAAACTCTATATTGCTTCGCCCTCACCTATTTAGGAGGACGAAGGCGTTATACTAGAACTTCCTCTAGCCTTCCTATCGGCTATGACCATTCTCACTCGATGTTGCTATATCTTCATCCTAAAACTACTCGACCCTAACAAGACCCTCTAATCACTTAATTAAAGCGAATCTATTTCGTTCTCATAATCGTGACCCTCATTCATTATCCGTGACCATACCGTATTGTTTTTCTACGATCTAGATCGCGATTTCTTACGACATGATTTTGTGAAAACATTGTCATCATTGGATCCCCATTGATACCCTCTTGTGTCCTCTCATCCCCTATTAATTCTTAATTTCGAGGACGAAATTCTTTTAAGTTGGGTAGGATGTAAAACCCCTAAATTTTTACTATTTTTTTATTAAATTTGGTACCGATTTAAAATTTTGTATTGTACGTCGCGTAGTCGTATTGTACGTCGCGCACGAAATTTTATTTTTCGTAATTGCTCGACGAGTGCGAATATGTGCGAGCGTACATATTTTTAGAAAAATATTTTTTCTTATTTTTATAGTTTCAAAATAATATATGTAATATTTAATTTAGCTATCAAAATTTCCTAAATTTATGATTTTATTTATGAAAAGCCTTCTATTTAGAATAAATAATATTCTTAGTGCATGCACATATTTCATAAATATTTTGCTAACTTATTTTAAATAAAAATATAATTTTGAGATTTATTAATATTAATAATTTATTATTCAAAAAGATATTTAAAAATATTAATGTAATTTTCGAAATTATTATTATTAGTATTTTTGGAAAATATATTTCAAAATTATTGTGGAGATTTAAATCTTGATTTGAATCTGTGGATTTATTTAAATAGTTAATATTTGAAATTTGATTTATTCTATTTGATTTTAAACTAAGAGAATTTAATTTGAATTAAATTAGATTTAATTGGATTTGGATTTGGATTTGATTTGATTAATTTTAAATTAATATATGAATTATCTACTTTGGGTTTTAAATAAATCCTAATCCTATTCAATTGGGAATTTCCACATCCTATAAATAGGCAGGTACTCATCCAATATTTTTTCCACAATATTTGTCCAAATTTCTGTAGGAACGAAATCGTAAAGCGCAATACTCTAGAGGGGGGGGGGTGAATAGAGTTGGCAGCAGAATAATGCTAATTAAAAAATGTTAGCAGCAAGATCACAGAATAATAATCACAACTAAATAATGTAAAGACAGATAAGAAAGCAAACGCAAAGACAGCGATGTATACTGGTTTCCCTCTGTTGAGGACTAGTCCAGTCGGTAGAACTCTTGCTACCAGTTGAATCCACTATTGGCAAAAACTGCAAGTTTTCTTACGAAGTCCTTGCAACTTCTACAACGCGAGCTTTGATACGAAGAACTCGTCCAACTTCAATTGTGAAGAGGTATTCTTCTAGCAAGCCTTCTGATTACAATCACTCTGAAACTTCTAGACCGTACCGCACTGACAAATCGACTAGAGGATTGTAACTGGCTTGGGATCTGAAAATTAAAGCTCGAGAAAAACTCTTTGGAAGACTGAAAGCTTTGAGTAGAGAGAAGATTGAAAGTGAATAAGTGAGTAAAATGATCGAAATCCTTCTCTATTTATAGGAGTTCCAAAAACAGAATTCTGGCAGAATTCGGACAGAATTCAGGCAGAACTCGATGAGCAAATCTCGGTCAAATCCGCAACTGCAGGAGGACCAAGTTCCAAGGAATTCAAAAATCAAAACGGCCACTAACCGAACTCTGGCCGAGTTCTGTCAGGGTTAGGTTATGTTTTTAAAATTAGTTTTGGGAAATTTTGAAAACCTTTTTGGAGCTTTTGTAAATAAGAATGTTTTTCAAAACTAAGGAAATTTTAAAAACATTTTGAAATCATTTTGGAATAGCCTATTTGCCAGTACGACTCGGTGTACAAAGTATTCCTAGACTCAAATAAAATAAAAAATACATTGCTCAAAGAAATACAGACTCGAACAGGCAAACAACACTTTGGTCTTGAACTGTGTAGATAGCTGTTCTTGATCGTGTCCAAGAGTCCGAGATATCCTGACTAGTTCCATATATCGAGACAGAGTTTGATCAATTATTAAAATCAGTTTGACCATATGACCAATGGGCCAACAATCTCTCCCATTTTGATAATTGACAAACTATGAATGATATAACATCTTTTGAGTAAGATACCAAAAATAGTTCAACATTGTTCAAAATTGTTCAATCCCTGTATTATTCTCAAAAAAAAAATGTTAGATCCTATTTTCTGTCCCGTTGTCGCTTAGCAAAATAATTGCAAAAGAGAAAAACTCCCCCGCAATCAATGCATAAGAAACAAGCAGTGAAGAAACACAAGAAAAATAATGTCTCATGCAGTTTATAATATAACAGAATTAATACAACAGTGAGAATAATAGAGAATTATGTCACAAGCAGTTTATAATATAGAAGCAGATAAAGATGCTACAAATAAATAAACTGATGTGAAAAATAAACTACGAATCCCATAAAGATAAATGATGTTCAAGAGACATCAATAAAATATCCAGTACAAGTCTGATAATAAAAAGATAAAAAGATAGAAACTTGGAATGTCGGAGCATTTCCAAGTATACAGTAGACAATATCTAAGTCTCAAAAATCAGCTAATATATCACATCTCCTCCTCCTCCTCATCATCATCATCATCAACATGACCGACATGTCCAGAGGGACCAGCTCCAGAGGTACCAGAGCCAGAAGGGTGAGGAGGGGCGCCAGTATAAAACTCACCGACATATTCTCGAGGAGGAGCACGGTCAGAACGGTACCAATCATATGCGTTACCGGGCTGAAAGTAGGCATGAACAGCCTCATCCTCACAGCGGTAACCAGAGAAGGCTAGATCTCTAGGAATAGAACCGATAGAATGTCCAGTCTGAGCAAATCGGAGATCAGCTAGAGAATTTGCTATCGTCTGATAACGAGTGACATCGCGGAACTCACGTTCGCGGGCTATATCCGTCATCGAGACATGCAAATCAGAAAGATGCTGGTGTATGCCTTCAAAGGTCATGGCATACTGCTGAGTAGGTGGAGGAGGTAGAGCAGTAGGAGGAGCAGCAGCAGTCATACTACGACGAGATAACTTAAGAAACTTGGGCTCAGGGTCTTGAGTACAAGTTGACAAATCAATATCAAAACGCTGGAAGATGCGTGGGAGAATCATCGCATAAGAGAGATTTTTATCTCTTGCACGACAACGTCCCATCATCTGGATAATGGTCTTAGGGGCAGAAAAAGGAATCCCCTTAAGAATGTGATACATAGCAGATAGTTCAAGTGATGTGACATTATCCTTTGAAGTAGACTTCGGAAGGAGAGTGGAGTAGATGATGTGGTGCAATTCATAATTAAACAAGTTCAAGTTGTTTGCCTTGAACTTTCCAGAGCGAACTCGATCAGGTGCACAGAGTTCAGCTTTAAAACTAGCAAGTGTCATACCGTCGGGAAAATCAAATTCAGTGATATCAACAAGCGGTGCACCTTCGTTAGATAGACCAAGGATTTCCGCTAAGAGGACATCATTGAACTCGATGTCTAGTCCGCCAACACGAGTACTTACGTCAAACGTATTTAATATGATATTGCAGTAGAAAAGTCTAATGGCATTAGTAGCTACCGGGAAACAAAGTTTAACAATGTGTTGTAACCCTAATGCCTCAAAATAAGGGCGGTGTTCTGGAAACACAGTCCATTTGATAGGAGCGCCTGTGTATATGGATCTCATGGAAAAGTCTCCATACCACAGAAGGGCTTGATCTAGGGTTTGAAAATAAAACCCATCGAACGCTCCATCGCTCGATTGAACTGGTAAAAAGAGGGAATCCGTGGGTGGATTCGAAGATGATCCTTCCTCACTAGGATTGGTCGTCTTCTTCCTCTTGAAGGGGTTAAATCCCTTAGGCGGCATTGTGCAATAAAAGTAAATATGCACGAAATTGAAAGGAGAAGAAATACGGAGTTATACCTCCCGAGATTCAAGTATGTTGTAGAGGACAACGATCTCCGCACGAATCCAAAATTTGGATGGATTTCACCACGTAGATAGGGAGAAACGGAGTGGTGAAGAACTGGGGTTTGAGGGCTCTCGCGCGACTGTTGTTGCTATGATGGTGGTGTTTAGAAGCAATGAAGAAGAAAGGCTCTCGGGTTCTGGTTATATAACCAGATACCTTTAACCGAACTCGGGCCGAATTCGGTCCGAATTCTGGCCGAATTTGCCTGGGGTTGGTTTGGAACACTTTCTTTTTCATTGGCTCATTTCAAAGATTTAATTCAAAGATTAGTAATTTCAACATTCAATTAATATAATTAATGTTATTTTATAGATTAAATATCGTTACACAGCGACTGTCTCAGATTAGCTGTAGGAGTACTGTCCCAGCTAGCGGAGGTTCACCGGGGAATTCTTAAGTACCGCTTCGCTTCAATCGTAGTTGTGGTGACAGACAGACTCTTTATTAGCTTGTCTCTAACACAGTTTTTGCGTATTGAAATAAAATCATAAAACAAAATTAATTAATATTATTGACGTCCAAAATTCCTAATTCTCGACGTAAATAATTGAAACGATCTTCTGCTAGAGGTTTTATGAAGATGTCAGCTAATTGATTCTCAGTATCTATGTACACAAGGTCAATATCTCCATTTTGATGATGATATCTAAGAAAATGATGTCGGATCTCGATATGCTAAGTACGAGAATGACATACTGGATTTTTAGTCAAATTAATAGTGCTCGTGTTGTCACAGAAAATGGAAATGTGTGTGTAAAATAAATCATAGTCTTCTAAGGTTTGTTTCATCCACAAAATCTGAGCACAACAACGTCCTGCGGCGATATACTCAGCCTCTGTTGTTGATAGGGCTACAGAATTTTGCTTTTTACTAAACCATGAGACTAAAGCCTTGCCTAAGAAATGACATGTGCCGTTGGTACTTTTTCTATCAACTTTGCATCCAGCAAAATCTGCATCCGAGTAACCAATAAGGTCAAAGGACTTGGTTTTGGGATACCATAAGCCAACAGAAGAAGTGTCCTTAAGGTATCGAAAGATACGCTTAACTGCGCACAGATGTGATTCCTTTGGATTAGCTTGAAAACGTGCACACAGGCAAACACTAAACATAATAGCTGGACGACTAGCAGTTAAATAAAGTAAACTACCAATCATACCTCGATACTTACGTGTGTCGACCGGCTTGCCTTGTTCATCAATATCAAGCTTTGTTGAAGTTGCCATCGGAGTGCCAATAGGTTTGACATTATCCAGATCAAACTTCTTTAGCAAATTTTTTGTGTACTTGGCTTGATTTATGAATGTCCCATTGTCAGTTTGTTTGATTTGCAGTCTGAGAAAGAATTTCAGCTCTCCCATCATGCTCATCTCAAACTCATTCTGCATACACTTAAAGAATTCTTGACACAGAGATTCATCAGTAGATCCAAATATAATATCATCAACACAGACTTGTATTAAGAGAATCTTGCCATTAAAAGACTTAATAAAAAGTGTAGTGTCAACCTTGCCTTTTGAAAAACCGTTGTCAAGTAGGAAGGAGCTTAGACGATCATACCAAGCACGAGAGGCTTGTTTTAAACTGTATAAAGCTTTCTTCAACTTGAAAACATGATCATGGTTTTTAAAATCTGTGAAACCTGGAGGTTGTGCTACAAAAACTTCTTCTTTTATAAAACCATTTAAAAATGCACTCTTGATATCCATTTGAAATAATTTGAAATTATGAAAATATGCAAATGCATATAACATACGAATGGATTCTAATCTCGCAACCGGGGCATAAGTCTCATCATAGTCGATACCTTCTTCCTGATTATATCCTTGAGCTACGAGTCGAGCCTTATTACGAGTCACTAAACCATTCTCGTTCAGTTTATTTTGGAATACCCAACGGGTGCCAATGACCGGATGATCAATAGGCTTGGGAACAAGTTCCCAAACTTGATTCCGTTCAAATTGGTTTAATTCCTCTTGCATAGCATCTATCCAAAAAATATCACTACATGCTTCATCAATAGTTTTGGGTTCTAGCTGTGAAATGAATGCAACACTAGAAACAATATCTCTACTGGATGTACGAGTACTTACACCTTTGGTAATATCACCAATTACCAAATCCTTTAGATGATCAGCCATAAATTTTAATCTTTTCGGCAGACTCTGAAGGTAGCTGGTTCCTGGATCTTCTCTAGGAGGATCAGCTAGTGCCGAGCTTGGTTGAGAATCAGCTGGTGTTGAGCTTGGTACAGTTAGATCTTCGTCATTGTCATCGATAGTCATTTGGTTCAATTCATCAAATGTGGCGTTGATTGATTCTTCGATGATCATAGTTCGTTTGTTGAAGACTCTGTATCCTTTGCTCTTGGTCGCATAACCTAAAAATATACCTTCATCGGCCTTTTCGTCAAACTTTCCCAAATTGTCTTTTGTATTAAGAATAAAGCATTTACAACCAAATATTCTAAAATATGAAACTGATGGAATTCTATCAAACCATAACTCGAATGGAGTCTTCTTCGATTTGGATCGAATTAGAACTCTATTGAGAACAAAACAAGCTGTATTGACAGCTTCAGCCCAGAAATATTTGGGTAGACTAAACTGGTTTAACATTACTCTGGCCATTTCGGATAGAGTTCTGTTCTTACGTTCCATAACTCCATTTTGTTATGGAGTCCTAGGGCAGGAGAACTCGTGTACAAAACCGTATGTGTCACAAAAATTTTTAAACTCTGCATTCTCAAATTCGCCACCATGATCGCTTCTAATACGAGTGATCATGTAACATTTTTCATTCTGTACTTTCTTACAAAAGGCAACAAATTCGGATAATGCATCATTCTTGCGTGTCAAAAAGTATACCCACGTGTATCTAGAGTAATTATCTACAATTACAAAAGCATATAACTTACCTCCGAGGCTAGCAACTCTGCTAGGACCAAATAAGTCCATATGTAGCAATTGTAGAGGTCTAGTAGTACATACTGCGTTTACTGACTTGAATGTGGATCTGGTAGCTTTGTTCTTTTCACATTGGCTGCATACCGAATCCTTCTTGAATGTTATGTCTGGTAAACCGCGTACTAGCTTCTTCGTGGATAATTTTGAGATTGTGTCCATATTTGCGTGACCGAGTCTCATATGCCACAGATGACTCTCATCACTTTTAGCCATTAAGCATCTACCTGAAATGTTAGTTTCTTCCAACAAATAGAAAATATATATGTTCTCTTCCCTGATACCTTCAAAGATAGTACTACCAGTTGAGCTATCAACTATAATATATTTGTCTTTGCCAAAGTTGATGCCATAACCATGATCAGCTAGATGACTTATGCTGAGTAGATTATGTTTCAACTCGGTAACCAGACAGACATCCTTAATCACAGGATAGGGAGACTTACCAACATCATCGATACCAATGATATACCCTTTCAAGTTGTTACCGAAGGAGACAAAACCTTCCTTCTTTTTCTTCGACAGTGTTGCAAATAGTATAGCGTCACTGGTCATATACCGTGAACAACCACTGTCGAAAATCTATTTGCTTTTAGCATGTGAAAGGTGTTCCACCTACAAAATAGTTTACAGATAAAACTTTTGGTACCCATTTCTTGTAGGGTCCTGAAATGTTAGCTTTTGGTATCCATGCATAAATATTTAAATCAATAAGCTTTCTGATTCTACATGAAGGAGAAATATGATCAATGAGGCCACAATAATGATATTGTGCATGTTGAGTGTTGAAAGCTGAGTGGTGTGCATGGTTGGTAGGTTTAGGTTTTCTAGTATAGAAGAAAGCATACCTATAATCCTGTTTGGGCTTATCCTTTTGAGGTAAAGGTTTGATAGGGTTAGGTCTGACAGTGTTTGGTTTGGAAATGTTCCGATTATTCGGTAAGTGATACGTGTTAGGGTAGGAAGTAGCAGTCTCAGGCTGTTTTCCTAACCTAATTTCCAATCTTTTGGAAGTGTCATACAACTTAGTATAGTCAGAAGTGAGTGCTTCCATTCTGACTTGTGCACATTGAAGACTTTTCTTCTCTTTAGAAAGGTCTTCTTTCAGTTGGTCAATAACCTTGTCTTTCTCTTCAGATGACTTGATAGTCTCGTGTAATAAGAGCTTGACAGATGAAAGCTCACCAGACTCACTAACATTATTTCTAACCTCAGCTAGTTGGTCGGTAAGTTTTCCTATTTCACCTTTGTACTCTTTGAGTACCTTCTTAGAGGTCTGATATTTGTTACGCAGTTTCATGTAATCATTTATCAGTTCACCGAAGGCATCTCCTAATTGCTCAAAGGTGAAGTCATCATATGTATCAACTACAGGTTCAGAGAGTACCTGATCGGATGCCATAAAGCATAAATTTGCAGCGTCTTCTGATTGTTCATCTTCTGAGTCGTTGGCTTCACTTTCATGCCATATGCTGGTGTTGGCATATCTCCGAGATGTTTATCTCTTGAGGTTCCCTTTCTCATACCTGTTGCTCTTCTTGCTTGATGATGAGTTTGTAGGACAATCCTTCTTCATATGTCCCTTCTTCTTGCAGCCATAGCAGACAGCATCATCTTGATACCAGTTGTTGCTGCTATTGTTTTCTTTGGCTTTCTTCTCATATCTCATGAATCTTTTGAATTTCCATGCTAGGAGTGCCTGATCTTCAGCATCAGATTCACTACTGTTTGAATCACCTTCAGCAGCTTTTCTGTGCTGAGCCTTGAAAGCGATCATCTTCTCCTTTGGTGCAGGCTCTTCAAAATCTTGTAGCTCCAGTTCATGAGTGAGTAGCTTACCCATGAGTACTTCGAGGGACATAGTTGTGAGGTCGTTCCCTTCAATGATCGCAGTAGCCTTTGGAATCCAGTTCTTGGTAAGTGCTCGCAGGAGTTTACAAATCTTTTCATAGTTACTGTAATCTTTGCCTAGGGAGGACAAAGGATTTACAATATCCAAGAATCTTTCGAACATCTGAGTAACTGTTTCGTTGGCTTCATCTTGAATACCTCATACTCTTGAGTAAGTCTGCTGACCTTTGATTCTTTGACTTGAGTCGTGCCTTCATGTGTGACTTCAAGAAGCTTCCACACTTCATTAGCAGTTGTGCAGATAGACACTCTGTTAAGTTTAGTTCTGTCTAAAGTACAAAATAAAGCGTTAATAGCACGTGCGTCAAGACTGGCCTTTTTCTTTTCTTCCTCTGTATATCTGTTATGGGGTTTTTCAACTAAAACTCCATCAACATTTATACGAGGTGGCTATTGATAGCCATCAATAACAATATACCATAAATCAAAGTCAAGTGATTTCAAGAAGAAACTCATCCGTGTTTTCCAATAGGTATTGTTCGTACCATCAAACAGTGGAGGTCTGTTTGTGGCCTGGCCTTCACTTGTGAATTTCATAGTTGCCATGTGTTGTGCTGTGATCTATATAACAATTAGTTAAAAGAATAAATAATTGTAATGTTACCTTGCTTTACCTGTAACACCAGTTCTGATACCAATTGTAGGAACGAAATCGTAAAGCGCAATACTCTAGAGGGGGTGAATAGAGTTGGCAGCGGAATAATGCTAATTAAAAAATGTTAGCAGCAAGATCACAGAATAATAATCACAACTAAATAATGTAAAGGCAGAGATAAGAAAGCAAATGCAAAGACAGCGATGTATACTGGTTTCCCTCTGTTGAGGACTAGTCCAGTCGGTAGAACTCTTGCTACCAGTTGAATCCACTATTGGCAAAACTGCAAGTTTTCTTATGAAGTCCTTGCAACTTCTACAACGAGAGCTTTGATATGAAGAACTCGTCCAACTTCAATTGTGAAGAGGTATTCTTCTATCAAGCCTTCTGATTACAATCACACTGAAACTTCTAGACCGCACCGCACTGGCAAATCGACTAGAGGATTGTAACTGGCTTGGGATCTAAAAATTAAAGCTCGAAAAAAACTTTTTGGAAGACTGAAAGCTTTAAGTAGAGAGAAGATTGAAAGTGAATGAGTGATTTAAAATGATCGAAATCCTTCTCTATTTATAGGAGTTCTAAAGACAGAATTCTGGCAAAATTCGGGCAGAATTCGGGCAGAACTCAATGAGCAAATCTCGTTCAAATCCGCAACTGCAGGAGGACCAAGTTCCAAGGAATTCAAAAATCAAAACGGCCACTAACCGAACTCTGGCTGAACTTTGGCCGAGTTCTGTCAGGGTTAGGTTATGTTTTTAAAATTAGTTTTGGAGAATTTTGAAAACCTTTTTGGAGCTTTTGTAAATAAGAATATTTTCAAAAACTAAGGACATTTTAAAAACATTTTGAAATCATTTTGGAATAGCCTATTTGCCAGTACGACTCGGTGTACAAAGTATTCCTAGACTCAAATAAAATAAAAAATTCATTGCTCAAAGAAATACAGACTCGAACAGGCAAACAGCGCTTCGGTCTTGAACTGTGTAGATAGCTGTTCTTGATCATGTCCAAGAGTCCGAGATATCCTGACTAGTTCCATATATCGAGACAGAGTTTGATCAATTATTAAAATCAGTTTGACCATATGACCAATGGGCCAAAAATTTCCATAAAGTGAGTGCATCGTGTCCATGACCGTGTCCGTGTCCCATCCACTACTTATCTTCCTTTACATATACAAATTTCTCGCGTCCGACAACCCCGGACGCCAATCCATCCCGTGTCTCGCAGGACACTTCTCCCAGCCCCTCCTCTGTTGTGTCGGACACTCCCGACCCAAACCTTAAACCTAACTCGGCCCCTGTCCACTACCCTACACGACGTCCACACCGTCGTCAGCAAACCATCTCCATCGCACCAGCCTACTGTCCAGCCCCGACCAACTACTAACCCAAAACACCTACACTGCCACAACCATCATCAACATCAACCGTCACCACCTCCCTTACCAAAACTCAAACCCAAGCCCACCAAAAACACCATCACCAAACAAACAAATTTGGTCGAGAAATCCTCACCTGAGTTCCGGCCAAGTCTCGGCGAACCTTCGCAACGGCCGCGTACCAGCGCCGTTGGCCGCCTCGGTCCCGTGCCTACGGGCGCGACCAACACCCTCTGGGTTCGCGCACGTCTGCCTTCGTCGTACGCGCGGCAGCGGCCACGCTCTGCCCCTATTCTGACCGGCGCACGCCTGAGCCTTCGGCGCACCGCTGAACCACCGCCTCCCGTGCCCGACTGCCGGACGCTGAGGCTGTACAGGGAAGCCGCTCCTTCGCAGCGCTTCCTAGTCGCCGGCGCCGCCGCGAAAACCCAACCCGAACCCCGAGTTCTTCTCCTCCGCCTGAGCTCCCCCATCCTCCACCTCACTCCGACGCCGCCGACTTCCCAAACCCTCGCCACCGCCATCCGCGCCGTCCGCCACCCTCTCCCGACTTCAAACCCTCCGCCGCCGGCCACCTCTGCCGTGTGCAGCTCCGCCCAGCGTCGAGCAACCCTTCCCGACCACCGCACCTCCCGATCTCCGCCGAAACCCTCGCCGCGCGACCAACTCCCTCTTCCTCCTTCACCGCCGCCCTCTTTCACACTCCGTCGTGCCGCCTCTCTTTCCACTGCCCTCCGACAGCGTCACCGGAGTTTCCCCGACGGCCGCGACCTCCGACCCCTCTCTCTCTCCCACTCGTCTCCTTCCCCCCTTTTTAATTTTTTTCTTTTGCAAAGGCTTGGTTCGGAACTGTGTGTTTTGTTGTTTTTTATTATTATTATTATTATTATTATTTTTATTGCTGTTAATTGTTGTTGTTGTTATTATTATTATTATTATCATTTATTTCTATTGTTGATTTATTATTATAATTATTATTATTATCATTACTATTATTGTAAATTTACTATTACTAGTTTTATTACTACTATTATAAACAGTATGTATATTCCATGTATTTTGGATATTAAATTATTTGTAGGTATAAATTATTAGAAGTCTTATTTTAACACCATGTTTCTTTTATGATATTCGATCTAAATTTTTCCGTATATTTATCTAAATTTTAGTTGCCTAAAATAAAACAATTCTTAATATTTTCCAAAACATTTTATTTATATATTTTCACTGATAAAATACGATTTCCTACATAGAATTTTATTTTACAAACTTGGAGTTTTTGCCAAAAACAAAATTTCTTGAGTATAAGTATTTTACCATAAATTATTTTGACTCATAAAAACTAGTTTTCAAGTATTACAAATACCTTCAAATTATATATATATTAATCTTCCAAATTCCTTCGATCTTTCTCCAGCCCGCGACTAAGCCCTTCGTTCCTAATCTCTTGGCAAATTCTAAACTACATTATGCCTACCCTAACTAACTTGACCCTTCTGGACCCAATGGAACTATTCGTGCCACCATCAGAGGTCACCTTGCATAGTTGTTGTACCGAAGTCACAGTTCGTGCCACCTTGATCATCGTAGCACACCAGACGTCCTACCAGGCAAGATACCTTGCCATTTGTTGTTTACTTATTTTAGCTCATATTTCATGTATTGTCATTATTTTCTTTACGCAAAATAAACTGTGATACATGGCATAACCTGTTAGAACTTACTGTTCATTTATATTCTTGCTATGTATTATTTTTCTTACACATTAAACCTAGATTTAAGGGACCACCTTGTGTGTTGCATTCATTGGCCATGACACGTTGTACCACGAAGTTGTGTGTCGCATGTATAACACGGAAGTGCGTAATTGGCTGGCCACCAGTACGTACAAGCCGTGCGATAGGAATAACTGCTAATAGAGATTGCATGCTAGTTTGACTTAGCGGTTATAGTGGTTTGTGTTGTGGATACAACACAATAGGCATTGGGCGAGGAGAACAATTCCTTAGCGTATGGGCTTCGATGCACTTTCCCTTTTGTAACCCGTGAGCTCCCCGGAGACGCGGGTCAGCTTACCCAAGATTACTGACGGCCACTGGCGATTCTGCGGAACGTTATGCTCTTATTGATTGGGCCTCTAGTGCCCCAAGGGGGGACTATGCCGATCCTATTCAGCCAGGGCCCATGCGTAGGAATGATTGTTCTTAACTATATTTCACTTAGAATGGTAGGCTACCTTATCTGTTAGGTACGAGTACTTTTGGTTTGGGTACTTGTATCTGACCTTGGCTTGGAACAATAACTTGTCGCAGATTAGTTTGTCACATCTTGTCCTTGTTTGGTTGTAGGTGTGACTCACTACTTCGATGAGAAGGTATTGAACCTTGTTGGGGTCCAGATACCATATTGGATTCTTAGCATGGAAAGATACGTCACCGTGAATTAGTTTACCATCTCCTGTCCTTGTTTGGTTGGGGGGATGGTACGCTCGTTCAGTATGTGCGTATTGGACCATGTTATAATTCGATTGACTTATTTATTTGAGCAATAATTATTCAGTTTATATGGCATGATATTATGTGTCTTGTTATGTCCCTCTGAGGACCTGGTTATCTCTCCAGGTGTGTGCTATTGTCTTTCGCAGGTGTTCTAGCTCTAGCCGTGTTCATTGCTATTTTTCGATGATGATTGCACTTAGATCGTCTTCGCTTCGCCCGCCAAAAATCATTTCTTTTCTCATGTATTTTTCTTTTACTTGTTGGTAGTGGATTTATCTCCGCCCAACATATTGTATCAAGACAAATTCATAATTGATTATATAATATCTTTTATTCTTGTGGATGAGATTAGTTATGGTTCTACTGCATTTTACAGCTTATGTATTAATACGAGGCCTATGTACTTCGTATGAATACAACTGGCATATCTATGTTCCTAGTCCTACGTATTTTGGGACTGGGGCGTTACACATGGACCTACGACACGTGTCCTTTGACTCGATTCAGCCTATGAAGGGGTGCTAATCACCCAAGATCTCAGCAACTGAAAGATCCTCTCCATTGCTACGTGTCAGCTCTGTCGCAGCCCACAAAGGCAACATGAAGGATTCAACTCCTCAATCAGAGCGCATCGCCCATGTGCCTCCATCAGCAATCACCATATGGCGTTCCTACGACCAAGCGCATCCGACATATGTGCGCATGAGCAGCCAGCCTGCAAGCTATAAATAGAGGGATCATTTCCTTCTTCCACATCTAAGGATACGCCGAGATACATATACAGAGACAGACTTACGAATACACACAGAGAGACAGATACAGACACTCAACGTCTTCTTTCTCTCCGCAAGCTCCGACACCCAGAGAAACTCTGTGAAACCCATAATTTGTATTTAATAATTAAATAATGATATTATTAGTATTTCGAAATTATTATTATTATTGTTAATATTACTATTAAATATTTTTGGATGAAAAAGGATTTCGAAAGTAAATATAACATGGATTTTTGTTTTTGGACCCAGACCCGAGTCCGAACCCAGACCCAGGCCTGAGCCTAACCCAATCTTTCTCCCATTTTCTTAATTCCAAATTTTGACTTGGTTTATATTAATAATAATAATAAAAAAAATAATAAATAAAATAATTAGCTTTGGCTGGTCTCGTAGGACCAGCACTCACGAGTTGGCCAAACAACCCAAACTTAGTCACCCCACTTCCCCTCTCTCCTTACGTTTCTCCCCATGAATACTTACAGCCACAACTCCTCAACTCCACTCCTCCTTATAACTCCTCTCTTCAAACACTCATCACTCCTCTTTATTACTCCCATCCACCAACTCTCCTTTAATAACTCATCCCCCACTCTCCCTTGCTCACGTACACCAGAGGAATAACCCTCTTCTCTTTAATCTCTCTCACCCTCACTCTCTGTTAACAAAAACTCTCAAATCTCACTCAAACTCTCAAACCCCTCTCTCTCTCTCCCTCTGTTCTCTTTTGGAGAGCTCCTTCCGCGGCCGACCCAGTGGCCAGCGCCACCCGCCCCGTCCAGTGGAGCTCCGAGCTCGTCCCGCCTCCGCGGTTCCCAAGCCCCCTTTCTCCGGCCGGATCCGCCACCGCGCCGCCTCCCGCGAGCGCCACCGTCCGTGGCCGACGCCTCCCGCACCGCCCTCTCCGTCCGGCCGAGCCCCTGTGGCCGCGGCTCCCTCCGCCGCAGTCAGCCCGGCGATTCCCCGCCGGCAGAACCCCGACCCCGCTGCGCTGTCCGCGTCCCGCCGCGTCAGCGTGCTCCGCTGCGCTGTCCAGCGCCCTTTCCCGCGGTCCTTGCTGTCCCCTCCGGCGTTTCCGCTGTCCGTGGACTCTCGTCGCTGTTTGGAACTTCGACCTGCTGCCGACTTTGTTCGGATTTCTTTCCCGAGATTTTTCCCGTGGCTCCCCGCCAACGGAAACTGGTAATTTCTGGATAGTCACAGTAGTTCGTCCCCGTAGAGTCGATGATGATAGATCGGTCCCCCGGTTCCCTCTCGGGAATCCGGTTAGCTGCGTTATATATTTTCGTTTAACTGCGTTAGATTAATTTCCTGTGTTTTACTTGCTGGGTTGGTGTGATTTGGATGGATTATGGATTCCCGGATATTTCGGGAATTATTCGGTGGTGTTGGAATTATTCGGTGGTGTTGGAATTATTTTTATGTGGCTTGGAATCATTTTGATGGATATTTCTGTGGATTATTTTGGGTTGAAAAATATTTGCAGGAGTTTGTTGGCGCACTTCCCAGTTCTTGGGTTTGTCCCGAAATAGAGGAAGTGCTGCCCAAATTTTTACAAAAAACTATATTTTTATTAATTTCAAAACTGGCTTTCGAAAATGAATTTCTAAACTAATTTTTCGGGCGACGACCGTACCGGTCTGTGGGCCCTGGCGAAATGCAAACGCACCGGTCCGACCGGACGTTGGGGTATTAGTCGAAGTTTGAGGAATGGACCGAGTCTGAGACTCTTAGTTTCATTTTCAATTATTTTATTTAACATTTAGGCTATTTATAATTAGATATTTAATTCTTGCACTTTAATTATTTATTTCAGTCATTTTCTCTTATTTATTGTAAAAGAAAATTGTACAGGGCATAAGCCCATAACTCTAGGATGATTAGCTGTGCCCATGTATTGTTTAGCGTAGGTTTTATTCTCTTTTCTGGGTTGATGTTGATTTTGGGTGGTTTTAGATTTGGACGTATAAATCGTAGTTAGAACGTAATCATTTTATAATTAATTAGGAATTAAATAAATGGATAAATATTAGTAGGATAACTAGTTCATGATTTACCACTATAAGAAACTATATTTTTATAGCTATAGTACAAAAAGCACAAAGTCTTCCAAAGATAATTGGTTCTTGCATTATTTTCTAAATAATCAAATTAACCGGTTTAATCAACTCACGTAGTTGCGACGTAATCGTTAGCTGTAGCTTAAATAACAATTAAAACCTGACTAGGACTTACTACTAGAGATTCCAATTAGCACACTTAGCCTGGTTATACAAAGGATCTAAGTCGAGTTCTCAACTGTAGGAACTCGAAGTTACAACTGACGTTCCTCCTCGGTACCGACTCGTCTTTCCAGTCATTCTAATACAAAGGCAAGTGCAGTTATGTCTATTTGGTAATTTATCTAGTAATTGTTTTATTGCAATTTTAAACCACATTGCTACACGGAACTCTCTCCTAGAGTTCGAATATTGACTCATCGATTGAATCTGAGCTATGACCAATACCCCTATATTGTATCATTGATTGTGCGAGCTGATTCCTCCTATACACGAGGATAGGCCGGACCGTATCATTAGGATATAATTGAATCATCCCAAGCCGGTCATAGTTCGTTACCTACTCAAATCACATTGTTTTCAATTGTAGAATTATGAAAAATATTGTTAAAGTATTTCAAATTGTTTAACATTGCAAATTTCAAATTATTATTTGAATTATTGGATATTCGTAATTGTACTTTGCTCCCTCCTGACTGGAGACCCAACATTTTAGGTATCACTGATGAGGCTTTGTTACGCGATCCCAAGACGAGGAATTCGAGATTGCTGAGCTGTTTGCCTAGAGTTTTCTTTTATTCATGATGTATAAAAAAAAATTGGTTTAAGTTGTATCTTTTATTTCATTGTAAAAGTTTAATAAAGTTTTATTTCCGAATTTTGAGTTGTGACAAATATAGTGTTGTTGTATGGTTATCTGCTACTGAACAGCTTACTGCCGCCGTCTCAACAACGGTGCAGGCTGGGCATGATCCGATTCGACCCAAAAAATTGGGACCGGGTCGTGACATGTTTTTAGTGGTGGCCCATGCAGGTCTGAACAACAACTTAGGAAAACATACCTAGAAACAATTAGAACACTAGAACATCAATTTGTCACAACATAGGACCGAAATATATTATAAATAAATATTTTTGTTTGATTATAGACTGGTAGGATACCTTGCTTATGTATGCATCCTAAATCTTCCAGAGAATGACCATTGACCAAATCCTACTGGCGATGAGGTGTCATCTCCGGATCATACCCCATCTCCTCAACCAAGCCCAGGGCCCTTTCCCTCGCGGCTGTTTGACCGTCCTCATAATGCATCCAGTGAAGTTTTCACTACACTGGCGATTCCTACCTCATCTCAACTGAGTTGCATTTCCTTGGTGGAGTATCCATTTTTTGTTGCTCCACCAGTACCAGCAAACACCTTCCAAATGGTTACCCTATTTTAAGAAATCATGGAGATCCAGAAAGCACAAGTTGAAGCCAGCAGGAACAGAAGAATACCACGAGAGAAGACATGAAGAACGTCATGATGTAGCCTTAGTTATCTCCAACCAAGTTAGAGCAGAACTTTTGTCCTAGGAAGGATACCCTTGAATCTAGAAGATATTGGGTCCCATCGAGTACTCTACTTTTCGGCAGCCTTGCAGTAAGAAGCTTTGGGCTTGTAACTATTGCAAGAGGCCTGGTCATCAGGCCATTAGTTGTCGCAAGAGATTGGGACAATGTTTGGCTTGTGGATCTGCTGAACATCGGGTAAAGGACTGCCCTTATCTGTCTATCAAGCCAGAGCTCATAGGCCAGCAACACCTGTTAGGCCACAACCTAAGGACCCTCTTCCTATTCAGCAGACCCTGCCCCTTACAATAAGGCATGATTCAGACTCGAAGATCATAGAAGATGAAGGACCAGATCTATGAACTGAAGGCTCTAGGATTTATTCAGGGTGGAACTTCACCTTAGGGAACACCTATCTTGTTTTTGCCCAAGAAGGATGGAACAACGGATGTGCATCGGTTACCAGACACTAAAGAACAAGTACTTTCTGCCGGATCGAGGATCTGTTTGATCTGGTTATGTGGAGTTAGGATGTTTCGAAGTTTGACTTAAAATTTGACTTCCATCAAATCAAAGTCAGGAAAGAGGACATTTCCAAGACGGCGTTCAAACACCAAGTATGGGTAGTTTTCTTTGGTCAGGACGTTAGACTGACAAATGCTTCTGCTGTGTTCTTGAATCTCATGAACAGAGATTTTCATGAGTATTTGAATCAGTTTATCTTCTCCATAGATAACATTCTGATATTTGAAGACTGAAGAAGAGCATGAAGAACACCTGAGGAAGTTTTGGAAACTTTGAGGAAAAAGAAATTCTATGGTAAGTTATCTGAACGTGGATTTTTGACAAGGTGGACTTTTGGCCATGTGGTCAAGAGAAGAAATTTCGATGGAAGATAGCTGTTGTTGAAGAGTGGTATATCCCAAGTTCAATTCGAAGGATCCTTGAACTTGGCCGGCTACTACCAGAGGTTCGTGAAGGATTTCGCCAAGATTGCTGAGCCGATGACGAAGTTCACTTGGAAGAATGAAGAGTTCATCTGAACGAAAGATTGCCAGGCGGCATTGAGGAGCTGAAGAAGAGACTTACCACTACACCAATCCTTGCGCTACCCGCAGGAACCGGTGGGTTCTCAATTTACAGTAATGTCTCTGGAAAAGTACTGGGTTGCGTTCTTCAACAACATGGAAAAGTAATTGCTTACACATGTAGGCAACTACAGACTCATGAGAAGAATCATCCCACACCTAAATTTGAATTGCTGTAATTATCTTTACTTTGAGGCTATGGAAGCAGGATTTTTGTGGAAAGGGAGTGAAAATATGTACGGACTACCAAAGTCTGAAATATGTCTTCACTCAGGAAGGGCTGAATGTTAGACTAAGAAGCTGGCTGAAGCAGATAAAGAATTTCGACATCAACCTGCAGTACTATTCAGGTAAGGCTAATGTGGTTACTGATGCACGTGGTCGATACTGATGGCGAAGTTCTTAGCCAAGGAGTGGCACCTACTAGAAGACGTCGAGAAGCTTGGACTGGAGGTTATACTACCTGGAGATAGAAGGACGGAGCTGGATGCTGATTCAGTATTGATGAAGTTTGAGGCTGATGGAAAAAAAAATCAAGAGGACGTAGTTTCAAAACGAGGCACTTTGCAGGCTTAGAGATCAAGTGTTGGCAGGAACACCTGAGGGTTTTTGAATTGATCAGCATTGGAACTCTGAAGGATGGTGCGAGACTTTGCGTGTCGGCTGACAAACGGAGGAACAAGTTGATGAAAGAAATGCACCAGTCGCAGTATTCCATAAATTCAGGAGATAATAAGTTGGAATATGCCTCCATTGATTGGTGTTATGGAATAAAGAAGGACAATTCCAGGTATGGAAATTAGATATGAATTTGTCAATCTGAGGAATTTAGCAAGAGAACAACCAGTTTATTGCAGCCGCTGGACAATTCGGAGTGGAAGTAGAAGCATATAACAATGAACTTTGAGTAAGGATTGCCTTGTTCCCAAGGAGGGAAGGGCACCAATTGGATTATAGAAAACCGACTGACTAAGTCAGCACAGTTTCAAAGTTGGTTTATCCACTAAGAAGTGGGCAGCATTGTTCGGGAAGCACGCCTACTGGATTCATGGAGTACCGCGGGACGAGCAATCAGAGAGGTCAATCCAGACGCTTGAAGATGTTTTGAGATTTTGCGTCTCGGGATTTGGAAGGTCTTGGGAAGACCAAATTGCTTTTGGTGAAGTTTCTCCTACCAGAGGAACAATCAGTTTTGACGGAGCTGGAAATTGAGGCCAGATACATCAGGCCATTTGAAGTTTAAGACGCGTTGGAAGTAGCGTACCAGTTAGCTCTACCAGCTAATCTTGAGAATGTGCAACGTCTTCTACGTCACAGCTCAGACGTTACATTTCGGATCTGAGTCACATTTTGGATAATTCAGAACTAAAGATTGGAATCAACCTTTCAGTGCCAGAGAAATCAGTTGCAAGTCTAGTCAGAGATGAGAAGAAATCAGAATTTGAGCCATCACTTAAACTCCTATTCCTTATCTTTTCTTTTTCGTTCTAAATTTGACTAATGCTGCTAAGTTAGCCTAGTTTTGCAAGCTATCTCTTTAATCAAGCTTGATCATGACGATATTTATTGGGTGCACCCACTAATATATTGTCTAATCAGGACCGGTGCATGATGGTCTGATCAACCTCGTGTACTTTGGTTCGCTTTTGTATTTTTCTACATGGATGATATCATAAACCGTCTCATCTACGACTGCCTTGGAAATTCTTATTGTTGGACCTGAGTTATGGGCGCAGTACCCGTACCTGTTTTGATTCTCCTACCTTGCCTTTAATTTCGAGGACGAAATTTTCTAAGGAGGGAAGATTGTGAAACCCATAATTTGTATTTAATAATTAAATAATAATATTATTAGTATTTCGAAATTATTATTATTATTGTTAATATTACTATTAAATATTTTTGGATGAAAAAGGATTTCGAAAGTAAATATAACATGGATTTTTGTTTTTGGACCCAGACCCGAGTCCGAACCCAGACCCAGGCCTGAGCCTAACCCAATCTTTCTCCCATTTTCTTAATTCCAAATTTTGACTTGGTTTATATTAATAATAATAAAAAATAATAATAATAATAAATAAAACAATTAGCTTTGGCTGGTCTCGTAGGACCAGCACTCACGAGTTGGCCAAACAACCCAAACTTAGTCACCCCACTTCCCCTCTCTCCTTACGTTTCTCCCCATGAATACTTACAGCCACAACTCCTCAACTCCACTCCTCCTTATAACTCCTCTCTTCAAACACTCATCACTCCTCTTTATTACTCCCATCCACCAACTCTCCTTTAATAACTCATCCCCCACTCTCCCTTGCTCACGTACACCAGAGGAATAACCATCTTCTCTTTAATCTCTCTCACCCTCACTCTCTGTTAACAAAAACTCTCAAATCTCACTCAAACTCTCAAACCCCTCTCTCTCTCCCTCTGTTCTCTTTTGGAGAGCTCCTTCCGCGGTCGACCCAGTGGCCAGCGCCACCCGTCCCGTCCAGTGGAGCTCCGAGCTCGCCCCGCCTCCGCGGTTCCCAAGCCCCCTTTCTCCGGCCGGATCCGCCACCGCGCCGCCTCCCGCGAGCGCCACCGTCCGTGGCCGACGCCTCCCGCGCCGCCCTCTCCGTCCGACCGAGCCCCTGTGGCCGCGGCTCCCTCCGCCGCAGTCAGCCCGGCGATTCCCCGCCGGCAGAACCCCGACCCCGCTGCGCTGTCCGCGTCCCGCCGCGTCAGCGTGCTCCGCTGCGCTGTCCAGCGCCCTTTCCCGCGGTCCTTGCTGTCCCCTCCGGCGTTTCCGCTGTCCGTGGACTCTCGTCGCTGTTCGGAACTTCGACCTGCTGCCGACTTAGTTCGGATTTCTTTCCCGAGATTTTTCCCGTGGCTCCCCGCCAACGGAAACTGGTAATTTCTGGATAGTCACAGTAGTTCGTCCCCGTAGAGTCGATGATGATAGATCGGTCCCCCGGTTCCCTCTCGGGAATCCGGTTAGCTGCGTTATATATTTTCGTTTAGCTGCGTTAGATTAATTTCCTGTGTTTTACTTGCTGGATTGGTGTGATTTGGATGGATTATGGATTCCCGGATATTTCGGGAATTATTCGGTGGTGTTGGAATTATTCGGTGGTGTTGGAATTATTTTTATGTGGCTTGGAATCATTTTGATGGATATTTCTGTGGATTATTTTGGGTTGGAAAATATTTGCAGGAGTTTGTTGGCGCACTTCCCAGTTCTTGGGTTTGTCCCGAAATAGAGGAAGTGCTGCCCAAATTTTTACAAAAAACTATATTTTTATTAATTTCAAAACTTTCTTTCGAAAATGAATTTCTAAACTGATTTTTCGGGCGACGACCGTACCGGTCTGTGGGCCCCGGCGAAATGCAAACGCACCGGTCCGACCGGACGTTGGGGTATTAGCCGAAGTTTGAGGAATGGACCGAGTCTGAGACTCTTAGTTTCATTTTCAATTATTTTATTTAACATTTAGGCTATTTATAATTAGATATTTAATTGTTGCACTTTAATTATTTATTTCAGTCATTTTCTCTTATTTAATGTAAAAGAAAATTGTACAGGGCATAAGCCCATAACTCTAGGATGATTAGCTGTGCCCATGTATTGTTTAGCGTAGGTTTTATTCTCTTTTCTGGGTTGATGTTGATTTTGGGTGGTTTTAGATTTGGACGTATAAATCGTAGTTAGAACGTAATCATTTTATAATTAATTAGGAATTAAATAAATGGATAAATATTAGTAGGATAACTAGTTCATGATTTACCACTATAAGAAACTATATTTTTATAGCTATAGTACAAAAAGCACAAAGTCTTCCAAAGATAATTGGTTCTTGCATTATTTTCCAAATAATCAAATTAACCGGTTTAATCAACTCACGTAGTTGCGACGTAATCGTTAGCTGTAGCTTAAATAACAATTAAAACCTGACTAGGACTTACTACTAGAGATTGCAATTAGCACACTTAGCCTGGTTATATAAAGGATCTAAGTCGAGTTCTCAACTGTAGGAACTCGAAGTTACAACTGACGTTCCTCCTCGGTACCGACTCGTCTTTCGAGTCATTCTAATACAAAGGGAAGTACAGTTATGTCTATTTGGTAATTTATCTAGTAATTGTTTTATTGCAATTTTAACCACATTGCTACACGGAACTCTCTCATAGAGTTCGAATATTGACTCATCGATTGAATCTGATTGACTCGGGATATTGGGGGAGTAGTGTAGCGTCTATGACCAATACCCCTATATTGCATCATTGATTGTGCGAGCTGATTCCTCCTATACACGAGGATAGGCCGGACCGTATCATTAGGATATAATTGAATCATCCCAAGCCGGTCATAGTTCGTTACCTACTCAAATCATATTGTTTTCAATTGTAGAATTGTGAAAAATATTGTTAAAGTATTTCAAATTGTTTAACATTGCAAATTTCAAATTATTATTTGAATTATTGGATATTCGTAATTATACTTTGCTCCCTCCTGACTGGAGACCCAACATTTTAGGTATCACTGATGAGGCTTTGTTACGCGATCCCAAGACGAGGAATTCGAGATTGCTGAGCTGTTTGCCTAGAGTTTTCTTTTATTCATGATGTATAAAAAAATTTGGTTTAAGTTGTATCTTTTATTTCATTGTAAAAGTTTAATAAAGTTTTATTTCCGAATTTTGAGTTGTGACAAATATAGTGTTGTTGTATGGTTATCTGCTACTGAACAGCTTACTGCCGCCTGTCTCAACAACGGTGCAGGCTGGGCATGATCCGATTCGACCCAAGAAATTGGGACCGGGTCGTGACAAACTCAGACCTTCATAGAACCGATAACCGTCATCAGATCGTCAATGGAGTTAATGCATTACCACTCGCTCCATCGGCACAAGGGACCCAGATAAACAAAAGTTTACTCCTAGGACTACATCTAAGTCCTACATTGTAACACTGTTCTGTTTTATTGAAATTATATCAAAAGATTTTAATGGCAAACATATTTCTTGAGCCCAATGGACTTAGTTTCTCAGCCGCATAGACTTAATCATCTTGAGCCGCATATACTTAATCATCTTGAGCCGCATGAGAGTTACTTTTCTAGCCACATAAGGCTTGACCTTTCCAGCCGCATGGCTGAGCTTGAACCCCAGCCGCATAAGGCTCGTGACTTCTTGGCCATATGGCATTGAGCTGCATGAGATCCGATTCTTGACCGCATGTCATTGAGCCGTATGATACCCTATTTGCTCGGTCACATAAACTCTAGCCCATAATGCCTTTTGGCTGATTCTGTCCCGAGTTGACATTAATTAACATTGATTATTATCTTGGCATTAATTAACATTGATTGTTATCTTGACTAATAATTGATCATGCGTTCCTAGTTGGAACTAAGAGACTGGCTAGTCGTCTTATTGAATTAAATAAATGAGACACGTTCATATTAACTATGAACTATTGCAATCGATTGGCCAATCCCGAATATTGGCATACAGGCACGTGCAGGCTTTAATTAATTTACTTTACAAAAGCAGCATGTGTACTTTATGGTCAAGGCATGATTATTCCGTGGTTAGTTTTGATTGTTGCATTACGCTATATAAGACCTATAACATAACCGCACGGGTATCATTGTGGAGTTGGGCATATCGTACTTTGTACAGAAGTACTCGTTCTGAATGACCATGATCCACGGCATGGTATTTCACTTAACATAGAGGCTACTAAGTTAAATAAAATAATGATTGTATGGAGAGAATGGATTTCCGAGTTCTTATATGGCAGCCCTCTTTGGGACTATTAGTGCCCGACAGGCCAGCTGGTTCCCACACATACTGCAAATCTGCCATACGGGCAGGGAGCGGTATCTGCTTATATTATTTATTGTATATTGATGACGGGCATCCCACTGGGACTCGTCTAATTCATGATTGGCACAATTGATTGATTGGGTAGACTAGCATTGCTTGTACATAGTAAGAATTGAGGAATCCTTATTGCATAATTTCAGGATAACTTGGAACTCACAGTAGCAAGCCGTAGTAGTTGCATGGCCGTTTAAGTTGACTTGTTTGTGTATTGTACCTACTCTGTTAACTAACTAAGATGATCAGAATGTCAGGACATGACGGGCTAACTTATGTCCTTGTTTGGTTGGAAAGTTGGTCTGAAGTGTCGTGATGTTATATGAATCCCAGTAGCAAGCAGAGATCTATTTATCATATTTTCTTATTTACTGGTTCTAATTTCTCATATCGTGCTTCCTTGCGGTACTTGATATTAGAGGTCTAACCTCTCTGGTTTTGCATGGCCAGATTTAGAGCCGGTCCACGAGGACTCAGCTTACTTCCGCCTCCAAGATGGTCAATACTAGAGGGATGATCGCAGGAGGACTCGAGTGGGTTCCTTACTTCCCCGCTCGTTTTGTTACTTACTTTATACTTTGCCGTTTGGCACCGACATGTTAGTCGGATTGTCTTGTACTTACCTTTACATAATTGTAACTAAGTCAGACTGCAGCTGATAACAATTATGTATACTTTGCTACATGATCTGGTTATGTTTGTAAAGCCAAATATCAAGAACATTTTAACTGAGCGTTTGGAATGCCTTACTGCTTTAACTTACATGTTCTCTATTACTGTTTCTTGTTTGAATGATTGAGATAATAGATGTGAAGTGACCATAGCGAGACTTTCATGTAGTATGCACCCCCTCGTCTTTTAGACAGCATTGATCGTATTAATTATACGGTATTCCTCTACCCGTAATACATAGCTGGCTGAGTCATTCCTCCGCTCTCCAGTATTCTGGTTCTGGGGCATGACAATATGGCCTTCTTGACCGAGGGTGCATCGGACCTGCCTATACATAGTCCAATGGAAGAAGGTTCAATTTCCACATCAGAGAACGGCTAGACCGAGCTTCTACGGATACGGAATGGTGCAACATTCATCCCTTCGCCACTGTCTCTATTCTACCCCGTTACAATAGTGACCATGCTCCTATACTGCTTAATACAAGTAATAAGCTCCGTCCAAAGAAGCACATCCTTCGATTTGAAGTGCATTGGTTGAATCACCCTACCTTCACAGAGACCCTCACTTGTCTGTGGAGGCAAGCAAATTCCTGGGCGAATGTGTCCTTGGTACAAAAATTGCAAGCTACCTTATCTAGCCTTCACAAATGGGGTAGATTGCACTTTAGGAATATCAAAGCTCGCATATCCGTATTACAATAGCATCTTCTTGCCATTCAATAGCTGCAGTGTCGACGGCGGGTCTGCAGGAAGAATCACTGATCATTTCTGAGTTGAATAACCTTTTGACAATTGAATAATCCTATTGGCGGCAACGTGCTAACTGTCGTTGGATTAAAGGAGGGGACAAGAACACCAAATACTTCCATAAAACCACTACAAGAAGGAAAAATGAGATTCATGCCCTACAATAACCGGATAGAAACTGGACAGTGGATCAGGAGTAGATCTCGACTATGATGATTGCTCACTTCAAAGGATTATTCTACGACGAAGGTACTACCCCTATTGATCCTAACTTCGTCATCTCCCCAAACCCGATCACCATGGAAGAGAATTCAATACTGGGAGCGATCCCCAGCCCTGAGGAAATTGAGAACACCATCAAGAGCATGGGGCCACTTAAGGCACCAGGTCTTGACGGTGTGCCAGCGTTATTCTATCAGAAGAATTGGCACATTGTCGGTAAGGAGCTTACTAGTATGATTCAACAATTTTTTAGAAATAGGCAATTACAGGAGTCTATAAATCACACTAACCTGGTTCTCATTCCTAAACGTGATTATCCCTCTACCCCAGTCGATTTCAGACCCATCTCCCTTTGCAATGTGTCATACAAAGCCAAATCTAAGCTGCTTACCACTCGTCTCCAACCATGGATGGATAGTTTAATATCCCCCAATCAGAATGCCTTCATCCCGGGCAGGCACATCACCAATAATGTTGTGATCGCACAGGAAATTCTTCATGCTATGAAACATTTTTCTAAGAAGAAAGACTCCTTCATTCTCAGTATTGACATGGCGAAGGCGTACGATCGACTTGCTTGACCATTCATTAAAAGTGTCCTCCATGGATTTAGGATCCAAGGACATACTAAAGCACTCATTATGGAGTGTATCAGCACATAATCATTCTACATCCTTATCAATGGCTACCCAGAAGGATACTTCAGACCAACAAGAGGCATTTGTCAAGGATGCTCATTACCTCCATACATCTTTATTATGTGTGCGGAGGTCCTCTATAGACTATTCTATTAATTGCTACAAAAGGAACGACCTCTTCCAAGGCATCCGCATAAATCGGTACCCTCCATCTATAACGCATATTCCTTTCACTAATGATCTGCTCATCTTTGGACATGCGTCTCCTTCTTCCCTTAATGCATTACAATCCATTCTTAACACCTTCGCAGCTTGGTCGGGACAAAAGATTAACTATGCTAAATCAAGTATATCCTTCAGCAGGTGTGTGCCCTTACATGAGCAGACATCCATGGTGTCTACTTTCAACCTCAACATCATGACCACCAAAGACAAGTACCTGGGTCACGTGCCATTACTGCCTAAAAGCCGTTACTCCACCTATCGGCAGCTCACGAACAAGTGTGGCTCTCATCTTGAAGGATGGAAAGCCAAACTTCTATCCCATACTGGCCATGCTATCCTTATCAGATCAACGTTAGGCTCTATTCCCATCTACTATATGTTGACACATGAAGTCCCTAAAACCATCACAAAGGAGTTGTCCCTGCAGCACAGAGCTTTCTGGTGGGGACACGACACTACGGAGAAGAAGAAGCACTTCCTGTCTTGGGACAAACTCACTAAACCGAAACAAGAGGGTGGACTCGGGTTTAGAAATCCTAGTTGGATCAATGATGCCTTAGTTGGGAAATTACTTTGGAGATTCCTGGATCAACCACACCTACTTTGGGTACATCTTCTCCGGGGGGGAGGGGGGATTCCTGGATCAACCGCACCTACTTTGGGTACGTCTTCACTGTGTCATTATTGAAGGCGACTCGCAGGTGGCGAACAGGATCTTCAAGGGGGAGAACAGCCCTACTTTATGTTAGGACTGCCAACCTTGTTGGCAGTAGGACTGTCAACCTTGTTGGCAGTCTTAACATAAAGCAGGACTGCCAAATTTGTTGCAGTCCTACTTGGTGTAAGGACTGACAACTTTAGATAGGACTGCCAACCTATTTCATATTAGGACTGCCAACCTTTGTTGGCAGTCCTATCTGCTCGTCGTCCGTAGCCTCGCAGGCGTCCACGTCTCGTGTCCGACCGACATGTCGCCGGAGCCGCCCGCCTTCTGGACTGCTGCTACCGAGTCTTCTTCCAAAGATCCGCCTCGCCATCGCCCGAGTTCGAAACCGCCGCCTCGAAGCACCACCGAGCCCAGAGTCCGCCGAAAGCCAGATCCATCGTTCAGTTGCCGGATCCACACGAGCTGGGCTCCTCAGTCGTAGCGTCGGAGGAGCCGCCTCTCCACCGGTGCCACGCCGGACCACCGCGTGAGCCAGGCCGCCAAGGTGAGCTCTCGATCTCCACCTCTCCTTTCTCGTTCTTCATCTGCTTCTTCTTCTTCATCTCTACTTCTTTTAGGTTTTAGGGTTTAAGAATTGGAAGAGAGAGAATGAAAATGACCAAATGAAGTGTTGGTTGAGGGTTTGGGGAGATGGGCAGCCCAAACTAAAATTGGGACTGTCCTGAATAAAAGTTCCACAAAACTGAGTTGTCCTATAGTAAGGATTAGCCCCAAATAAGTTTTGGAGTGCCTTTATAATTAGCCTTAACATTTGCATTTATTTAGTACTGTGGAAAAAGGAAAAAGCATAGATCCTGAGAATTTTCATAATTTCACTATCTGAATTTTCGTTGAAGCCATGGGCTGGCAAGAGACACCTATCGAATCTAAACATCTTAGTAGTCAGAGAGGTCATTCCCATAGTAGCAGCAACCTAATCGTAAAATTTGTTATTAGATTATAGGAACCAAATGATTAGATCGATTATTCTAAATTTTAAGGATGCAAATGCAAACAAATTTTTTGAGTATTTTGAAAACTGAAATCGAACCGAACTGATTTTTTTAAAAATTGATTCAAATTTTTTATTCGATTTTCGATTCAAAATCGAATAATGCTCACCCCCATGTTAGTCTGATTTTTTTTCTTTTTCTTTTTCTGGTTAGTCTCATCTTGTTGTCAAACATGAATGTCTATGGGCAATAGTATGCTAGTGATAGAGTAATGGTGTGTTGTCAAACTAATATCAATTCAAAAACCATGTCTCATATTCGTACACAAGGAAAACCTATGTTCGGTTATTATATTGTTTATTTTTATTTTTATCAAACTCATGAACAGTGGTGTGAATCGTAACTAGTGGTTTATATTTCATATTGTAGGCCAGGAAGGGAAACCATTTGCTTATAATTAGATGAATATCTTACAATCTTCTTAGTCTCTGACAACTCAACTGTGCTAGTGTATAGAAATAGTTGGTGCTTGCGAAAATAATTATTTTCCGTGGTCCTATAATGAAAAAAAACAGGAATAGCAAAAAGTTCTTCGGATTGACGAAGAATGGTTGACAATCTGGTTAGAGTGCACTTTCGCCTGTCAAAAGAGTGACAATAGGGTTAGAGTGCACTCTCGTCTCTCAAAAGTACAATCTGTGGACCCGTTAGATAATAACATATAATCAACAAAAATTAAAGCCTTGTAGTTTGTTATATTTAAATAGATATAATTAACTAAATAAAAAAATATATGTTTTTTTCGAAATATGTTAAGATCACAAGCTTATCCATTGTTAGAGCATCTCCAACTCTATTGTCTTATTTTGTGTTGTAATTCTTAGGTGGCAAATGACACAAGGCAATGTCTTCTATATGTGGCAATATTATATTCACAAAAGACAATGAGTTTGAAAAGTCTTCTCCAAAGCAAAAGTATTGAGAAGACAATACAAAATAATTTTTATTTCTAAGGCAACTTTTACTCTTCTACTTTTTTTATAAATATTTTATTCACAATTGATGATGTGGACATAAAGTCATTGTGAAGTGCATTGTCTAGATTCAGACAACTAACTTCACATTGTCCTTGCCATGTCATTGTCATGTCAACTCCATACTTTATTTTACATTTGCATTGGAGAAGTACTTTTAAAAAGAAAGCTTGTCATTCCTATGTGGCAACCATTTTTTTCAAACTCACAATAGGTTGGAGATGCTAAGCCTTTAAACAAAGAAGAAAGCACATTGAAGGTTACTTCTGACTTAGGGAATACCAACAAAGATTTTTTTTCTCTTCATTCTTTTTATAGGGTTAATTCACTACAAAAATCTGCTCAATTAGCGACGTATATTTAGCGACGTTGGTTTAACGTCGCTAAATTGTGTACATTTTTAGCGACGTTTTATATAAACGTCGCTTATAGTCGCTACTAGCGACGACCTAAGCGACGTAACAACGACGTACATTAAGTACATGACCCAGTCGTCGCGAAACGTCGCTGGGATGTCGCTAGTAGCGACGCATTTAGCGACGGTAGTTTAAGCGTCGCTAAATTCTAATTATATCCCCGCCCCAACGTTTTATTTCTCCCCATTTTCCTCTCTCACTCTCTCTCCTCCCCGGCGCTCTCACTCTCTCCGGCGGCGACTCTCACTCTCTCCGGCGGCGACTCTCACTCTCTCCGGCGACTCTCCTCCCTCTCTGGTACGTGACTCTCCCCTCCCTCTCTCTCTCTCTCCGTCTATTTTGGTTGTTGGTGGTTTGGGGGGGTGCGGGTGGCTCGGAGGGAGGTGCAGGGGGGATGCGGGTGGTTGGGGGTGAGTGGGGGTGGCTGGGGGGTGGGGCAGGGGGGACGAGCGCGGCTGGGGGAGGGGAGCTAGGGTTCGGGTTCGGGTTAGGGTTCATTTCCCATTCGGCGCTCTCACTCTCTCCGGCGCTGTCACTCACTCCGGCGACTCTCCTCCCCCCTCCGGCGCTCTCTCTCTCTCCTCCCCCCTCCGGCGCTCTCACTCTCTCCGGCGCTGTCACTCTCTCCGGCGACTCTCCTCCCTCTACGGTACGTGGTATTCTTCCCCTCCCTCTCTCTCACTCTCTCCGGTGCTCTCACTCTCTCCGGCACAAGGAGGACGAGGGCGGCTGGGGAAGGGGAGCAAGGAGTAGGGTTCGGGTTAGGGCTAGGGGTGGTGTAGGGGGGTGGCTTGGCCAGGGACACCAATAGTGCCGAAAAATCTGATAATTTAGTAATAATTATTTGTTTTTCGACACCGAAAAATATGATACTACGATTCGAACGCACCGATAGTGCCGATATTTATAACAAGTAGTTTTGTTGGTTGGTTAATTGGTAACATGGTGATCGGAACATATAGTCCATGCAGCCATTCGACTGGCGAGGCAGAAACTATGGTACGACATGGTGATCAGGACATAGTCCCTGCAGCTATTCGACTGGCGAGGCAGAAACTATGTAGCCATAGATAAAGTTGACTATCCTGCGACCCTCATCCCTCGGCAATGATGATACGACAACCTATCACTATAACTTATATAGTAGTAGATGACGTTTTAGTATTACGTTATGTGAGTTCATCTTGATTCTGTTACATTCTTCAGATACTACATACTAGATTCGATAAGAACGTATACTACACCATATGTACAGAACATAGATGATTCACACTAATGTATGCTATAATGTGTTGTGTTCTGAGCCATCCGTTCTCACACTTAAAAAACATATGAATTAGAACTATGTGTCAATCTTTGTTTTTGTATTTTCGGCGAAGCCAGGGATTAGATTCTGTATTTTGTATTTTAGATTCTGTATTTTGGCTCCAGCTCCAGCTCCATTTGCATAAATCTACGGTACGACATGGTGATCAGGACATAGTCCCTGCAGCCATTCGACTGGCGAGGCAGAAACTATGTAGCCATAGATAAAGTTGACTATCCTTCGACCCTCATCCCTCAGCAATGATGATACGACAACCTATCACTATATCTTATATAGTAGTAGATGACGTTTTAGTATTACATTATGTGAGTTTATCTTGATTCTGTTACATTCTTCAGATACTACATACTAGATTCGATAAGAACGTATACTACACCATATGTACAGAACATAGATGGTTCACACTAATGTATACTAGAAAGAATTTTGGGTTGCGTTCTGAGCCATCCGTTCTCACACTTAAAACACATGAATTAGGACAACCAACCGGAGAGGATACTCTGAGAGATCCATCTGAGTAGGTCATATACTATGAGAGATCACCTTTACAAGAATGATATCAGTAGTAGGATTGAGTGTTGGAGGAGATATTATCAGAGTGTACGTCCTACTCAGATGGGTCTTTCACCGTTACTATTTTTTTCTGACAGCATGGTAGATGTGCTCCGTCAACAGATTCTTGTTTTGAGCCAAAACTTTGGCCCGGAGCTCAATTGGACATCCTTCGTGTAGAGCTCGAGCGAGAGGTTCCTGATAGCATGGTGGTCTCCTTTGTCAAAGGATTCTTGCTCGTCCTATAACTTTTGTGGGATGAGCACGAATCCTTTGACAAAGGAGACCACCATGCTGCCAGGAACCTTTCACTCGAGCTCTACACGAAGGATGTCCAATTGAGCTCCGGGGCAAAGTTTTGGCTCAGAGCAAGAATCTGTTGACGGAGCACATCTACCATGCTGTCAGAAAAAAATAGTAACAGTGAGAGACCCAACTGAGTAGGACGTACACTCTGATAATATCTCCTCCAACACTCAATCCCACTACTGTTATCATTCTTGTAAAGGTGATCTCTCAGAGTATACATCCTACTCAAGGATGTCCACTCGAGCTCTGGGGCAAAGGATTGACTCAGAGCGGATTTCTGGACAGAGATGACGAAAAAGATGGCTGCCAAGACTTATGTAAGTTTTCTAATTCTTTATACGTATTATATTTTTGTCATTTTGTATTACTGATACTCTGAGTAATACGGAATGGTCCGATATATACCGATATTCTGAGTATCATACCATTCATATGTGTATCGGTATCGCAATCACAATACCAATACTCGAGTATCGCATTGATACTTAAGTATCACATCTGATAGTTCTCTCATTTATTTGTCAATTACTGTATTTCAGTTCTAGTTAGTTTTATGTGATTCTCTGATAGTTCTCTCTTTCATTTTCAACCGCTCTCCTATGTGAATATTGATTTTACCAGATGGTACCCATGACCCGAGGAGCGGCAAGTCGTTTGAGGGAAACAGTGAATGCTGAGGTGGCTCCTCCTACTGTTAAGGAGAAAGTGGCATCGGTAGTTAGTGAGACCGGGAGTTCTATTCATCCAGCACCGGTAGCTAGTGAGACCGGGAGTTCTATTGATGCAGCACTTGCAAGGGACTACATCCATCCAAATGCCGTCGATCCCACTTTTTCGAGGTGGTTGCGTGATCGTATCACTGAACGTTTGCGTGAGCTGCATGGTTCTCATTAGCTATTAGTACTTACTTGTATTGGACTGTTTGTATTGTGGATTGTTTTTGTATTAGACTATTTGTATTGGACTACATATATGAATTAGTATTGTGTCAATCTCTGGATTGTATTGGACTATGACATGGTGATCAGGACATAGTCCCTGCAGCCATTCGACTGGCGAGGTAGAAACTATATAGCCGTAGATAAAGTTGACTGTCCTTCGACCCTCATCCCTCGGCAATGATGATACGACAACCTATCACTATATCTTATATAGTAGTAGATGATGTTTTAGTATTACATTATGTGAGTTCATCTTGATTCTGTTACATTCTTCAGATACTACATACTAGATTCGATAAGAACATATACTACACCATATGTACAGAACATAGATGATTCACACTAATATATGCTATAATGTGTTGTGTTTTGAGCCATCCGTTCTCATACTTAAAACACATATGAATTAGAACTGTGTGTCAATCTTTGTTTTTGTATTTTCGGCGAAGCCAGGGATTAGATTCTGTATTTTGTATTTTGGATTCTGTATTTTGGCTCCATCTCCAGCTCCATTTGCATAAATCTACGGTACGACATGGTGATCAGGACATAGTCCCTGCAACCATTCGACTGGCGAGGCAGAAACTATGTAGCCGTAGATAAAGTTGACTGTCCTTCGACCCTCATCCCTCGGCAATAATGATACGACAACCTATCACTATATCTTATATAGTAGTAGATGACGTTATAGTATTACATTATGTGAGTTCATCTTGATTCTTTTACATTCTTCAAATACTACATACTAGGTTCGATAAGAACGTATACTACACCATATGTACAGAACATAGATGAATCACACTAATTTATGCTAGAATGAATTTTGGGTTGTGTTCTGAGCCATCCGTTCTCACAACAGGAAGGATCGGTGCTTTTTAGTTCTCTTCCATCCATCCATTCCTCCGTTCTGATCAGGCCTCTTCATTCTCCTATAATCCACCTTGGCTCTGGACCCATCTGCTCGTCCCTACTTCCCTTCTTCTTATTTGACTCTCTCAGCCACATATAATATCCAGCTCAAGTGTAGAGGCGGGGGAGAAGAAGTGGACAGGATTAGGAGGTCGGGGAAGCAGCACAGCGGGCGGCATGACCTGGAGGAAGTACATAGGTTTTCTTCAACATCCGTAGGAGAACTATAAGGATATATCTTTTCACAACATGTCACCTTGTCAAAGACCCTTAATGTGAATATCACGTTATCGCGGTGTTGAAGAAAACTTATGTACTTCCTCCAGGTCATTCCCACTACATAGGAGAAAAGAGTTAGGAGGATTATGTCAAAGCATACGGCTTAGAAAATTATGACATGTTGGTCTTCCGACACCGCGATAACGTGATATTCACATTAAGGGTCTTTGACAAGGTGACATGTTGTGAAAAGAAAATATATATCCTTATAGTTCTCCTACGAATGTTGAAGAAAACCTATGTACTTCCTCTAGGTCATGCCGCCGGCTATGCTGCTTTCCCGACCTCTTATTCCTGCCACTTCTTCTCCCCCGCCTCTACACTTGAGCTGGATATCATATGTGGCTGAGAGAGTCAAATAAGAAAAAGGGAAGTAGGAAGGAGAAGATGGGTCCAGAGCCATGGTGGATTAGAGGAGAAAGGAAGAGGCTTGATCAGAACGGAGGAATGGATGGATGGAAGAGAACTAGAAAGCACTGATCCTTCCTTTAGTTTTTTCGTTGAGGATACTGAGTTTGTACGTATTTGCGGATATTGATTTGGTTTGTTGAGGATATTATATATTGCCATTCGACTGGCGAGGCAGAAACTATGTAGCCATAGATAAAGTTGACTGTCCTGCGACCCTCATCCCTCGGCAATGATGATACGACAACCTATCACTATATCTTATATAGTAGTAGATGATGTCTTATTATTTCATTATGTGAGTTCATCTTAATTCTGTTACATTCTTCAGATACTATATACGATAAGAACATATACTACACCATATGTACAGAACATAATGATCCACACTAATGTATGCTAGAATGAATTTTGTGTTGTGTTCTGAGCCATCCGTTCTCATACTTAAATAGATATGAATTAGTACTGTGAGAGCGCCAGAGAGAATGAAAGCGCCGGAGGGGGGAGGAGAGAGAGTGAGAGTAAAATTGGGGAAATGAATTGGTAGGGGAACCCAGGGATTAGATTATGTATTTTATATTTTGGATTCTGTATTTTGGCTCCAGCTCCAGGACATAGTCCCTGCAGCCATTCGACTGACGAGGCAGAAACTATGGTACGACATGGTGATCAGGACATTGTCCCTGCAGCCATTCGACTGGCGAGGCAGAAACTATATGGCCGTAGATAAAGTTGACTGTCCTACAACCCTCATCCCTCGGCAATGATGATACGACAACCTATCACTATATCTTATATAGTAGTAGATGATGTCTTAGTATTACATTATGTGAGTTCATCTTGATTCTGTTACATTCTTTAGATACTAGATTCGATAAGAACGTATACTACACCATATGTACATAACATAGATGATTCACACTAATGTATGCTAGAATGAATTTTGTGTTGTGTTCTGAGCCATCCGTTCTCACACTTAAAACACATATGAATTAGAACTGTGTGTCAATCTTTGTTTTTGTATTTTCGACGAACCCAGGGATTAGATTCTGTATTTTGTATTTTTACTTTGTACGTATTTGGGGATATTTAGTTTTTTCGTTGAGGATACTGAGTTTGTACGTATTTGCGGATATTGATTTGGTTGTGTTGAGGATATTATATATTGACATTGTTCGTTGCGGATAGTATTTTTTCTTTATATTTTTTGTATATTCTGGAATGTATTGTGCGTGCCGGTGTTGAGTGTTCCACCGAGGGGGTCGGCGAACCCAGGGATTGGATTCTGTATTCTGTATTTTGTATTTTGTATTTTGGCTCAGGCTCCAGCTCTAGCATCATTTGCTTTCTGGAACCTATTTTTTTATATTTTTTAATTTAGCGACATTTTTAGCGACGTTAGTATTCGTTGCTACATATTAGCGACGCAAGGAAATGTCGCTAAAAGCGTCGCTAAATTCTGACGTGGCAACACGTGGCACCAAATCTGATGTCAGCTCGTCGTCGCCAAAACGTCGTAAATCTGTCGCTAAACGGCGACCACGCTATAACGTCGCCTTTTACGTCGCTGATTAGCGTCAAATAACTAACGTCGCAAATAATGCAGCTAATTAGCGACGTCATTGACGTCGCGAAATAGCGTCGCCCTACGACGTTTTGCGAAGTTTTCTCGTTTAGCGACACGTTTTTTTTCGTCGTTCCTTAAACGTCGCCATAAACGTCGCTAAATTGATTTTGCAACGTTTTTGCTGAGATTAGCGACGTATTTAGACGTCGCTAATCTGACAAATTTTTGTAGTGATTGCATTAACTACCCCTATGTTTTACACTTATTACACGGACCACCCCTACTTTGAAACTAATTACACGGACACCCCCTATAGTTTCTATTTTCTATAGAAAACTAATAACACAGACCACCCCTATGGTTAATCAAATTTACAAAGGAGATGGGTGTTTAGTGTAATTATTTTCGGAATAGGGGTAGTCCCTGTAATACTCATGAAACATAGGGGAGGTCAGTGTAATTAACCTATTTTTTCTAAGTTACTTCTCCTTAGTCTTTCAGACTACAACGACACGTTATCCACCATCTAGCTCTACCATGAAGGCTAAGTCTGCAATCATCCTCGAACGAAACAAGTAGATATCAATTTTTTTGGATCTAAATATTCTTCTTCTGAAGTCACAATAAAGTTTTTTTCTCGCGGCACAAAAAGTTTCTCAGGAATTAACATGGTCGCACATGGCAGCAAAGTTGTTGCTCACGACAGAAAAAACTCTTTAGGAAATAACGTGGCCCTTTATGGCAGCAAAGTTCTTCCTTGTGACACACAAAGTTCATTGGAAACTAACTTGACCCTTTATGCATGGCAGCAAAAATGTTCCTCATTGAACACATAAATTCCTCAGGAACTGACGTGATACCCTGCGGAATCAACCACAAAGCCTCTACGGAAGCTATCATAGTCCTCTACAAAATTAAGTTTGTTCCTCGCCGAAATAGCCAGAAAGCCTGTTCTACGGAAGCCATCATTGCCATCTACAAGATTAAGACCGTTCCTTGCGGAACCCGTCATCAACTTTATTGAATGGAGTAGCCTTACGGCCAAGGGGAGCTACGCAAAAGTTTTCCAGAAGAAAACATAACGAAAAATTAGCAGAAGCAAACGCTGCGAAAGTTTGCGAAAAGAAAATGTCGCAGAAATTTGTGATAAGCAAATGCCATAGAAATTTTCAAGAAGCAAACATTGCAAGAACTAAGAAATCTCCCAGAAACGAACATTATAGAAGGCTAAGAAGTTTTTCAGAAGCAAACTGTGCGGAATAGAGTAGCTCAGTGGAATGGAGATGCCATGAGGAACATAACCGCTTAGAAAAATGGAGTTGCCCTACAACTTAGAAGTTTGCCAAAAGCAAACTATACGAAATATTGCAGCTTCACGAAATGTAGCAGCCCCGTGGAACATAGCAGCTTTACGGAATATAGTTGTCTGATAGAACATAGCAACTCCACGTAATCTAGCCCAGTAGAGATCTGCATCGCAAAACTCTACAGTTCCAAAATTTGTCGTAGAACTTCACAATATAATTTGCTTGTAGCAAAACATAAACTTATAAAGGTTTTGGGGGCTTCTCCCCCGAACCCCCATGAGGGGCAATGCCCCTTCGAATCCTACCCACTGACATGATTAGCAAATCCTTCATTTTTAGGACCTTAAGTCCATAATGAGTACTCTGAAGTATGTCGAATCCGATCACTCCTTAAATTTTGTATGGAGGACCTGGATGAGGTTGATCTCCTGGAGAAGACTTTATCAACTTTACATGCCTCCAATATGTTCTTGCAGCAGCAATATAGAAAGAAAATTTACCAACTTCTCAGATGTGATTTCTCTCATGTTGTTTGTTGAAAAGAATAAGGAACTCTTGGTAAAGACCATAAGTGTAACGCCTCGACTAACCGATGCACGACTAGCTCGTATCAGCTATAGTTCAAATACAGGAGTCAATGTCCTAATCATCATATCACATATCTGTCATAGTCCTACGTAACTTTCCAAAATCACACAAGATATCATAGTATCTCATCATGACATATGTGTAATCTATCCTTCCTTCTAAGTTCGTGTCGAACCCTATCGATGTCTATCGTCGATCGCACCCAAGTCATGCTTGGATGCACAATAATCAATATAAAAACAACTAAATAACATAAATTATAGTTTAAACAATATATTAATGATTTAGAGTATAAGTGTAAGATATCTTTCTCGATCCGCGTTTGGTGAAGAGTCGACATACCGACACGAATGTGTTAGATACAGAATATCAAAATAATAAATTAAGCAAAAAATTATAAATGCTGGAATAAACATCACCATGAGTTCCAAAATATGCAAGAAACAAAGAAATACTGCCCATAAGTCCAAGTTGGACAAAATGCAAAAAAAAAAAAAAAAAAATCAAGGTCAAACGATATACCGAAAACTATAGCCAAACTGGAAGGTGTCCAAATAAGATCCTATAGGCGAATTCCAAATGGGATCCTTCCGGTTGACTATCCAAATAGGATCCTTCTGAAAGAATAATAAATGAAACTAGGCTAGAAAGATGGCATACACTCAATCGTAATTTCATAAATAATATCCGACGAGCGAATTACAAATGTGCGTGCTTGTAACGAACTGCGGGCCTGTAAAATGGCGATCCGATTGACTGTCTCATAAATGGAAAAAAAACTTGCATGCTGGGGCAAGTTCGACGTTGTGAATCCATTAACGCAAGTTTATTCAGGATTCGATAAGAGGATTGGAAATGCACGCGCCTGCAGTGACCCACAATATGACGATCTGGTCGACGGTCTTAGAAATGGACAAAACCTGTATGGCAAAAAAAGTTCGACGTTGCACATCCAATGATGTAAGTTTCGTCAAGCCAACAAGAGGATTACAAATAATTGTATCTTTTTTCATAAAATACCAATACGATAAAATTCGACGGATACAGACCGAATTCGTCACACACAGTCAACAAATTCGAATTCCATCGATTCCCACACATCGACAAAGTTCGTACGCACCTTTCGGTGCCAGAATCGTCAGAATCAACATGATGATGCCCAACCCGCAAATTTTATTAAAAACAAAAATGAGTTTACCCCCTCCAAATTTAGGCTTCGTTTAAAGTAAGAAAATGATTAATTAAACGTTAGAAATTTATAATGAGGGAGAGGGTTACATTAAGGCCTCGTTTCATTCACGGATTTAAGGAATCGGGAAAGAAAACTTGTTCCTTTCCTTTATTTAGTAGACACAAATTTGGGAAGTATTTTCCTTACATGGAAAAAATAGGAGGGAGAATGCTTCCTCTCAGGACCCATGTGATTCATTTTACTTCATCCTTTTCTAGCATTTATTACCAAAAGTTATGACAAAAATAGCCATTAGTTATTACCTATTCTACTAATTAACTCTTCGTGTGTTGTTTTCTAAATTATGTTAACATACTATATTAATGGAACATTGATATATATATATATATATATATATATATATATATATATATATATATATATATATATATATATATATATATTCCTTTCCTACACCAACCAAACACTAGAAGGAAAATCAAATGCACTGGAAGAAAAATCAAATGGTCTTTTTTAAATATTTTTTTTTGTTTTACCAAACACATGAAAGAAATTCTAATAGGAATCCTACTTTCCCATCGAAAATAGAAGGGAATTGATTTCCCTTCCATGAACCAAACGAGGCCTAAGATCGAAAGGGTGAAGATGAATTAGAATTCTCTAAAGTTAGCGGTGCGGGAGAACTCCAAGAAGTCGGGTTCAAAATAATTGCATTCTAATTTCTTCTTTCTTCCTATATATTTTTTTTCCTTGTGTTTCTTGTTGTATTCGGTAGGGAGAGGGTATTGAAGGTCAGGGTTGCTGGCTGAGGAGATGGGGGTCTAGGAATGTCACATCCCGGTTCCGTATAATTGATCGTCCTTGCTAGGACGTGATGCTGCGTGAGCCTAGGTTGCGCTCGTGCAATGCTATTTCTATAATGGCCGATTATAAGCTAAACGATAGGGTCATCTCATAGAAGTCCCAAAGCAGAAGCATTGAATAATGAGAGAAACACAAGTAGTCAAATGAAATCATTATTTTCCATGAATTATAAAAGAACAGAACAATTATATCGGAGGACTAGACTTTTACTTCACAATACAAACTCGCTTGTATAAAGAAAGCCTAGGGACGAAAACCTAGGCACAGCAATCTAAGTACAATTGTTTATTTTAGATTCTGGTGGGTGACGGTAGAGGCTCGGGAAAGCGACGGTAGCTCTGCCTTACTCCTTGGACGATCGAATGCAGCCTTGGCTCCGGTAATTCTTGGACGTGTGGGGAGATTCCCTTGCACCTTCGGTTGCTGGATCTCTGGATGTCTCTGTAGTGCTGTCTCTCTTTTTCTCTGCTCTCCTTTCCTGAATTCTCCAGTCCCTTTAGAATCCTCTCTTTGCAAGGAAATGATACGTTGCTATTTATAGAAGTGGGGGTGTGATCATTAGGGTTTACAAATGATTGTCTCCTTGAGAAGTCGACGGTTAAGGATCAATTAATCTGGGCCATTAATTCTGATTGTAGCAAATCTAGGTAATTAATGTGGATTGCATCAAATCTCTGTGGGCAATAAATATTGATTGCCATGAATATTTGTGATTTGTGATAGCCTGCCACGTGTCCAATTTGCTTGATTTGAATTGACCTGGGCAATTATGACGATCGCAAAAAATCTGATTTTGTTAGAATTTGTTAGCACCCATAATTCCAGGGAAGATAAGACTGTCACGTGTCTCAATTGTAGCGAAGGGTGCCACGTGTCTCAACTGGACCGTCCTGGCCGAGCCGCATATGGGGGGTCCTCTCAGCCGTATGAAACCTGCAGCCGCACGTGGATGGGCAGTCGCATAAGGAGGGGCAGCCGCATGGGGATAGGCAACCGCATGCAGAGGGGCAGCCGCATGGGGATAGGCAACCGCATGCAGATGGGCAGCCGTATGGAGATAGACAGCCACATGCAGAGGGGCAGCCGCATACGAATGGGCAGCCGCATGAAGTGAGCGGCCGTATGGAGTGGCCTCGAGACTTGTTGGATTTTACCAATTGTAGGAAGATTTTTTCCTTTTTTTCATGAACATGTCATTATGTCAGTCATTATTGCGTCTTTATGTCAGAGCTGTCATGGCTTTTTTTTTGTCAGAGCAGCGGTCAGGGCATTAAATGCAGCCGAATGTAGAGAACAACTGTTTGAAGGCCACGTGGCTTCTTTCTGAGCCGCATGGATCTATCCGAGCCGCCTGGACCCCTGAGCCGCATGGACGCCTGAATCGCATGGGGATCCTGAGCCGCATGGGGATCCTTCTGTTGGAGCCGCATAGGTCTTTCTTTATTCTTTTTCATGCTTCTACAAGACCCCCTTCAAAGTTTTCAATTTGCAAAATTGAAATACTTTGAATAAGAAGCATGGTCATGTAAAAATTCTTCGGGCCGTATAGGATGTTCTGGCCGCATGGATGTCTCAGCCGTATGGCCTCTTCAGCCGCATGGCCATCTGAGCCGCAAAGGCTGTCTGGCCGCATAGGCTCCTTGCCACGTCCTCATGCCACGTGTGCAAATCTTTGCATTGATTGCCTTTGATTTGAGTCGTCTTTTGGGAGGAGTCCCAAGAGTCGGCTCATTAAATTTTAGATTTTCTTTGGATGAATCTCCTTCATGAGAGGGGACGAAATCCTAGGAGTCGGTTTTGCCTGCAGCACACGACCCGAAGCGCTCTATCGGTCCACGTGCTTCCTCCCCCCTTTTGTCCTCCTATAAATAAGAGTAATTAAGAGAAGAAATCTCTTTACTCTCTCCTTCAACTCAAGCCTTTCCTGTCCTAACTGTCATCCTCTTCTCCGATCACCGATGGCTCCCAAAAAGACTGTTGCGACGAAGGGTAAAAAGGCAGCGTCTTCGTCGGCTGCGGCGACGAAGGGCAAGAAAGTTGCTTCTACTTCGACTGTGGCGACGAATGATAATGTAGCAGCTCCTCCACCAGCCGTCGTGCCCGTAGTTTACCCCGACGTCCACCCCGCCATTGCTGGTAAGGACGTTGCGTGAACTTGAAACCCTAACTGTTGTGGCTACGTCGCATATTCTATGCGCGAGCCTTCATCTTCATGTGTGTCGCATGTATGTTTCATGTCCGAGCCGTATGGGGTATGCTGTATGTCCGAGCCGCATGAGAATTGTTACTGTGGCCGCATAAGCACTTCGCCAACGGGGCCGCATAAGCTGGGCTGGGCCACATAGGCTCGTACGAATTTGTTTGTCGCGTGAGCCGCATAAACTTATCCAAACTATGTCGCATGAGACTTCATTTAAACAGAGCCATAGCACTGTCGCATGAACCTTCGCTGGACGGAGCCACATAAGTGTTTTCTGAGTTGGGCCGCATGAGACTCCATTAAATTGGAGCCGCATAAGCTCGAAAACACCAATCAGTTCTCTTTGTCCATCTTTTTAACTTATTTCTTTTGTCCTCTTTTCAGTGAATTTCCTAGTTAATGCTGCAGGGGAACCTCTGGTGGGTCAGGCCCAATTTGCTATAGGAGTCCGGCTTGACCAACTAGTTCGGCAGGTGGTAGAGCAACTGTCCAAGAACGAGCCTGAGGAGAGGCTGACTCTTATCAAGAACCAGCCCTTTCGCTTTCTCTGTGCCATGCTGAACTCAGGGCGATTGGAGGAAAAGTACCTGAAGCTGGCGTTCTTCTTCGGGGACGTCCTGACTGTGAAGAACTCTCGGGTATTGGATATATCCGAGAATTGGAATTTTATTTCTGCCGGGAGGGCGATCCATATCCCCCAGATGGAACGTCATTTCCCATTGGTGTGGTTCAATATGTTGTCGGTGGACAGGAGGATGCAGGAATCCTTGACGCCGAGCCGGTCGGAAATGATTGTGGGTAACATCCACTACAATAAGCATGTTAGATCAGCGTACGCAGGACGGGAACCGGTCAGCTGCTCCGTGATGGGGCTAGTCCCGGGTACCTTCTTAAATGCGCAAGGTCCCAATTTCTCATTCTCTCAAGCCGGCACTTTCCTGAATCGACTTGCTCGGAAAGGGTCTTATCCCATTGGCCGGCTCTCGCTTTTGAACTGGATACGCCCCATCCCTTCGTGGGCTAATTTGACCGGGTGGATTTTACGAGAATATGGGACTTTTCTATGTGAGGTTGGTCTCTACCACGCCATCTGGGGTACATGTCGCGGACTGCCCATCAATAAGGAGTTGTTCATGGCTCTCTTAGAGATGTACAACCAGCGGACGGGGACCTTCTTCGCGCCATGAGGGAAGATGGGTCTCGCTCTTCATGAGATGCACGTCGTCTCTAGGCTGCCTTGGGGCAATGAAGTGTTTGAAATATATACTCGGACGAACGAAGAGTTTGAAGATTTGGAGCAACGACATCCGGGTTTCGTTGCTGTTTATCAGGAGTTACTGTGTCATCACAGTTACTGTCAGCAGACGACTAAGAAGGATAGTAACTCGGAAGGGAACCTTCCGCATACTAGGGCTTGGCTCTCCCACCTTTTTCAGCAAGGTGCCTCAGGCCGGGTTACTCCCCGGAATCCTCTGACCCGAGAGAAAATACAGGATTTGGTGTTAACTGCCAAGAAGTCGAAGGCCTTGAGCGACACGTTTAGGAGTCAAACTGATTCTTTTGATTATTTTTATCAGAATATCCAGCCGCTGTCGGAGAAGGCAATCCTGGCAGGGTTCTTGATGGTATGGCTACGAAATTGCGTGGTCTCAGGAGGAGCTGGTTCTATTGAGAGGATCAGCCGAAATTTTATCCTTCCTGTCGTGAAGCTGGCCTTCGGGGTCAGGCTGGCTCTTCTTCCGGCCATGGTGTGCAGTATACACCGTAGCCTCCGTACTTTTTCATCCAAAGTTATTTTACGTGACACGACGATAAACTTTGAGCGAATCGAGTTACCTTATCACTATCTGCTGGGGTGGCTATTAATGCACTGCCGGTCCTTGATGAGACCTGGCCCAAAAGATGGTGTAACTGACGATGATGCTTTTATCTTCCAATACCGCCAGATGTCCTGGGAGTACAATACTATGCCCGCCTGTCGGAGGGCGCTGGCGAGGGTGGATGGATATAACTTTTTCGTGTCTGTTCTCCATTTTTCTGCTGAGGAGGTGGAGAGTGTACATGTTGATGGTACCGGGCCTCCTCTCCTCTTACCTGAGAGGATGCTTCTTTGGTTGCGTAACATCCGTCCCTCGTACTTAGTATATCGCAACCGTAATATCGTCTACCTGGAACCTTACTTACCCAGCCGGTTCTTCCGCCAGTTTGGGTACAGTCAGCTGTTCCTAGAGAGTCCCAGCTCTTGCCTGGGCTTTGAAGGCAGTGTTCTGGATGGCATCAGAGCCTGGCTTTATTATAATATTTCTCATACCCGTGCTAGTTTCTCGGTCCCTAACGCTGAGACGCAAGGGGAGATTTTCTATTTAGCGGCTCTCTACCATGTCACTGCGAGCAGGTTTCCGGTTAATTTTGACCCTCGTACCAGTTTTATTGTTGGTACCGGCTTGGCGGAGAAGCCCCAGGGGTCGAAGAAGAGGAAGCAGAGGGCGAACACGGTTCCTGTGTCGGACTCGGAGTCCACCACTGCGGATGAAGAAGATGGCGAGCAGGGTGCAGATGATTCTCTCCCTCCTCTAGACGAGGTGGCGGCAGAACAACCGCCCATTGCGTTCGATGAAGTGGTGGTGGATCAGCCACCTGATGTGCCTAGCCCTTCGCGTAAGCAGAGCAGGAGTGAGTCTGCTGATATCGACATGACTTATTCCATGAAACGAGCTGCTGTCAGATCCCGTCGGCTACTTATCGAGGATACTGACATCGATTCTGAGGTGACTCGAATTATAGTCGTCTTCTCCTTCATTTTCCTATACTATGGCCTAATTATTTTCCTTTACTCTTGTAGGCGTCAGAGGAGTCGGTTTCTCGAGAACCGGCCGCTGAGGTCGATCTGGCCCTTACCACTTTGGTCAATGAAATGTGCACCGCTATCATTTCTGCTGGGGTTCTTCCGGAGGCGGCCGAGGAGTCCCACCTTGCTGATGACTCAACCTATGGGGACGGGGGCTCTACTGCACCTATCCCTGAGACAGTTGAATTTCATCAAGGTGACGTTGATCGAGTCGTACCTCCCTTCGGGGTGGCTGGGACAGAAGAGCCAGCCGAATTCGGTTCGGGGGTACTGGTGAGGGGACTATGACGGTTGTGAACGAACCTCAGCCTCCGCGATCCTTCCTTGGTAAGATAAGCCGAATTTTGACCAATGTGGAGGCCCATTTGCTCTATCATCACATCCTTCGGGTTACGTCGATTGATTGTTGCTCTGGACATACAGCTCCTGCCTCTCCAGTGCCGATGATGGACATTGTTGAGATAGGCTCTGTCGAAGGGGAACTGGCGGAGAGGAGCGTACCCCCTCCTCTTCCGGCTCGTCTTGAGGGGCCTTCCGCTGGCTCGAGTTCGGGAAGTCAGGTGGCGGCACAGCCGGGGCAAGGGATGATGGTCCTTGCGTCCTCTTTTGCTCAAGCGGCTCCGAGAGTCGACCTTTCTACTCTGCCGAGTGTCCAGACTCTTCGGGTGGCGGAGGAAGAGTTAGCCGCTATCCGCGCATCTTTCTGCTCGAAATTTGTCTCCCTGGTGGCAAGTTCTAGCGTGCCTCCTTCGATATTGCCGTCCACACTTCCTTTGACGCCGTCCTCTACGAAAGTTCTGGACGAAGCGTCACAGGACGTGGTTGACAGCTTCTATCGCCATTTGAAGAGGGGGGTTGCGGCTGCTGTGGAACGAGGGACCCCTTTTGTCTTGGCCCGGCAATGCGCCCAGGGTCATATTGAAATTCTTAAGACTCTTCCCGGTGGGGTGGGGATAGCTGCGCTTCTGGAGGCAAAATTACTGGAGGCTGATCATCTGGTGGCCCAACTTCATGTGCTGCGGTAAGCTGATCTGTCTGCTGCTATAGATCAAGAGCACGGTTTCCTCACAGCTGCTGTAGAAAAGATAAGGGCTGCTCGGGATAAGACCAAGCCGGTCATACTGAAGGACCTCCGCGATCTGTCTGATCGATATGATCAGTTGAGCCGCGAGAGTGAAGATGTTATGGCTCGGGAAGCGACTGCCTCCCGTGGGGTCATTGACACGCGGGAGCAGATCCTTGAGCTTCAGAGGAAGTTAGCTTTTCTGGAGTCTGAGCTTGAAGCTGCCCGCACCGAAAGGGGGCGAATTATCCAGGAGGCTGACAGAGTTAATCGAGCTTCTGCTGGTCTGGAGCTTGCCCTGAAGAAGTTGGAGGATGGCTGGCGGGCACACATGGACTTGGATAATGTGGAGCGGTTGTCCCAAGAGGCTGAGCGCCGAGCTAGGCAGCGGCTTGAACGGGGGACCACCTTGGTGAAGAACCGTCTCCTGGAATTATGTACCGTCGAACCATAGACGGCTTTTTTCCTTCTTTTTGTTTTCGTTCTTTTTCTTTCTTTAAGTGGAACGTTGTCCCTAGAACATGTAGTACTTTTGCCTTCCAAATAAAAGAGTATGCTTTATTCTACCCTTTATTTGTACTGCTTGTTGTGCTTGTGGTGTTATGGTGGTGTTTGCCCCGCTTGGGGGATTGTTTGTGGACCTGTTACCCTTGGCATACCTGGGTTTTAGGTATAGATAACAAGTTTGATGGGGATACCTAGAACAATTCCACGGTAAGGTGGTCATGGATGTTCCTGGTATCGGGAGGAAGAATGCCATAGAGTAATTGGGCTCCCAGGGCATGATGAGGAATGGTGTACATGTACTATGAAACTTAGTACAGCATTTGTAGTCAGCAGAGAACATTTGTGGGCCTATTATCCTTGGCGTACCCTGGTTCAGGATACGAATAATAAGACGAGAGAGAAAACCAACATACTTACTCAGAGGTAATGAGGACATGGCAAGTATGGGGGTTTTACCGCGGAGTCTTCCTACTCGGAGGTAATGAGGACATGGCAGGAGTGGACTCAATGGAGGATATTTATGGTCAACAGAGGACATTTGTGGACCTATTATCCTTGGCGTACCCTGGGGTTTTTTTTCGGTACAGATAATAAGTCGAGAGAGAACCAACATATTTACTCAGAGGTAATGAGGACATGGCAAATATGAGGGTTTCTTCGATGGAGCCTTCCTACTCAGAGGTAATGAGGACATGGTAGGAGTGGGCTCCATGAAGGGTTACATAAAACGACTCAGAGGTAATAAGGACATGGAAGTTCTATGTAGAGGGGTGATTTATTTTTGGCAGAAATGAGACGACTCAGAGGTAACATCGACGTGGTCGTTTTAGGAATTTTGTGGATCTGCTACCCTTTTTGTGCACTGAGAGTGCGGGTAGTGGATCATGAGGGAGGAGCTCTTTCAGAAGAATAAGTTCAGAGGTATGGTCATACATGACTTACTACCTAAAAGAGTGACCGGAATGTAAGTTCAGCGGTACTTGCGGGTACATAACTCGATGATCTGGGAGAGTTGGAGTCGGCATGTGAGTTCAGTGGTACGAAAGAGTACATGACTCGTCATTCTGAAAAATTTGTAGTCGGGATGTGAATTCAGTGGTACTGGAGGGTACATAAGCAATCTGAAATTTTGTGAATGCGAGTTCAGCGGTACCGGTGGGTACATAACTCAATAATCTGGGACTTGGAGAATGTGAGTTCAGCGGTACCGGAGGGTACATAACTCAGCAATCTGGAATTTTGTAAATACGAGTTCAACGGTACCAGCGGGTACATAACTCAATAATCTGGGATTTGGAGAATGTGAGTTCAGCGGTACCGACGGGTACATAACTCAATAATCTGGGATTTAGAGAATGTGAGTTCAGCGGTACTGGAGGGTACGTAACTCAGCAATCTGGAATTTTGTGAACACGAGTTCAGTGGTACCGGCGGGTACATAACTCAATAATTTGGGATTCTGTGAATATGAGTTCAGAGACACCAACGGGTACATAACTCAATAATCTGGGATTTTGTGAATACGAGTTCAGCGGCACCAGCGGGTACATAACTCAATAATCTAGGATTTTATGAATATGAGTTCAGCGATACCGGAAGGTACATAACTCAATAATCTGGGATTTAGAGAATGTGAGTTCAGCGGTACCGGAGGGTACATAACTCAACACTCTGGGATATTTGGAGAATGTCGTATAGATATAATATTTCTTCAGGAACTTGCCGTTGACGGGCAACATGAGCAAGTCTCCATTTTGTTTTGCAAGGCGGTAAGCGCCGTTGGAGAACACAGTCTCAATAATAAATGGACCTTCCCATTTTGGCTGGAATTTGCCGACGGTTTTGTGAGTCATAACCATCGGCCTTCGAACTACCAGAACGAGATCGCCCACTTGAAATGTTCTGATTTTAACCTTCTTGTTGAAGGCTTCGGAGATTCGTGATTGGTATAGCTCGATTCGTTGCTGAGCTAATAGGCGCTTTTCATCTAAGGCCTCCAGCTCTTGTAGCCGACGACGGTAGTTATCGTCCGTCGTCAATTGGTAAGTGAGAGCGACGCGGAGCGAGGGTATTTGAGTCTCCAATGGGAGAACTGCCTCACTCCCATACACCAGGGAGAATGGTGTGTTCCCTGCGGCTGTTCGGACTGTAGTACGGTACGCCCATAAGCATTCACTAAGCTTCTCATTCCAGTCGCGTTTGTTGGATGATACGAACTTTTTGAGCAACTTGATGATGGTTTGTTGAATGCTTCTGCCAACCCATTCGCTACCGGGTTGTATGACGTCGAAGCAATATTCTGGATGCGATGTTTGTCACAGAATCGATAGAAGGCGTGGCTTGCGAACTGCGGACCATTATCATAGATGATCCTTCGGGGCAGTCCAAAGCGGTAGATGACGTGATGCTTGAGGAAGCTGATCACGTTTAAAGTCTTCACTTCTGCAAGCGAAACAGCTTTCGCCCATTTGGAGAAGTAATCTGTGATGGCAAGTATGAAGCGATGTCCTCGGGATAAAGGTAGAGTGATCGGACTGATAATATCCATTTCCCATGCTTCGAATGGCCAGGACGCCACTGTCAGATGTAGGAATTCGGATGGCTGGTGGATGAAGTCCACATGGACTTGGCAGGCTTTGCACTTTCTTGCATAGTCTATCGCATCTGCTACCATCGTGGGCCAGTAGTAGCCCATTCGACGAAGACGGTCTTACAATTTTGGGCCAGGCTGATGGGCCCCGCAGACACCGTCATGGGCTTCGCGTACGGCTTCTTTGGCTTCTGCGTTTGACAGACATCGAAGCAATAATCCATCGTAGGATCGGCGATACAATATTTTCGTCTCTGTATCGTAGAAGAATCTGAGAGAATGCCTTCTTATAGAGGTGGCTTCCTTTGGGTTCTCGGGCAGGATGTCGTAGACTATAAAGTCTATGAATGGTTGTCTCCAGTCTGGTGCTTCGTTGATAGTCTGAGCGGAATAACTCGCCATGAATTGAACGTTGTTCTTGGGACAGACCAGTTCATGGCCTATCATATCCACCGATTGATAAGCATAGTTCGGAACCGCTAGGGAAGCGGCAAGGTCAGCTAAGGCATCGGCTTCGATATTTTGGAGTCTGGGGACGTGTTCGATGAAGAACCCTTCAAATGACGAGATGATGTTGATCTCTATTTGGTGATAGGGGATCATGTCTTCATGGCAGACTTCATATGAACCCCGGATCTGATTGACGATTAACTGTGAATCGCCGTACGCTTCAAGATATTCTACCCCCAACTCTTTTGCAAGTTGGAGGCCAATGACCAAAGCGTTGTACTCGGCCATATTGTTAGAGCAGGGTTCTGTGAGGGAGTAAGCGCGATTGATCACCAGTCTAGAAGGAGAAACCAGCACCACCCCGACTCCAACGACGATGTTGCCCTTGGGTCCGGTCCTTGAAGCACCGTCGAAGAACATTCGCCATATATCATCGTGAGAGGTCGCATGCGAGTCGGAGACCTCATCTGGGATTTCTTCGTATATTCTGGCCGACTCCGAGCCTGGGTGGACTGCTAAAAAGTCTGCCAGAGATTGACCTTTAACAGCCTTTTGCGGGACGAAGATCATATGGTAGGGGGACAGTAATATTGCCCATATAGCGAGACGAGAGCTGAGTGCCCCTGGTTTAGTCATGAGGACCCTGAGGGGGTTGACTCGTGATATCACATGTATGGTTTGCCTCGTGACATAGTGTCGCGCCTTTTGAATGGCGAACACTAGGGCGAGGCATTCTTTCTCCACGGCGGTATATCGGTGCTCTGGCCCAATCATCATTCGGCTGAGGTAATATATAGCTTGCTCATGGCCTGCATCGTTGTTTTGTGCTAGCAGAGCGCCGAAGGAATGCTCCATTGCTCGCACATAGAGCAGGAATAGTTTTCCAGCAACCGGGGCCACCAGGACTGGAGGGTTCGATAAATATTCTTTGATGCTGTCGAAGGCACGCTGGCATTCTTCATCCCATACGAATAAGACGCCCTTCTTCATGAGATGGGTGAATGGCTGACATCGCCCGGAGAGGTTGGAGATGAACCTCCTGATGTAAGCTAACCTCCCTTGAAGGCCTCGAAGTTCTCAAAGATTTCTCGGGGGACCCATCTCCATTATTGCCTTCGTCTTCTCAGGGTCTACGTGGATACCCTGGGAGGTGATGATGAAACCCAAGAACTTCCCGCTAGATACGCCCAAGAAGGATTTCGTGGGGTTCATTTTCAAATTGTGCGCTCGTATCAGGTCGAACACTGTCCTTAGATCATGTAGATGATCTTCCTTAGAGCGACTTTTGACGGCGATGTCGTCAATATAGCATTCTACTGTTTTGTGCAAGTAGTCTCTAAAGATGATGCTCATAGCTCTCTGATAGGTGGCGCCAGCGTTCTTTAAACCGAAAGGCATGACTGTGTAGCAGAACGTGCCTATTGGTGTTCAGAATAATGTATGCTTTTCGTCGTCGGGAGACATCTTGATTTGGTTATAACCTGAGAAGCCATCCATGAATGACATACGCTCGAAGCCGCAGGTGTTTTCAATCATGATGTATGTGATAGGGAGGGAGAACTCATCTTTGGGACACGCCTCGTTCAGATTGTGAAAGTCGATACAGATTTGAATCTTCCCATTCTTCTTGAGGACCGGTACTATATTGGCGGTCCAGTCCGGATGTTGTTCCTCACGAATGAGGCCGCTGGCTATCAGTTTGTGGACTTCGGCTTCGATCGCATCTATGATGCCTGGGCAGAAGCGTCGTTGTTGTTGTTTGACTGGCTTTGTATCTGGCCGAATGTTGAGCTTGTGAAGAGCAACATCGGGGTTTAGTCCTGGCATGTCTTCATAGTTCCAGGAGAATATGTCGATATATTCTTTGACGAGTTCTAGTAGCGATTCTCGCTCTTCGTCTGTCAGGCTTTTACTAACGAAGATTGGTTTTGGAGAAGAGTCACTGCCGAGATCCACTTGCATGACCTCATCTTCAGTAGGGGCTCTCTTTATTCAAACTGCTTCTCCCATTGCGCATCCAGCTGTTGGGCCCACGGCTCTAATTCGAGGAGTTCAGGAAAGTCTTCACCTTCTTCGTAAGCATCGGCGAGTGCCATATTGACAGACAGGACCTGCCTGAATACATCCCGATGCTGATATCCGAATCAGAAGTTGGTGATCCGTTTGAGTGTGAATGCCAATCGCATTTCTCATCTGAGCTTTCAGGGGTCGTTGCGGGCGTAACATACCCCAGTCCGCATCGGGTCTTGTTGTAGTAGTCCTGTGGTTTGCCAGGCGGAACCGGCGACTTTAAAGGTAATCATCGACCAGTGTCGTGCTTCAAACCTGGCGTAGTCTCCAGATCATTCCCCTATTTCTGCATGAGGTATTTGGATTAGGGGCTATATAGATAGAGAGGCAGTCTCTCGGCATCCGATTCGAGATCAACTTCTTCTATGGTGAAGGACTGTGGATCATTCTTCCGACCGAAGATGATTGGATGGTCCCCTCCCTCGATTATGCGGTAAGCGTCTTCCACGTGAGTAAGTTGATTTACGGTGTAAACATTTGTCACCTGTGTATGTAGGTGAGTACCTATACCGTATTCTATAGCCTACATTGTACAAAGCTTATGAAGCTTGATGTAGTTCAAAGATAGCCCTTTATTGATGAAGTAAGTTATCTTTTCTAGCGGGATTACATCATCTGCGGATGGAACATCGGTGTGAGCAGCCACATACTTGGCCAGTTCTGGTTCTTCTTTGGCCATCCCCTGTATAAATGAAGACTGAAATGATGATTTGGACAACTTGATCATGAGGGGTTTCGCTGGTGGAGCAGAACATGGAGTCGTTAGGAAACTAGCAACCTCCAGTTTGGTACGCGATGCTGGGCGGGGAGTGGTTGGCTTGCCAGAATCCCCAGACTTTGCATCGGGCTGACGATTCTTTTTGGGAAGACGTATCGTCATTGGCTTGTCGGAGGGATTGAGCTTCTCCGTTTGTGGCTGGCCGACTCTAGGCAGTCTGATTGTCAGTGGCTCTGTTGTAGGTCTTGGCGCTTGGCCGGACCTTGGCAGCCGGATTATCATTTGCCCTTCTTGTGCCGAGAGACTGATTGCATCCTTACGCAGAGCGGCCGTAAGGGGTGCGGTCTTGCCAGGTTTGCGAGCTCGGAGGAGGATCGTCAGGGGTTCTTCTGATCCTGTGGCCGTCTCAGTATGAGGTTGCACTTCTCCTTCACCAAGGTGCCTCTTCGACTTTTCGTATAAGCAGGAGTCTGAGTAGTAGGATTCGACCCCTTTGAAGGGATCGATGTCGGCAAATTCTGTCCTCACGAAGCCGTATTCGTCGACATACTTAAAGCACTGATGCAGCATGGAAGGCACAATCATATAATCGTGTATCCAGGGGCGCCCCAAGAGGATATTGTAGGAAGTGTCTGTACCTATGACGTAACAGGTGACTTCTGACTGAAGATCGCCGATTTGGCCCTTCAAGTGAATCTTTCCAATCGGGTAGCTCCTACCCGAATTGAAATCGCTGATGGCGGTACTTGTTGGCGTCAGACGATGCATAGGAATGTGGAGATGATATAACAGACCATTCGGGATGATGCTTATGGAAGAACCAGGATCAATGTGCATCCGATCCACCTTTACGTCGCCGATGTATCCAGTGTAATATAACGGACGATCGTGTAGGTTGGTTTTGATGAGCATGTCCTGTGGAGTAAAGACAATGTTGGGCATCGCTCCTGTGCAAGCACTGTCTTGGAGATCTGCAGGCAGGCACTCTCCCGTAAGGTTGACCTGAGCTAGATATACGTCGACATTCTGGAGTGCATCGCTCAAAGCCGCGCAAACATCCTTGAAGAGTCTCAGGAGCTCGTATAATGAAAATTTGGCCGGTGTGTTGGCCAATTGTGCCAAGATGTCAAAGTTGTAGGGCCTTTCCAGCCCATGAGGTGCCTCTTTTCGGAGGAATTTGTCAAAATGAGTCTCCTTCGGCCTAAGCTTGTCGGTCGTCGGAGGTTGAGAAGGTCCCAGAGCGTCAGCAGTGGCCGGCTGATATTCTTTAGCCAAGTTATCTGGCGTAAGTTGGGATTGCACACCCGACCGGGTGACAACAGCTGTGGCTTCTTCGACATCTGTCGAGATTGTACGGCAAGATCTGACCTTTCCACCCTTCTTCCTGCCAATGGGGAGTGGTACGGACTGAGTTACTTCAGGTACCAAGTCTGGATGGACCCACATGACTTCCCCTCGTGACGTGGTAAGGGGTACTAGACCAGTAGCCTGATCTCGAGGAGGTGGAAGATTAGCAATCTCCATTGTCGCCCGAGGGATGGGTATCACGCCGTCTTGAGTCTCTGTCGGAGAAAAGCTGCCAAACTGTACGGACACCATATTGGCTGCCACGGTTACCTCCTCGAAATTAATGGCTAGAGTCTTAGAATCGATGAGATGTTGGATATATCGCTTCAGTTGGTAGCAGTCGTGTGTAGCATGGTGGACGTAGCGGTGGTAATGGCAGTACTTTGGGTTCTCCATTTCTGTCGGCCGAGGGTCCCGTCTTGGTGGAGGGAGCTGAATTCTATCTCCTTGTATGAGCATGTCCAAGATGGGCTTGACATGGCCGTCTTCGAAGGAGTAGGTCATTTGCGGCCATTGTTTGTCTGCCTGTTTTGACTCAGGCTTCTGGGCTGTGTCGGCCACCATAGCCTGCTGGCCCTTGTTGTCCCGGTTGTTGGAGGAGTTACCACCATTGTTGTTGTTGGTATTAAGGCGCTTGCCCTTGTCCTCTCCCTCCGAGACGTGCAATCCCAGTTGGCGAGCCTTCTTCAACCTGTCCTCGGTGCAAGTGGCACTGATGATGAACGTCTTCCAGTCCTTGAATTAACTTTCACCCATCCAGAGGCTGATTGTTGGTGTTGACACAAAGTCACAGTCAACCAAATATTGACTACATTGACTAAATAATATTTGTATAAATTCAATACGACACACGACGTCTGTATTCAGTTCAGGACAGACAACAGCTCAGTTTCCGACTCTCAGTGTATTTTCGAGTCTGTACTTTTACATTTTATTGAGTCTAGAAAAATGTACTCTGAGTTATGCTGAGCTCTTGGAACTTAGTCTATAAGCCTACCCAAAATCCCAAGCTCCACCAAAACAAAAATTGCCCACAAGTCCCACTTAGGACCACTCTGTGCTCTGGAGACAGAGTTCGGGCCGAACTCTGCCTCCACACAGAGTTCGGGCCGAACTCTGTCCCCTAGAAATCAGGAACCCTAATTTTAGGGTTAGCTGGTTGCTAGCTGTCCAACGGCCAAATTTTTGAATTTTCCTACCCGAATTCTGGCCGAATTCTGCCTCTAAAAATACTATAAATAGGGCATGAATTCTCTCATTTCAATCAACTCAATCTTCTCTTCTCTTCTCTCCTACAAGCTCAATAAGCCATACCCTTCTCATCTACTAGCCACAAGCCTCCTAAGTCTCGAGTGCTCAGCATCTCTCAGTTAGGATTCTTGTGCAAGAGTCGAAGAAGTCGCTTGGACAATTCCAAGTAAATCGCCACTGCGATCCTCTGTTAGAAGTTGACGTGCTCTTCTGAAGAAAAGGCACGGGTTGTAAACTACTATTTCACAAATAGTGGATTTAATCCTGAGCTAGAGTTCTCAGGCCTGGACTAGTCCTCCACGAGGGAAACCAGGTTAAAATTGCTGTGTTTGCGTATGCTCTTCTGCTCTTCATTTATTTTCCGCACTTTACTCTGATTATTTATTGTTGGTGAAAGAGTTATTTTTAATTGCTATTTTTCTATATAAACTCTATTCACCCCCCTCTAGAGTTGCCAAACTGTTCTTCAATTGGTATCAGAGCTCTGTTCTCTTTACAAGGACTAACATCCTAAGAGCTGATCCATGGCAACCACACAACCCTTGATTTCCAATCATGGTGAAGGTCAGTCCACTCATAGGCCTCCCCTATTTGATGGGACTAACTACACATATTGGAAAACAAGGATGAGCTTCTATCTTAAGTCTCTAGACTTTGACCTGTGGACTGTCGTCACTGACGGTTACAAAAAGCCCGCCAGAATAGTTGTCGATGGTGACCTCATTGAGAAACCACACGACAAATATTCTGTCGAGGAGAAGAAACAGGCAAGTCTAGATGCTAGGGCTATTAATGCTTTATTCTGTGCTATAGACAGGAATGAGTTCAACAGGGTCTCTACATGCACCACTGCTCATGAAGTATGGAGACTTCTAGAAGTGACGCATGAAGGAACCACACAGGTCAAGGAATCTAAAATAAGCCGTCTCACTCAAGAATACGAAGCCTTCAAGATGAAGCCAAGTGAGACGATCACTCAAATGATCACAAGATTCCTCGACATCATCAATCCTCTATCTTCGCTTGGAAAGCAGTACTCAAACCACGAGAAGATTCGTAAGCTGCTCAGAGGGCTACCAAAGATTTGGAACCCTAAGGTGACAGCCATCATAGAAGGAAACGATCTCACAACAATGTCAATGGAGACCTTGATGGGTAAGCTTATGACTTACGAGCTTGACCTCAAGGACTTCGAAGAGCCTGCTCCGAAGACCAGGGAGATCGCACTTAAAGCTCATCAACGAAGAGCTAATCATGATGAAACCGAAGAAGACAATTCTGATGATGAAGACCAAGCTCTCATGGTTCGCAACTTCAGGAAATTCCTTCGCTTCAATCGAAGGAAGAAGGAATCTCAAGAAGACGATGAAGAAGAACCAACTTGTTACGGTTGCAAGAAAATTGGACATGTCCGAAAAGACTGCCCATTCCTGAAGAAGAGCAACCGCTATGAGAAGCCATACAAAAAGAACTCATCAAAGAAATATGCCAACACAGGTATCTGGCATGAAAGTGAAGCGAGTGACTCTGAGGAAGAAAAGGACTCTCCTCAAGATACAGCAAATGTGTGCCTGATGGCAACCTCCAACAAGGTATCTAACGAAACTCTGGATGACTTCTCTTTTGATGAACTTGGCGATGCTTTCACTGATTTACTCGATGATCATAAAAAGGTCATCGGTAAATATAAACATGCCAAGGACAAAATCAAAAGTCTAGAAGATGAGATACAAAGAATTTCTTTACTTCTTGATAATGTTAGAAACACATCACCCACAAATAACACTGATGAAGCATCCAAGCTTAAATTAAGTTTACATGATGCTGAAGCACGTATTGAGCAACAAACTCAAGAAATCACTACTCTCAACACATTGCTTGCTGAAGAAAAGAGTACACACAAGATTTCCATGACTAAGATTTATGGCTTAAATATTAAAGTTGATGAACTGCAAGCTGTTTCTAAAAGATTAGAAACCAAATTGGGTAAACAGGTTGTTCAACCTCAAACCCAATCACATGGGCACAACACCACTCATGCTAGTCAACCACGTCAATCTCATGCAGCACATAACCATGCATTTATATACACAAACTTTCACAAACCACGTGCACGTAAGAACAATTCTTACTCAGTACACACTCATCATGCACAAAGACACAATCAACATCACTCCACACATAAAAAGCATCATGCCATGCCATATAGACAAAATCATCATACAATGCCATATAGACAAGATCCTCATATACCATATAGACAAAATCATCGTGCCATGCCATCTAGACAATATCAGCATGTCACACATCATAGACAATACCATCATTCTATGCCTCATAGACACCATCAACATGCCACTTATTCTATGCATAATCATCTTCACCATGCCAACTCTTCACATCATGTCCATCCTCATCCTGTTGCTTATAGATATTATTCTCATGCTCCTAGCTTAAATAAGAATGCTATCTGTACTTATTGTGGATTACATGGACACATCTCACCACAGTGCAGAGTTAGAAGACTTGTAGATAAAAGGATATATGCATGGTTCCCAAAAACTAACTTTTCAGGACCCTCAAGAACTCGGGTACCAAAGGTCACATCTACTCTTGATGTAGGTGGACCTTCCCTCCTCAACTGAAAGTAAGTGGATTCTCGATAGTGGATGCTCGCGACATATGACGGGAGACGCAAATCTTTTTGCATCACTATCGATGAAGAGAGAAGGATACGTATCCTTCGGTAACAACCTCAAAGGGCACATTATAGGTAATGGTATCATTGGTCATCCTCCTTCTCCTGTAATAAAGGGTGTCTGCCTAGTGACCGAGTTAAAGCATAACCTGCTCAGCATTAGTCATCTTGCTGATCATGGATATGATATTAACTTTGGACAAAATAGTTGCTATATCTATGATAGGTCAACAGGAGATATTGCTTTTGAAGGGAAAAGAGAGGACAACATCTACATTTTCTATCTTTCTATAAATATTAACAATGCAGGTAGATGTCTATATGCCCACAAAGACGAACGACTACTTTGGCACCAGCGTCTTGGTCATGCCAACATGGATGCTATATCCAGGCTTTCTACCAAGAAGCTAGTGAGAGGATTTCCTGACATCACATTCAAAAAGGACACGGTATGTGCCGAATGTGAACTAAACAAGGCAACTAAATCCTCATTTCATTCTATCAACTCTGTAAGTACTACTAGACCCTTGCAACTACTTCATATGGATTTATTTGGTCCTAGTAGAATAGCTAGCCTTGGAGGCAAACTTTATGCATTTGTTATTATTGATGATTTTTCGAGATTTACATGGGTTTTCTTTCTCGCTAATAAGAGCGATGCTATTTCTGCTTTCAAAATTTTTGTAAAGAAAGTTCAAAACGAAAAAGGCTACATGATTACTCGAATCCGAAGTGATCATGGAGACGAATTCGTAAATTATGATTTTGAAAGTTTTTGTAATGCAAATGGTTTTGATCATGAATTTTCTTGTCCTAGAACTCCTCAACAAAATGGTGTTGTGGAGCGGAAGAATAGGACTCTTGGCGATATGGCTAGAGTCATGTTGAATAAATTTTCTCTTCCGAAATATTTTTGGGCAGAGGCTGTAAGTACAGCATGCCACATTTTGAATAGGGTGCTTATTCGTCCCATTACGAAGAAAATACCCTATGAGCTTTGGTTTGGGAGAACCCCCAATGTTTCTTATTTTAAAGTTTTTGGCTGTAGATGTTTTATCCTTAACACCAAAGACAACTTAGGCAAATTTGATGCCAAAGCTGACGATGGTATCTTTCTTGGTTATGCCGCCAAGAGTACGGGATATAGAGTTTTCAATAAACGCTCACTTATTGTGGAAGAGTCAACAAATGTGACTTTTGATGAAGACAACAGTGCAGCAAGTACTCTTGATGATGACGTTGAGCCATCAACTTCTACTCCAATGAATACTTCTACCGAAACTAATTCTCTGGAGGGTTTGCCTAAGAAATTCTCTTTCAAACCTTCTCATCCAGAAAATTTAGTTATAGGAGAAGTTTCACGTGGAGTAACTACTAGATCATCACTAAGAGACTCCATTGTTAGCACTGCCTTCATTTCACAAATAGAGCCTAAAAACATTTCTGAAGCTTTTAATGATGAATTTTGGATTTCTGCTATGCAAGAAGAACTCAACCAATTCGAGAGAAGCCAAGTATGGGAACTCGTTCCTAGACCGGTTAATCACTCAATAATTGGTACTAAATGGGTTTTTAGAAACAAAGTAAATGAAGATGGTTCAGTCACACGTAACAAAGCTCGTCTAGTAGCTCAAGGATACAACCAAGAGGAAGGTATCGACTACGATGAGACGTATGCTCCTGTTGCTAGACTAGAATCCATTCGGATGCTTTGTGCTTTTGCTAATTTTCAAAACTTTAAATTATTTCAAATGGATGTGAAAAGTGCTTTCCTGAATGGTTTTATTAAGGAGGAAGTTTATGTGAAACAACCCCCTGGCTTTGAAAATCACAAATTTCTCGACCACGTGTTCAAGATGAAGAAAGCGCTTTATGGCCTTAAACAAGCCCCCAGAGCTTGGTATGAAAGGCTAAGCAGTTTCTTGCTTGAGAAAGGTTTTTTAAAAGGAAAAATTGACACTACACTGTTTATAAAATCTTTCAAAGACACTATTTTATTAATTCAGATTTATGTTGATGATATTATTTTTGGGTCTACTGATGAAACTCTTTGTCAAGAATTTGCCAAGTGTATGCAGACGAAATTTGAGATGAGCATGATGGGAGAGCTCAACTACTTTCTTGGTCTGCAAGTAAAACAACTGGCTAATGGAACTTTCATCTGTCAATCAAAGTATACCAAGGACATGCTGAAGAAGTTCGATCTTGACAACATCAAACCAATCAGCACTCCAATGGCTACTTCAACCAAACTCGAACCAGATGAGAGCGGCAAACCCGTTGATCAACGTAAGTATCGAGGTATGATAGGCAGCTTACTTTATTTAACTGCTAGTCGCCCCGATATCATGTTTAGTGTTTGCCTATGTACTAGATATCAAGCAAATCCTAAGGAATCTCACATGACCGCGGTTAAGCGTATCTTTCGATACCTTAAGGGTACGGTTACAGTGGGCCTATGGTATCCCAAGTCAACATCATTTGACCTCATCGGTTACTCTGATGCTGACTTTGCTGGATGCAAGGTCGACCGTAAAAGTACGAGCGGCACGTGTCATTTATTAGAAAAGGCTTTAGTCTCATGGTTTAGCAAGAAGCAGAACTCTGTCGCACTATCCACAACAGAAGCTGAATACATAGCAGCTGGGCGTTGTTGTGCACAAATTCTGTGGATGAAGCAAACCCTTGAAGACTATAAGTTATCTTTCATGCATATTCCTATATTTTGTGACAATACTAGTGCAATCAATTTGACTAAGAACCCTGTCTGCCACTCACGCACTAAACACATTGAGATCAGACACCACTTTTTGCGTGATCATCAGCAAAATGGCACGATTAACTTAGAATTTATTGACACTGATCATCAGCTGGCAGATTTCTTTACTAAGCCACTATCCGAAGAGCGCTTCAATTTTTTTTGTCGTAAACTTAGAATTTTAGATGAAGTAGTTATAAATTGAAACTCACCTGCGTAAATATCGAGTATATTGTGATTCTTTTTCGAAGAATTTGGTATGGGTACAAGCCGAAAGGGTCCTTCTGACAACAAGGCGTAAAAGCCTAAGCGACACGGTGCACTAGTCCTCAGGACTACCGCTAGCTGGGATCCGGCCCCTGCAGCTAACCCATGGCAAATTTGGACTATTGAACCACAGTATATGTCCTTATTTATTATATGGCTCGTTTTCGATTTAATATTGCCTAATTGAGATTTTCTAAAGTTCATTCTGTTTTCTGAGTACCTCTCTATCTATTTTTTATACTCTTTGTTGTCCTCAACTATCTTTTGTTTAACTCTTAAACTTTTTCTTCATGTTCTTTGCCTGTTTTCAGTTCTGGACCATTGATCCAGAACTCGGGCCGAACTCTGCCCCTATCAGCGTTCGGGCCGAGTTCGGTTCTTAGGTTCCAGAGTCGGGATCTGGCTCTGCCGTTGGATCTATTCTAATCCAATGGTCAATATTTCACCCGACCAAAGACCAAGCCCTACTTTATTTCGGGATTCCCTCTCTTTCCTTCCATATTTCCTTCTTCTCCACCTCCTCCATCTTCTTCCTTCCAAACCCTAACCCTAGTTCTTGATATAGAGGGCTCTATTTCTTCTCAAAATCAAGGGAAAGAGGTTTTTCATTATTCTCTTCAACTGTTTGGTATTCTTTTCAGGTATATCTCTCTTTTTCTATCATTTCCAAGTTCTCCTCTTTTATTTCAAATGGCATCTCGCTTGTCCAAACGAGGGAGAAGGACTCGACATGAGGGTGCTTCCTCTTCGGTTCCTCCTCCTCCGATTGAACAAGTAGTTGAACAACACCCCATTCATCCGTTGTTCAATCCGCCGCGTCCCGATGACCCTAACACTTACGACGACCGTTTATTTGTATCGCTAGAAGCCTCTAATGAATGGTTTAGCGATTTTAGAACTCGTCCGGTGTTTGGGGGCCATTCCATAAATTTTACTATATTTTCTCTATATGAGTCTTTATTCCGTGATCTTTGTCTGGATGAACTTGTTGCTTCAAATTCTGTTATCTACCATAGTGCAATTCAAATGTTTTACTGTAATCTGACTCACGATGCAACCCACATCTATTCCCGGGTTGCTGGCATTAACATTGCCTTCAATGATTCTGAGTTGGGAGACTTTCTTGCTCTCCCGGATCTTGATGTATGGGACAAGCTTGTGGAAGCACGTCAACTTCAATTTGTTGGCGATACTTCCCTTGAAGGATTCAAGGAGGATTTATGTGCTCCTAACGTAAGTCCTCGCAAGCTAAAGGCCAAGCATCTCACCCCCTACTTTTATGAACTTCATCGCATCGTGTTCAATACTATCTTGTCCAAGGCTGGCTCAACAGATGAAGTTACTTATCTTGAGATCTCCACCTTATATCATCTCCACTATCGTATTCCATTCAACTTTCCACGGACTATGATGGATTGGATGATCAACTGTCGGAAGAAACCAAGAGCTTTGGTTTATCCTCTCTATCTTCCTTTAGTCTTTCGTGCTTTCATCATTCCTATCCATGATTGTCCATTCCTGCCTGCACCTGCCTTTCTATCCAAAGCACGACGCCTTCAGCCTGTCGCTGCTTCTGAGTCATCTGAGCACTCTGCTGATGAGGAGCCTGACGTCCCTCCTCTTGGTCAGGATGCACCTCCTCCTCCTGCCACTCTTGAGTCTCTTCAGACTATGCTTTGCGATCGCTTTGCTATTGAGGATGATCGCTGGACGCAGCAGGATTACCGTACCACCTTGCAGATCAGTGCCCTTGGGAACTCTCTGCATGATATGCGGTATTCGCTTGCTCGTCATCCTGATCTGCATGTGCCTATTGAGCGGGATCCAGATCGCGCGGGTCATCGTATAGACGATCCGTGGGTCATGAGGTATATGGATCCTGATGATGCCTTTGTGGACCCTCGTCGCTCATTCCATGATCCTTCAGATGTTCCAGGACCTTCTCGTGCTCCATGATGGAGACTGGCTTGATATGCTGCTGCCACTGCTGATGATCTTAGTTGCCTTTTGATTTTAGTTATTTTAGTTTGTTATGGATTTATGTACTGGTTTTTATGTCTTCAAACCCTGATGATGTGCTGGTTGGTGGATAACATTTTATGCTATTTTTCGTAGTTCTACTTTATGTCAGTGACTTGTTTTATTAGTATTATCCTGTTTCTTCTCTGCTTGGTGTGGTTGGATTACTTTTCATTGTCTATACTGCTATGCAGTCTATATGATCCTTTATATTGCTAACTGCCAAAAGGGGGAGAAATATGTATATCTGTCTGTGCTTGTGTTTGCTTTTGGGAAAATATTTTTATCAGGCCACAGGTTCTATGCATTATTTACGGGGGAGAGCTATTGATTCTAGCTCGGCACCGTTCACTGATTACGGGGGAGCTATCTTATTCTAGCTCGGCATTGTTTATGGGGGAGCTGTGTTTTAACCAACTGTGTCCAGGTATGAATATTGAAATATACATTTATTATTTTGTCAATTATCAATATGGGGGAGATTGTTGACACAAAGTCACAGTCAACCAAATATTGACTACATTGACTAAATAATATCTGTATAAATTCAATACGACACACGACGTCTGCATTCAGTTCAGGACAGACAACAGCTCAGTTTCCGACTCTCAGTGTATTTTTGAGTCTGTACTTTTACATTTTATTGAGTCTAGAAAAATGTACTCTGAGTTATGCTGAGCTCTTGGAACTTAGTCTATAAGCCTACCCAAAATCCCAAGCTCCACCAAAACAAAAATTGCCCACAAGACCCACTTAGGACCACTCTGTGCTCTGGAGACAGAGTTCGGGCCGAACTCTGTCTCCACACAGAGTTCGGGCCGAACTCTGTCCCCTAGAAATCAGGAACCCTAATTTTAGGGTTAGCTGGTTGCTAGCTGTCCAACGGCCAAATTTTTAAATTTTCCTACCCGAATTCTGGCCGAATTCTGCCTCTAAAAACACTATAAATAGGGCATGAATTCTCTCATTTCAATCAACTCAATCTTCTCTTCTCTTCTCTCCTACAAGCTCAATAAGCCATACCCTTCTCATCTACTAGCCAAAAGCCTCCTAAGTCTCGAGTGCTCAGCATCTCTCAGTTAGGATTCTTGTGCAAGAGTCGAAGAAGTCGCTTGGACAATTCCAAGCAAATCGCCACTGCGATCCTCTGTTAGAAGTTGACGTGCTCTTCTGAAGAAAAGGCACGGGTTGTAAACTACTATTTCACAAATAGTGGATTTAATCCTGAGCTAGAGTTCTCAGGCCTGGACTAGTCCTCCACGAGGGAAACCAGGTTAAAATCGCTGTGTTTGCGTATGCTCTTCTGCTCTTCATTTATTTTCCGTACTTTACTCTGATTATTTATTGTTGGTGAAAGAGTTATTTTTAATTGGCTATTTTTCTATATAAACTCTATTCACCCCCCTCTAGAGTTGCCAAACTGTTCTTCAGTTGGGAGCAATTTCTTTTGGCAAATTTCGATTAAGGAGGAATCCGGATTACCAGACGGCAACTTCATTGCGGTTTGGCAAAACCGCTCAATATAGTTCCTTGTTAGCTCTTTCTTCTCTTGAACGACATCCATGAGGGTGGACATTGTGATGTCCTGTCCTACTTCATAGAATCTTTCCAAGAATATGCGCTTGAAGCTGGCGAAGGAGTGGATACAGTTGTCTGGCAGGTTACGGTACCAGTCGAAGGTGACCTCTTCCAATGCCCCGATGAATAATCGTTTAAGGATGGCATCGTCATGTGGCAGATGGTCGGTGGTGACCTCGAAGTAAGTGATGTACCGACTTACGGAGGTCTTCCCATCATATGGATTGATATGGAATGGTTTATACTTTGGTGGAAAGGGAACATCTCTCCACACAGCGGGATACGGTTGTCGTATCCTGAGGTCTTGGCAGTTTTCTCGGGAATGGAACATGGCCCGGAGCTCCTGGACCTCTCTTCTTGCTTCTCTGGCCTCATCTGCAGCGGTAGGAGCCGACATTTCAGGAGGATTATTGCCCGGGTTTGGTGCCGCTTAGTTTGAGTCCGCATTGACCGCGGGACCTAAGTTTGTTTGGCCAGGCGTCCCTCCTTGCAGAGTAGGGAGGGCCGCTTTGATCTCGTCCACCGATTTGACCAAAGTGCGTAGTATGGCCTTCAGAGTGTCGATGCGTTGGCGATTACTGGGACCATCTTATTCCTCGTTTGTCATGAATGCTGTCCTCACATGAGTAGAAGTGGAAGGGACGGTGGACGACGTGCCTTCCGAATCATACCCCTGTACCGAGAAGTCATCGGGGTATGTGGGATTGTTCTCCTCTGGTTCGGACTCAGAAAGAATAGTACCCCCAGCTTCAAAGCTTGCTTCATTTTGAGAGTCGTGGACGTTCTCGGAGACGTCGGCACCTGCTGTATCTGACGGGAGAGTTGTTTCCTCGGGCTCATCTCCTTGGAACATCGGATTATCGTGGATGTTCGGAGGAGTGCTACCCCCAGTTCCAGCAACCCCCAGTGATGTGGATGATGAATCTCCCACTATAGCAGATTTCGTCTTTGAACGGGTACCTTGGAAAACTCCGGTGGTGGGCAACCGTTTAGACGACAGTTTCTTAGTCACAGTGGTTGAAGTCTTCGGGCTGGAAATGTTTATCTTCTTCCCTCTCCCGTCGGCGGGGATTTTCTGAGTAGAGTTACAGGAGACGATAGGAGGCGCCTCATCCTCTGAGCTCGGCTGTTGTAATTTTTGGAAGACGGACTGCCGGTCTTCTCGTACCGTCGCGTTGCTGCAACAGCAGTTGACAATGACTTGGGTGCACTGACGTCCGTAGGAGGACTCTTTGCACATCGAGGTCTCTTCTCTTTCCTTGTGCTTGTAGAGGATGACCTCACGTAAGTCAGATGGGTCTGGAACGACCATGTTTGCTTCCTGGGTTTTGGGAGACTTTTTGGAACCACTTTGTCCGTTTGCCGCCGGAGGCTGGACTCGAGTGGTTCTGTACAACTTTCCATCAGAGGCCCTCATAATAGTATATGGAGCATTCGGATGGTCAGAGGTCGGGACAGCGTACTGAGCTCGCCAAGCTCGCGCTGCCCTAGACTTCTTCACTCTAGTGCGTGAGGGCACATAGTAGGAAGAGTCTAAGTGGTGCTGGAGAGAGTCAGACATATTTTCTCGGGAGTATGAGAGATCAGGACCATAGGAGAGGCGATCGAAGACTGAGCCGTGTGGAGCAGACAGCATACGGCTGGAATCAACAGTCTTCATGCGGCTGGCAATCATAGCCGCATGGGCTTTCTTCATGCGGCTGGAAGTTTCGGCCGCATAAGTATTCTCCATGCGACTGGAAATTTTGGCCGCATGGGTATTCTGTATCTGGCTGAAAGTTTCGGCCGCATGGACATCATGCATGAGGCTGACAAGTTTGGCCACATGAATGTTCAGCATGCGGCTATTGCCTTTGTTCGGCTTCTACCTGGAGCACATAGAATCACTCTTTGTCCCTGCAAGTCCAGCATCGTAGTGCTTTCCTCTGCCGGACTTGGGGACAGCAGAGTCCTCTATGGCTTGAAGTGGAGCCGCATGAGAGTTGCCTTTGCCGTCTTGGGCAGCAGAGAGTACTCCATCCAGAGCTTGGGGAGGAGCAAATGATTTTGGCCTCCACTCCCTGTGAGCTTTCTTCGTGCGGGCTCGCTTCTGGATCGGGCCAGCGCTCCTGTCGGAGAGCATTTCTTCAAATGCCTGTTGGTCGAAGCGGACGACCATCTTCTGTTGTGTGGAGCCAAGTTTGGCTGCATCCGATTGCGTCACCAACTTATCAGCCGTGGAAGTTTGTCCCAAGCAGAGTCGTCATCGTGTTTGCCTTGAATTATAAAAGAACAGAACAATTATATCGGAGGACTGGACTTTTACTTCACAATACAAACTCGCTTGTACAAAGAAAGCCTAGGGACGAAAACCTAGGTACAGCAATCTAAGTACAATTGTTTATTTTAGATTCTAGGGGGTGACGGTAGAGGCTCGGGAAAGCGACGGTAGCGCTGTCTTACTCCTTGGACGATCGGATGCAGCCTTGGCTCCGGTGAAGAAATGCTCTTGGACGTGTAGGGAGACTCTCTTGCACCTTCGGTTGCTGGATCTCTGGATGTCTCTGTAGTGCTCTCTTTTTTTTTCTCTGCTCTCCTCTCCTGAATTCTTCGATCCCTTCAGAATCCTCTCTTCGCAAGGGAATGGCACCTTGCTATTTATAGAAGTGGGGGTGTGATCATTAGGGTTTACAAATGATTACCTCCTTGAGAAGTCGGCGGTTAAGGATCAATTAATCTGGGCCATTAATTCTGATTGTAGCAAATCTAGGTAATTAATGTGGATTGCATCAAATCTCTGTGGGCAATAAATGTTGATTGCCATGAATATTCGTGATTTTTGATAGCCTGCCACGTGTCCAATTTGCTTGGATTGGTTTGACCTGGACAATTATGACGATCGCAACAAATCTGATTTTGTTAGGATTTGTTAGTACCCATAATTCCAGGGAAGATAAGACTGCCACGTGTCTCAATTGTAGCGAAGAGCGCCACGTGTCTCAACTGGATCGTCCTGGTCGAGCAGTATATGGGGGGTCCTCTCAGCCGCATGAAACCTGCAGCCGTACGTGGATGGGCAGCCGCATAAGGAGGGGCAGCCGCATGGGGATAGGCAACCGTATGCAGAGGGACAGCCGCATGGGGATAGGCAGCCGCATGCAGATGGACAGCCGTATGGAGATAGGCAGCAGCATGCAGAGGGGCAGCCGCATACGAATGGGCAGCCGTATGAAGTGAGCGGCCGCATGGAGTGGCCTCGGGACTTTGGATTTTGCCAACTGTAGGGAGATTTTCTCCTCTTTCCCATGAATATGCCTTTATATCAGTCATTATTGCGTCTTTATGTCAGAGCTGTCATGGTTGTTTTTTTTTGTCAGAGCAGCCGTCAGGGCATTAAATGCAGCTGAATGTAGAGAAGAACTGTTTGAAGGCCACGTGGCTTCTTTCTGAGCCGCATGGATCTATCCGAGCGGCATGGACCCCTGAGCCGCATGGACTCCTGAGCCGCATGGGGATCCTGAGCCGCATGGGGATCCTTCTGTTGGAGCCGCTTAGGTCTTTCTTTATTCTTTTCCATGCTTCTACAATCATATCTTTTATTGATAACCATCGAAATTTACAAAGGCACAAGGCCAAGATTACAATCATTCAAGCTCACAATCTCTCTGAATACAATCACTCAGCTCTCTCTCATTCTCAATACAAAGATTCAAGGCTTGTCACTTATGGATGTTTCAGAAGACAATGTCCATACATTATGTCCCGTATAGGTAAAGACTCCAACGCGACCACACGCCTCGAAACGTTAAGGAACTCCATGTCTCAGCACGTCCAAGCGAGCTCCGCACCAAGCGTGATGATACCTGAACTTGCACATGAATACTAGATGAGTGTCAATACACAACCTTACTAGTAAGTGAGCCCCTCGGTCACTCATACAAAACCAACACGTTATTTTAGTGAGCGCAACTATCATTTTTGTAGCCTTTCTAATCTTGCCTTAGGATCAGTTTTGAGATATACATTACTTACGTAACTTTGTGTTGCGACATCAAGACCGTGCCATGAAGCCCATACTTATGTGACAACATCGTGGTCGTGTCTCGCAGCAACATGAATCATATTCTTTTACTTGCCCTTTTAAATGACTCAAATGTGAACTCATAAACTAGTGTCAATAACTCAACACCCGACATCACATCTCATGCCGAAGCATGTGTCTCTGCTATAGCCAAAGCTTGGGCTTCATAATTGTGTTGCATAATATGCATACCTTTCTTGACTTATTTGTGTCGTCCTTACATTTTTTATGACTCAACTGATACCGTACATGTGGATTGCCGTTCAGCACACTGTCTCATCTATATGAAAGATCACTTGTATTAACTAGTCATCTTGGACATAGCTAGGAGAGATGGTGACCATTGCAATGCTGGTAGCTAGCCCCACTCAAGGATCCTAGATCTCCTGGTTGCCTATCCAGCATTAGCTATACCATGTTTCATCTATGGTCGGATCGGTCCTGTGGCCCCATGTTGTCGTCCGAAGAAACATCGCCCTTTGTACACAAGTTGTCCATTACCATCCACCTACGAGAACATCTAGACTCACGTAAATACATGACCTAATTTTTGGTACGACTCAAACACTTTACAATTCGTGCTCATACACCATACTTTTTATACTTCGTTGGAGACTCCCAAACGAGGGACCGCCTCGACAACAAATGGTAGCATAAATTTTCCATTCTTTGAAATCCAGGAAACGGCTACTACATAGCCTTTCGACTTAACTTGAACAAAATGTATTCCATACGCGCCATAGGCAGTGACAAACTTATCATTGAACCAACCGTGTTTCGCGTCTTAAACCAATTGTGTTCTGTGCGACACTATCGTCTAAGTCATACTCTATATGACGAGCCATGAGACCGTAGAAACGTGAGGCTTATGCCAGGCCGTATAACCGTGGGACAATATCTGCTATGACAACAAGTCGATAGCCCATGGCTTTACTCTGCTTAACTCAATATGTGCGATTGAAGACCGAGTGACACTTCGAAAACTATCGTGAATTGATTTCTAGGCAACATGCTAACACTTTCAAGTTCTATACACATATTTGACATAATGGGATCATTCACTTAGCTATGTGGATTCATCTCTTTTAATATCAAGCATATTCAGTGCAATAAAAACTTCCAATTATTAGTATAAAGCCCAGGCTGAGGCATGTTCATCGAAGCCACCCACCTAAACGAGAAGTTACCTCGATCGAATGGGACTTCGAGCAAGCTGTTGCATGACTAAGTCCAAACGCAGTTGTGTTTCATTTCTTCGGTTGAACTGAGCAGGACGGGACACTACAAGGGATGGCATTGGGGGGTAGTCATCCATTGTTGTTATAAATGTTATTGTTGATGATGATGGCAGCTGATGCTGCTTCTATTTATGTGGTCAATCGAGTGGGTGTGAGGCCAAAGGGCGGCTCGCCGAAGGTGGTATTGCATTGTTACGACCTGCACCTACTTTTCGGGATACGAACGTGTGTCCATGCCAGCCTACGCCACAGTGTCAACGGTAGAACGCTGTCCAGGCCACAATAAAACAAAATGCTCATAAACAATTATTTTTCTTTAATTCACAACATCTAAATTATTTTACAATATTTCTGAGTTTACATTTAATCCAAGTACAATGTCTCACAGAAGAAAATCAAACCATTAATCTATCTAATTAATCTTCCAGGTTGATCTTAGCACCCATGCCTCCCCAATGCTCAGAGTAGTCGCGACTAACCTGAAAAATATTAGCTTTCAGTCAGGAATAGAATGAGTACATTCTAACAACAGTTCTAATAATTGACAAAGTCTATAAAGTAGTAAGTAGTAATAAAATACACTATGAACATATAAGCATAGAATCATGGCAGTAACTGAGCATGGTAAAAATAACAAGTAAGAATAATAATAAAGCTGACAAGACCTGCAACCAGCAATATATAAAGTGGAACTAGAAACTGTACCTATCTAGTGTGTTAAAATACTACTTTCGATATGTAAACGGCTAAGGGACACAACCAAAATAATACATATTAGCGACTCTTGAGAAAAACGTCGCTAAATAATATGTAATTAGCGACGTCATAAAGAAACGTCACAAAGACGTCGCTATTTGCGACATTTTGCGATGACTAGCAACACAGGTTTTTATTTGTAAAAAACACCGTTGGATGTCGCTAAACGATGCTATTTAGCGACGTCTCTGTGACGTCTATCGAGTCGCCAATATATTTAAATATTGACGACGTATAGCGACACAACATGAGTCGCCAATTTTATTAAAATTAGCGACGTCCTAAGTCAGGCGTCGCTAATTATTTAATATACACCAGCAGCTCTTAACCAAAATCAAAAAAATTCCCCAAAATTTTCCCTCCCTCCCCCTGACCGCTGCTTCCTCCCTCCCTCCCCCGATGCGGACCCCGACCGCTGCTCCCTCCCTCCCCCGCTGCTCCCCTCCGACCACCCCTCGTCTCCGACCATGCCCTTCCCTCCGGCTACCCCTCGTCTCCGGCCACACCCATTGGTTGACCCCTCCCCCACCAGCCGCTGCTCCCCTCCCCTACTAGCCGCTACTCCCCAGGCCACCCCTCATCTCCGGCCACGCCCTCCTATCCGGCTACGCCCCTCCTCTCCGGCCACGCCCCTCATCAGGTAAACCCTAACCCTAATCGGACACACACACACACGAACACAAACATGACACATGAAAACAGACACGACACACACACAAACACAACACATACACACACAAACTACTCTACCCACAACAGCCCTCACATGAAGAATAGGATCCAAAGTCCTACCCCCAAATGCTGATGCCCTAAAATTCTCCAAGACTTTCAATTTTGTCTATTACACGTATTAGAACTATTTTGTTTGTGAGTATAAATTTATAAAATTTGTATATATGTTATAAACGTATATGACACGGACACGTTGTTAAGATATGATACATACATGTTAACATGAGTTGGTATTGACACAACATTGTTATATGTGTTGATGGACCCTAAATTTATAAATTTTAGTAGTATATATATATATGAGTATCGAGTGGTAGAGTGGTAGATTATCGAGCGGTAGGTGTGTATATGTATATATTTGATTAAGGGATGAGTGAGCTAGTGAGGGTTAGTAAGCTATATACATAGATAGATATATAAGGGTATAAAAATAGCGACGTTTGAACGATGCTATTACTTTTGCAAGCCTTTGAACGATGCTATTATGGCATCGTTCGTGGTTGTACAACCGTCATCTTGATGACATGTGCGGTGTGCGGGATAAATTTATTGAGGGTGTACAACAGTTCCTGCAGTTTGCCTGGCGTTCCCTCAGTACATGGACGGTACCAAAATTAAGTGTCCGTGTGTGAGATGTCGCAACTTGAAATATCATCCAGAAGTGAAAGTCACATATCATTTATACTCGAAGGGTTTCACGCCGAATTACTATCAGTGGACCGCGTACGGAGAACTTGTGTCTTTAGCATTGGAGTCGAAGCCTTATGTAGATGTCCACAACCATGCGTCTTACGACGATGGGTGGGTGAACATAATTTTTGACGCAGCGGGGCCTAGTTTTGATCTGGTCAATCATGATGCAGTCGAGGAGGCACCGAACGTCGATGCTGTAAAGTTCATGGAGTTGCTGAAGAATGCAAGGACTCCATTATATCTTGGTTGTGAGGATCATTCACCGTTGGAGGTGGTTACAAGATTGTTGAGTATCAAGTCCCATTTTAACATGTCGTAAGATTGCTACAACCGACTGATGGAGTTGATTATAAAGATTTTTTCTGAGGGTGCTAAGTTGCCTAAAGACTTCTACCAGTCTAAGAGGATGGTGAGATCGTTCTGGATAGGATACGAAAAAATCGATACATGTCGCAACGGGTGCATATTGTACTACAAAGACGACAAGGATGAAGACGTCTGAAGATTTTGTGGTGCTGATCGCTACAAGGGCAGTGTTAGAGGAAGGTCTGTCAGTGCAAGGAAGCCTACCGATTTGATGCACTACTTGCCGTTAACGTCGCGGTTGCAGCGGTTGTTTATGGTGAAGGAGACTGCAGAAAACATGAGTTGGCATAGGTGGAAACAGATCGAAGGAGTGTTGGATCACCCATCTGATAGAGAAGCATTGAAGCACTTTGATCGAGAGTATCCAGATTTTGTTTCTGATACACGTAATGTCAGATTGGGGCTCTGCGCCGACGATTTTATCCTATTTGGACTTTCGGGCTCCCAGTATTCGTGTTGGCCTGTGATCGTCACTCCGTACAATCTACCGCCTTGGATGTGCGTGAAGACTCCGTATATGTTCCTCACCGTTATTATCCCAGGTCCGAACAATCTGAAGAGGAACATCGATGTGTATTTAAAGCCATTGATTGATGAATTGGATCAGCTGTGGGAAGTAGGTTCCAACACGTACGATGTATGCGGACAGCACTTATGTGGACCATCAACGACTTTTCGGCCTATGGAATGTTATCTGGATAGAGCACGTATGGTCGTCTTTCATATCCATATTACATGGACCACACTAAGGCTTTCTATTTAAACACAGAGGAAAATCGTGCTTCTTCGATTGTCATCGACAATTCCTGCCGAAGGATCATCCATACCGGAGGAACATGAATGTTTTTCGTATCGACGTTGTGGAGAAGGCTAATCCACCGCCAATGTGGCCCGGATACACGATATGGAAAGATTAAACGATTTACCAAGAGCTATTGAAGAGACTACTAAGGGTTACAAGTGTGACGGATTTGGTCACACTCATAACTGGACGAAGAGGAGTATATTCTGGGATCTGCCATATTGGAGCACCAATCTGATTAGACATAATCTTGATGTCATGTATATCGAGAAGAATGTGTTTGACAACAGAATTAATACTCTAATGGACGTAAAGGGAAAGACGAAAGACAATCCAAAGTCTAGATTGGACTTGGAAGAAACATGTAAACATCCTGTATTGCATTTGATAGAGGAGGGGAATGAAAAGTTGAAGTAGCCTAAGGCAATTTTTTCATTGGAGAAGGAGGATAAAGTGAGACTTTGTAGGTGGATTCAAGGCCTAAAATTTCCAGACGGGTACGTTTCGAACTTGAGAAGATGCGTCGACCTTAAGGAGAACAAACTGACGGATATGAAGAGCCATGATTGTCACATATTCATGGAGAGGTTAATTCCGATTGCATTTCAGGAATTCTTACCCCAGGTTGTTTGGGATCCATTAACCGAGCTTAGCATATTCTTCAGAGATATTTGTTCTACTAAGTTGCTCGTCGATTGTCTAGAAAAGCAAGAAAACGATATTACGGTAACACTATGCAAGCTTGAAAAGGTGTTTCCTCCTGGATTCTTCGATTCCATGGAGCATTTGCCAATTCATCTTTCCTACGAGGCACGTGTTGGTGGGCCCGTCGGTTATCGGTGGATGTACCCGTTTGAGCGGCATTTGAACCACCTAAAGAGAAAGGTGAAAAACAAGGCTCGGATCGAGGGTTCTATTTGTGTAGCCTATGTTCTCGAGGAGATTATAAATCTGCTCGACGTATTTCAAACCTCATGTTGCTATGAATAGAACTAGAGCTCCGAGAAACGACGACGGATATCAAGAATCTAATGATGGAATATTGAAAGTATTCAATGCGTCCGGAAAGCCTTCGGGGAAAATAAAGAAGAGATATTTGAATGACGAAGAGCTAAGGGCTACTCAGTTGTATATATTACTCAATTGCGACGAGGATGAAGTGGAGAAGCTAGAGGGGTAAGTAATTAATGATGAGTTTACGTCATCTCAATGCAATAGTATAAGCTAATATTATAGTATTCATCGACGGTTGCTTCGTTGTTTTACAACACATATAATGATGAGTTGAGGTCAGTTAGACCCTACATAACAGACGAAGCATTAGAACAAGAAATAAGACATTATTTTTCTTCCTAGTTGAGCGCATATGTAAGCAGCTCGGTAATTACTAATCTCTTCTAATACAACTGTGCAATAAATAACTTACTATCGCTTCTTTGGAATTCAGGTCGATCGTTTAATTTCACCCGAGATTGAATCAATTAGAACCCTTGCCAAGGGACCAATTAATGTCGTTAAAATATGGCCAAGTTACTGTGTGAATAATTTTAGGTTCAAGTCAACAAATGCTCCGATCAGAGACAGCTTCCTGGATCTTGATTCTACGAAAAACAGTTGTTTGTGTATCAAATCTTTGAACTACAAAGACGTCGATCCAGGCAATAATTTCTTTGGCATCTTACGAGAGATTGTGGAGTTGTCATATAATTATGGCAGAGAACCTGCTAAGATCGTGTTGTTCAAGTATGAATGGTTCGATCCGATAGAAAATTAAGGTTGGAAAATTGACAAGCATGGTCTTGTGGATATAAACTACAAGCGTATATATCAAGGCTACGAACCATTTATCCTATCAACTCAGGCTCAGCTCGTGTACTTCACAGCTTATCCAAGATGGGGAACAACGAGGTCTGAATGATGGGCAGTATGCAAGACTAAAGCTAGAGATACCTTTGACGTCGACGAAAAAGCTTATCAGGAGGACAAGCAACCTCTTACAACAAATATTGTTGATGTGGACTCCACGGAAGTTACTCATTACACGACTAATAATGTAGAAGAGGTAGAATTATCCGAAGAGGAAGGCAAAGTCAACGAAGACGAAGATGAAAGTGAAAATGAAGAGGAAGAGGAAGATGAGGTCGAAGAAGACGAACAAGATGAATATTCTGAAGATGATTGAGAGAGATGTACTTTTATTTTCTTATTATGTAGACTTGGTTATCTGGATTATCTGGATTATCTGGACTTCGATGTTTTTGTAGAATGTACTATCTGAACTTAAGATGTTTCTTGTAGAATGTACTATCTGAATTTAGATGTTTCTTGTAGAATGTACTTTTATATTTCTAACTATAAAATATACTTAGTTATTATCTAGTCTCTGTTATTTGTTGTATTATCATATGTTGTTATCAGGTATGACAGAACGACACAGATCGTTTGATAGGTCCTGACGTGGGCACGAGGTTCTCTTCCGGTACTTCCTACTGGTATTGGCTCTGGATCCTCGTCGCCGAGTACTCCAGTGTATCGATCAGTACCTTCGCCTGCCACGACGTTACATGGCATATCTCCTGGGACGAGTAGTTCCAGGCCTGACACTGCTCCCTCGTCTAGCGTTCATCCTGCTGATACGAAGATGAAGACAGATGAGCATATGAAGGAGGCTGAGCCAACGCCGGACCAGTATCAGGCAGATGATCCGTGCGCACCTCCGGAGGAGACGAGGACGGAGATCTGGGCCGACGGTACAAAGTAAGTCCTTTGGTTTATCATATATATCGTTTATTTCTTTATTCATAATAAATTTATTTTTTATGAATGTAATTACCTTTGTATAGATATCGTCATTGTAGAAGCATGGAAAATATTAGAATAATGATCCATGCGGCTCTGAGTAAGAAGCTTATGCGGCCCACCCAGGAGCAGCCCTATGCGGTTCAAAGAAGACTCTCAATCGCATGCGGCTCGGGAGCGTATGCGGTTCAGCAAGGCATATGCGGCTCGATGGACGCCATGTGTGATCTTTCCCTACAGCTGGTCGTTTGAGGAGTGGCCTCATTTATTGTTCCAGCACGATTCACTGTGGCGGCCCTGACATAAAGTTTCATAATGGCCTTGCCATAATGACTGACTCCTCGGGAAAAGAAGAAAATCTCTGACCAAATCCGTCAGAAGTCCCAGATTGCCATGTGGCAATCAGTCATATGCGGCTCCCTGAGAACCCGTTCCATGCGGTTCGATACAACGCTAGCTCATACGGCTCCCTGGGAACACATTCCCTGCGGCCCAATACAACACCAGCTCATGCGGCTCACAAAGATTACGCATATGCGGCTCGATGAAGCATCGTCCTATGCGGCTTACAAAGAGTATCTCTCTGCGGTTCGAGGATAGTCAATCCTATGAGGCTCTGACAGGACTCACAATTAAGACACGTGGCATGGGATCAATAAGAGATTTAACTGAATCTCAACAAATATATTTGACATCATCGTCATAATTACTGAGATCAGGGCATATCATTTATCATCAAGCTAATGGGACACATGGCGAGCAATCAGACATTGGCATAATCAATCACGAGGATTTAAAGCAGCTAGCATTAATTGCTCATGAGATACGATGCTATCCGCGTTAATGGCCGAGATTCACTGTAATCAGGATCAAGGGTTCAGATAGAATGAAGGAGCGCCGACATTTCAAACAGATAATCATTAGCAAACCCTAATGATCACCCCCCCACTCTTATAAATAGCCAGCATCATTCCCTTGAGAAAAAAAAAGAGAGAGGAGAGGTCGGCAACAAAAGAATAAAAAAAAATAAGAAGAGAGAGATCTACACAGAGAGAGCTCCCCCTTTCTTCTTGATAATCACAGAGAGAGAGAAGCCAGGAGAGCAATCCGAGGAGAGCAAGAAGAGCGTTTCTTCATCAACGTCGAGCAGATCTTCCCCGAGCCAAGGCTACATACTGATCGTCTAAGGAGTAAGGCAGAGCGGCCGTCGCTTTCCCGAGCCTCTATCGTCACCCCCCAGAATCAAAAATAAACAATCGTACTTAGTCTGCTGTACCTAGGTTTTCGTCCCTAGGCTTTCTTTGTACGAGCGAGTTTGTATTGTGAGTCTAAGTTCAGTCCTCCGATAATTTTTCTGTTCTTTTACAATCAATGGCAAACACGATGGCGACTCTGCTGGGGAGTAACTTCTCCACGGCTGAGGAGTTGGTGACGCAATCAGATGCAGCCAAACTTGGCTCCACACAAAAGAAGATGGTCGTCCACTTCGACCAACAGGCGTTCGAAGAGATGCTCTCTGAAGGCAGCGCTGGCCCGGCCCAGAAGTGCACCCGCACCACGAAGGCCCGCAAAGAATGGAGACCGAAGTCATTTGCTCCTCCTCAAGCCCTCGATGGGATGCCCTTTGCTGCTCAAGACGGCGAGAAGGATTCTCCTACGGTCCCACTTCAGATTGTAGACAACTCGGCTGTCCCCAAGTCCGGCAGAAGAAAACATTATGATGCTGGACTTGCAGGGACAAAGAGGGACTCTACGTGGACTGAACCGCAGAAGAGCATTAGCCGCAAGGAGAAAGCCCATGCGGCTACAACCGCCAACCGCATGAAGAAAACTCATGCAGCTACTTCTGTCAGCCGCATAACTTATGCGACTACAGTTCCCGACAGCATGGATGAGACTCATGCGGCCAGTAAAGTCAATCGTTTGTAGAAAACCCATGCGGCCACAGATGCCAACCGCATGCGGCCAGCCTGCACGGTCGTGACCCCTAGCCGCATAAGAACTCGTCCGACAACAGGAGACAACCGCATGCAGACAGCCTGCACGGTTCCCGCTTCCAGCCGCATAGCATCTGCCCCATGCTCCTCTCGATCAGTTTTTGACCGTCTCTCGTACGGTCCGAACCCTGATGACTCTCTGGATAATAAGCCAGACTCTGTGATGTCCAACTTGGACTCTTCCTATTATGCACCCGCAAGTGCTAGGAAGAAGAAGTCTAGGGCAGCGCGGGCTCATCAAGCCCAGACAGCTGCCCCAACCTCTGACTATCAGGGCGTCCCGCTGATTATCACACGGGCCTCTGATGGGAAGTTGTACAGAACCGCTCAAGTCCAATCCCCGGCGGCGAACGGACAGAGTGGTCCCTCTGACCTGCGGGAGGCGATCCTCCACAAGCGCAAGGAAAGATAAGGGGCCTCGGCGTGCAAAGAATCCTCACATGGACGTCACTGCACCCAGATCATCGTCAACTGCTGCTGCAACAACGCAGCAGTGACGGAAGATCGTCCGTCCGTCTTCTACAGACTACAGCACCCGAACTCAGAAGATGAGGCACCTCCTGTTTTCTCCTGCAATTCCGCTCAGAAGGTCCCCGCCGAGGGGAGAGGGAAGAAGACAAGCATCTCCAGTCCAAAGACATCAGCCACTACAGCTAAGAAGTTGTCGGCTAAACGGTTACCCTCCACCGGAGTATACCAAGACACCCGTTGGAAGACAAAATCTGCTGCAACAGGAGGCTCATCGTCCCCGACCCTGAGGGTCGTAGAAGCTGGAGGTAGTACTCCTCCGAACGTCCACAATAATCCAATGTTTCAAGGAGATGAACCCCGAGAAACAACCCTCCCATCGGGTACAACAGATGCTGATGTCCCCGAGGACATCCATGATTCTCTAGACGAAGCATGCTCCGAAGCTGGGGGTAGTGTTCCTTCCGAGTCTGAACCTGAAGAGAACATCCCCACATATCCAGATGATTTCTCGACGCATGGGTACGACTCGGAGGGTATATCCTCCACCACTCCCTCCGTCACTCCTCATGTGAAGACGGTATTCATGACAGACAGCAATCAAGGCGGTTCCAGCGATCGCCAGCGCATCGACACGTTGGAGGCCATATTGCATGCCTTGGTCAAGTCTGTAGACGAGATCAAAGCGGCACTTCCTACTCTGCAGGGGGTGATACCTGGCCAGACAAGCACGGGTCCCGCAATCAACGTAGATTCAAATTCAGCGGCGCCAAACCAGGGCAATAATCCTCCCGAGATAACGGCCCCTACCGCGACAGATGAGGCCCGAGAAGTAAGAAGAGAGGTTCAGGAGCTCCGAGCAATGTTCCACGCCCGAGAAAACTCTCAAGACCTCAGAATACGGCAACCATATCCTGCTGAATGGAGGGATGTTCCCTTTCCGCCAAGATATAAGCCGTTCAATATCAACCCATATGATGGCAAGACTTCAGCAAGTCGATACATCACTTACTTTGAGGTCACTACCGACCATCTGCCCCATGATGACGCTATCCTCACACGGTTATTCATTGGGGCATTGGAAGGAGTCGCCTTCGATTGGTACCGCAACCTGCCAGACAATTACATCCACTCCTTTGCTGGCTTCAAACGCTTGTTCTTGGAGAGGTTCTATGAGGTAGGACAGGACGTGACGATGTCTACCCTCATGGACGTCGTTCAAGGAGAGAAAGAACTGACGAGAAATTACATTGAGCGGTTTTGTCAAACCGCAATGAAGTTACCATCTGGCAACCCGGACTCTTCTTTGATTGAAATTTGCCAAAAGAGACTACTTCCAACAATTAGTCTCTGGATGGGCGAAAGTCAATTCAAGGACTGGAAGGCTTTTATCATCAGTGCTACAAGTGCTGAAGAACGATTGAAGAAGGCTCGCCAACTGGGGTTGCATATCTCGGAGGGAGAGAACAAGAGCAAGCGTCCCAACACCAGCAACGACAATGGGGGTAGCCCCTCCAACAACCGGGACAACAAAGGCCAGCAGGCTATGGTGACCGATACAGCCCAGAAGCCCGAGCCACAGCCAGCGGACAAACAATGGCCTCAAATCACTTATTCCATTGAAGACGGCCGCGTCAAGCCTATCTTGGACATGCTTATACAAGGAGATAGGATTCAGCTTCCTCCACCAAGACGGGAGCCTCGGCCGGCTGATCTGGAGAACCCAAAGTTCTGCCATTACCATCGCTACGTCCACCATGCTACACACGACTGCTACCAACTGAAACGGTATATCCAAAACCTCATCGATTCGAACGCCCTGGCCATCGATTTCGAAGAGATAACCGTGGCAGCCAAGATGGTGTCCGTACAATTCGGCAGCTTCCCTCCAACAGAGACTCAGGACGGGGTTATACCCATCCCTCTGGCAACAATGGAGATTGCTAATCTGCCGTCTGCTCGCGATCAAGCCGCTGGTCTAATACCCCTCACCACATCACGAGAGAAAATCATGTGGGTCCATCCGGACCTAGTCCACGAGGTAACTCAGCCCTCTCCACCTTCTAAAAGGAAAAGTGAAAAAGTCAGATCCTGCTGCACTGCCTCGGCGGAAGAAGAGGAAGTCTCGGCCGTCACTACTCGATCCGGAACACAAGCCCAACCGGTGACCGAAAGCGCGACTGATGATCATCCGCCCACTACCAATGATGCTCCGGGACCGGCTCAGCCTTCGACGACCGACAAGCCTAGGCCGAAGGAGACTCGCTTCGACAAGTCCCTCCGGAAGGAGACACCTCAGGGGCTGGAGAGGCCCTACAACTTCGACATCTTAGCGCAATTAGCTAATACCCCGGCCAAATTGTCCTTATATGAACTCCTCAGGCTCTCAAAGGATGTCCGCACGGCTTTAAGTGAGGCGCTCCAAAATGTCGACGCATACTTGGCTCAGGTCAACATCACGGGAGATAACCAACCTGCAGAGCTCCAAGATAGTGCGTGTACGGGAGCAATGCCCAATATCGTCTTCTCTCCGTAAGATATGCTCATCAAAACTAACCTGTATGATCGCCCGCTATACTACACTGGATACATCGGCGACGTAAAGGTGGACCGAATGCACATTGATCCTGGGTCCTCTATAAGCATCATTCCGAAGGGTCTGCTACATCATCTTCGCATTCCGATGCATCGCCTGACACCTACAAGCACCGCCATTAGCGGTTTCAATTCGGGCAGGAGCTACCCAATAGGGAAGATCCGTTTGAAGTGTCAGATCGGCGATCTCCAATCAGAAGTCACCTGTTATGTCATAGATGCCGACACTTCTTACAATATCCTTCTGGGGCGGCCTTGGATACACGATTACATGATCGTGCCTTCCACGCTACACCAGTGCTTCAAATATGTCGATAAGTACGGCTTCGTGAGGACAGAGTTTGCCGATATCGATCCCTTCAAGGGGGTCGAATCTTATTACTCAGACTCCTGTCTGTACAAAAAATCAAAGAAGCATCTGGTCGAAGAAGATGTGCAAGCTCACAACAAGACGGCTACAGGATCAGAAGAACCTCTAACGATCCACCTTCAGGCTCGCAAACCGAGCAATTCCGCACCCCTTACGGCCACTCTGCGTAAGGACGCAATCAGTCTCTCCGCACAAGAAGAACAAATGAGAATTCGGCTGCCAAGGTCCGGCCAAGCGCCGAGACCCATAACAGGGCCACTTACCATCAGACTACCGAGAGTCGGTCAGCTCCAAACGGAGAAGCCCAATCCCTCCGACAGACCGCTCACAATACGCCTTCCCAAGAAGATTCTTTACCCCGATGCGAGGTCTGACACTTCTAGCGAACCAGCCACCCCTCGCCTCACATCAAGTACCAAACTGGGGGTTGCTAGTTTACCAACAACTCCACGATCTGCTCCGCCAGTTGAGCCTCTGAAGATCAAGCTGACTAGGTCGTCCTCTCAGTCTTCCTTTATACAGGGGGTGGCCGAAAAAGAACCAGAATTGGCCAAGTATGTGGCTGTCCACTCCGATACCCCTTCTGCAGATGATGTAATCCCTCTAGAAAAGATACCTTATTTCATCAATAAAGGGTTATCTTTGAACTACACCGAGCTCAATAAGCTATGTACAATGTATGCTATGGAACACGGTATAGGCACTCACCTACATACATAGGTGATAAACGTGTACACCGCCATCCGACTTACTCCAGTAGAAGATACTTACCGAATAGTCAAGGGAGGGGACCACCCGATCATCTTCGGCCGAACGAACAACCCACATCCCTCCGCTATGGAAGAAGTCGACTTCGGGTCAGATGCCGGAAGACTGCCTCTGTATCTCTATAGCCCTCAATCCAAATATCTCATGCAGAAACAGGGGTATGATCTAGAGACAACGCCAGGACTGAACTACGGCACTGGACGACGATTACCTTTGAAGACGCCAGCCCCGGCGGGCAAACCACGGAACTACTATAACAAAACCCGATGCGGTTTAGGGTATGTAACGCCTACTACGACCCCTGAAAGCTCAGATGAAGAATGCGACTGGCAGTCACATTCAACCGGATCACCGACTTCCGACTCAGATACCAGCATCGGAGATGTGTTCAGACAAGTCATGTCAGTCAACATGGCATTCACCGACGCTTACGAGGAAGACGAAGACATCCCCGAAATCCTTGAGCTAGAACCATGGGCCCAATAATTAGACGCACAATGGGAAAAGTGGTTCGAACTGAGAGAACCTCCTACCGAAGATGAGGTCATACAAGTGGATCTCGGCAGCGAATCTTCTCCAAAACCGATCTTTATCAGTAAAAGCCTAACTGACGAAGAACGAGAATCGCTGTTAGTACTCGTCAGAGAATACATTGATGTGTTCGCCTGGAGCTATGAAGACATGCCGGGGTTAAATCCTGACATCGCTCTCCACAAACTCAATATACGGCCAGATGCAAAGCCAGTCAAGCAGCAACAACGACGCTTCCGCCCAGGTGTCATGGACTCGATCGAAACTGAAGTCAACAAGTTAATAGCCAGTGGCTTCATTCGTGAAGAGCAACATCCTGATTGGGTCGCCAATATAGTACCCGTCCTCAAGAAGAATAGGAAGATTCGAATCTGCATCGACTTCCGCAACCTGAACGAGGCATGCCCCAAAGATGAATTTCCCCTTCCCATCACAGACATCATGATCGACAATACATGTGGCTTCGAACGTATGTCATTCATGGATGGATTCTCGGGGTATAATCAAATCAAGATGTCTCCCGACGACGAAAAGCACACATCATTTCGAACGCCGATTGGTACATACTGCTACACAGTCATGTCATTCGGTCTGAAGAATGCTGGCGCTACATATCAGCGGGCCATGAGTATCATTTTCCGAGAACATTTATGCAAAATAGTAGAATGCTATGTCGACGACATCGCCGTCAAGAGTCGCCATAAGGAAGATCATCTGCAAGGCCTGAGAATGGTATTCGACCTGATGAGAGCCCACAACCTGAAGATGAACCCTACAAAATCAATCTTGGGCGTATCCAGCGGAAAATTCTTAGGCTTCATCATCGCTGCACGGGGCATCCATGTAGACCCTGAGAAGACGAAGGCAATCATGGAGATGGGTCCCCCGAAAAATCTCCGCGAACTCAGAGGCCTCCAAGGGAGGCTAGCTTACATCAGAAGGTTCATTTCCAACCTCTCCGGGCGATGCCGACCGTTCACACACCTCATGAAGAAGGGAGTCTCATTCGTATGGGACGAGGAATGCCAGCGTGCTTTCGACGACATCAAAGAATATTTGTCGAATCCCCCAGTCCTGGTGGCCTCGGTCCCCGGAAAACCATTCCTGCTCTACGTACGAGCAATGGAACACTCCCTTGGTGCCCTGCTAGCACAAAATAACGATGCAGGCCACGAGCAGGCCATATATTATCTCAGCCGGATGATGATCGGGCCAGAACATCGATATACCGCCGTGGAGAAGGAGTGTCTCACCCTGGTATTTGCTATTCAAAAGACGCGGCACTATGTCACAGGACAAACCATACATGTGATCTCGCGAGTCAACCCCCTCAGAGTCCTCATGACTAAACCAGGGGCCCTCAGCTCTCGCCTCGCCACATGGGCAATATTACTGTCCCCCTATCATATGATCTTCGTCCCGCAAAAGGCTGTTAAGGGTCAAGCCCTAGCAGACTTTTTGGCAGCCCACCCAGGATCGAAGTCATCCAGAATCTATGAAGAGATCCCAGACGAGGTTGCCAATTTGAATATAGCCATCCACGATAACGTATGGCGAATGTTCTTCGATGGCGCCTCAAGGACCGGGCCCAAGGGAAACATCGTCGTCGGGGTCGGAGTGGTATTAATTTCTCCTACTGGGCTGGTGATCAATCGCGCCTACTCCCTCACAGAACCCTGCTCCAACAATGTGGCCGAATATAACGCTCTGGTCATTGGCCTCCAACTTGCAAAAGAGCTGGGGGTAGAATACCTTGAAGCATACGGCGACTCCCAACTAATCGTCAATCAGATCAGGGGCTCATACGAGGTTCGCCATGAAGACATGATCCCCTACCATCAAATTGCGATCAACATTATCTCATCATTCGAGGGATTCTTCATCGAGCACGTCCCCAGACTCCAAAATATCGAAGCCGATGCCCTAGCAGGCCTTGCCGCTTCCTTAGCAGTACCGAACCAAGCTCATCATTCGGTTGACGTAATAGGTCACGAACTGGTCTGTCCCAAGAACAACGTTCAAGCCATGGCAAGTTATTCCGCCCAGACGGTCGACGACACACCGGACTGGAGACAGCCGTTCATCGACTTCGTCGTATACGACATCCTCCCAGAGAATCCAAAGGAAGCTACCTCTATCAGACGGCGTTCTCTCAGATTCTTCTACGATACAGAGACGAAAATGTTGTATCGCCGCTCCTACGACGGATTATTGCTCCGGTGCTTGTCGAACGCGGAAGCTACAGAAGCTGTATGAGAAGCTCACGATGGTGTCTGTGGGGCCCATCAACCCGGCCCTAAGCTACAGGACCGCCTTCGCCGGATGGGCTACTACTGGCCCACGATGGTGGCAGATGCGATAGATTATGCCAGAAAATACAAGGCCTGCCAAGTCCACGCGGATTTCATTCACCAACAATCCGAGTTTCTGCATCCAACGGTGGCTTCCTGGCCATTCGAAGCATAGGGGATGGATATCATTGGTCCAATCACCCCACCTTCCTCCCGAGGACATCGCTTCATACTTGCGATCACTGATTATTTCTCCAAATGGGCGGAAGCTGTCCCACTCGCAGAAGTTAAAACTTCAAACGTGATCAGCTTCCTTAAGCATCACGTTATCTACCGCTTCGGACTACCACGAAGAATCATCCATGATAATGGTCCACAGTTTATAAGCCATGCATTCTACCGATTCTGCGATAAGCACCGTATTCAGAATGTCGCTTCGACACCATACAACCCGGCAGCAAACGGGTTGGCAGAGGCATTCAATAAAACAATCATCAAGCTCCCCAAGAAGTTCGTCTCCTCCAACAAACGCGACTGGAACGAGAAGCTCGGCGAGTGCTTATGGGCTTATCGTACCACAGTTCGAACAGCCACCGGGAATACACCATTCTCTCTGGTGTACGGGAGCGAAGCAGTCCTCCCTTTGGAGACTCAGATCCCCTCACTCCGTGTTGCCCTCACTTATCAATTGACGACGGATGATAACTACCGACGACGACTACAAGAGTTGGAGGCTTTAGATGAAAAGCGCCTCCTAGCTCAGCAAAGGATCGAGCTATACCAAGCACGCATCTCCGGAGCCTTCAACAAGAAAGTTAAAATCAGAACATTCCAAGTGGGTGATCTTGTTCTGGCAGTCCGGAGGCCGATGGTCATGACTCACAAGACCACCGGTAAGTTCCAGCCAAAATGGGAAGGTCCATTTGTCATCGAGACCGTGTTCTCCAACGGCGCCTACCGCCTCGCTAAGCAGAACGGAGATTTGCTCATGTTGCTCGTCAACGGCAATTTCCTGAAGAAATACTATGTTTGAATATCATTCTCCAGATTATCGAGTCATGTACTCCTTTAGTACCACTGAACTCTCATCCATCATTCTCCAGATTATCGAGTCATGTACCCCTTTAGTACCACTGAACTCTCATCTATCATTCTCCAGATTATCGAGTCATGTACCCCTTTAGTACCACTGAACTCTCATCTACCCTATTTCAGATTATCGAGCCATGCACCCGCTGGTGCCGCTGAACTCTCACTCCCTCAATAGTCCAAATTACCAAGTTATGTACCAGCTGGTGCCTCTGAACTTACATTCCGGTCACTCTTTCAGATAGTAAGTCAAGTATGATTATACCTCTGAACTTTCTTCCTGGCAGAGATCCTCCCTCAGGATTCACTACCCGTACTCCCAGTGCACAAAAAGGGTAGTCGATCCACCAATTTCCGAAACGACCATGTCCTCATTACCTCTGAGTCGTCTTCACTTCCACCAAAAACAAACCGCCCCCTCGCATAGAACTTCCATGTTCTCCTACCTTTGAGTCGTTCTATGTACCCAATCTTCATTGAGCCCACTCCTGCCATGTCCTCACTACCTCTGAGTGGGAAGGCTCCGTCGAAGAAATCGTCATATTTGCCATGTCCACATTACCTCTGAGCAAGTATGTTGATCCTCTTTTAACCTATTATCTGTACCCACAATCGGAGTACGACAAGGATAATAGGTCCACAAATGTCCCCTGTTGACCACAAATGTCCTCTGTTGACCACAAATGTCCTCTGTTGACCACAAATGTCCTCTGTTGACCACAAATAGCTTCCGTAAAGTCTCTCCCACAAATAGCTTCCGTAAAGTCTCTCCTGCCATGTTCTCATTACCGCTGAGCAGGAAGATTTCACGATAAAACCTTCATGTTTGCCATGTCATCATAACCTCTGAGCAAATGTGATCGGTTCCCTTTCACCCCATTATCCGCATCCTGAGCTAGGGTACGCCAAGGGTAATAGGTCCACAAATATTCATTCGCTAAGCTTCTTAGCATAAATCCACCATCTTACCATGCCCCGGGAGCCCAGCTGCTCTACGGCATTCCTTTCCCCAGTACCGAGAACATCCATGACCATTTTGCCGTGGCTGTCCCGGACATCCTATCTAAACTGTTATCCGTACCTAAAACCAAGGTACGCCTAGGATAACAGGTCCACAAATAAATCCCCCAGCAAGTCCAAATTCCATAAACACCGCAAGTGCAAGAAAGAAAAGATGAGTTGAAACATGCTCATTTATTCAAAAATCAAAAGGCTACATCAGCAGGGATCACACCCCCTTGCAAAAATTAAAAAGAAAAAAAAAGAGAGAAAGAGAGAAGAAGAAGAAGACAGAAAGCCGATCACTGCTCTGGAACACATAACGCCGTAAGACGGTCCTTTATCAAGGCAACCGACCGCTCAAGCTTCTGTCTGGCTCGGCGCTCCGCTTTCTGATTCAACACCGCCGTATCCTCCAGATGAGCATGGGCTCGCCAGTTATCCTCAAACTTCTTGAAGGCCCGCTCCAGGTTGACAGAGGATCGGGAAATCCTCTCGGCCTCTCGAGCAATCAACTCTTGTTCTGCACGAGCAGCCTCCCGCTCTGACTCTAAGAAGGCCAACTCCTTCTGGAGTGCGAGAATCCGCTCCTTCGTATCAGCTATTCCACGAGAGACAGATTCTTCCCGGGCTCTACAAGCCTGACTCCGACGACCTAGTCGGTCATAAGAGACGGAGAACTTGTCAAGGTCCTCCTGCACAGCCGGTCCGGCAGTCTCCCGAACGAGCTTAATCCTGTCCCTAGCAGCGACCAGGAAGCTCCGTTCCCGTTCAGTCGCGGCAGGCAAGCCAGCCTGCCGCACTGCCAGCAGTTGGGTTACAAGCTGATCAGCCTCTGTCAACTTAGGCTCCAGGAGCGCTGCTAACCCCAGCCCGCCAGGAAGACCCTTCAGAGTGTCAATTTGGCCCCGAGCTCCCCGTAGAGACAGAGAAAAAGGGACCCCCCATTCCACGACAGCGTTTACACCCCTCCTTAAGTGGCGATAGAAGCTGTCGACCACATCCTGCGTCACCTCGTTCAGAGCCTCCGAGGAAACCGGTGTCAACGGGAGTGTGGCTGGTAGCACGGAAGAAGACGCGACGGAATCTGTCGCTCCTGCCACAAGAGAAACCAACTCCGTACGGAAGGACGCTTGAACATCTGTCAATTCCTCTTCAGCGGCCCGCAGAATTTGGATGCTCGGCAGGGTCGAGAAGTCAATCTCCAGAGCCGTATAAGCAGCCGAAGACGAGGCCGGGGCCAGCACCAACTCCATTTCCATCTGCCCAGAGCTGGCATGATGTCCCTCAACATGCGATGACGAAGGGGAGGAAACGCTCCTTTCCCCCTGATCACGGTGGACCGGGCCTTCCCCAAGAACATCAGCGGCAGGAGATAAAGGGTCAGGACCTGCACGGCCAAGGCAACCATGAATCGACTTGACCCGAAGGATTTGCTGATAGAGCAAATAAGCCCCCTCGGTGGTCAATATGTGGCTCAGCTTACCGATGGAGGAATGTGGAGGCTGAGGTTCGCCTACGGCCATCACAACCTCTTCACCAACAACCTCCGAGTCAGGAATAAAAGACTCATCCGCCCTTGCATCCTCGGGAGAGGATGCACCGAGGATGGCGTCATCTCGCTGAAGTTCAAAAATCTCGGAGACGGGCCCAAGGAAACTTTCGTCACCCCGGGCTGGGGCCTCAGCAGCTTGGGAGTCCTTAGCCACCGCTGAGAGAGCCCCCGCAGAGAGGACCGCGGCACACATGTCGCTAATCAAAGCGGCAAGGGCCGGATCAACTACTGAGGTAGCAGATGGTTCAGGAGAGCCTGGTTCGTCAGACGCCTACAAAGAAAAATGATCAAGTCATATCCCCGAGAGGAAAGAAAGCTACAACAAAGATATAACTCCGACTTGAACTTACCTCCGAAACATCGTCTGCACCTTCACCCTTCTCGGTAATAGGTGTCCCACGAGACCTAACAGCAGCTCTCTTCAAGGAAAAGGTCGCTCTACTGTCAGGAGATTCGTATCTGACCCGTTTACGCGATGGACCAGATACAGCTGAAGGGTGTTCTTCTCTCACTGCTCCCTCTTGTGTAGTAAGCGGCGGATCTTCCGCCGGTTCATCAAGTAGGGGAAGCGGTTGATCCGCCACTTATTCATCCCCACCAGAAAGGAAGTCTTCGCTATCATCCTCCTCCTCAGCCGACTCGAAAGGTTCTGATTCAGGAAGAGGAATCTGGAGCGCCAGTTGCTTTCTAGCCTTAGCCCCCTTAGGCTTCTCCTCTAAACCAGTACCTACGATGAAGCTGGTACTCGGATCGAAGTTAACAGGAGGCTTGTTCGCCATAACGTGATACAAAGCGGCCACGTACAAAATTTCCCTCGGCGCCTTGGCATCGGGAACCGAGAAGCTGGCCCGAGTATGATAAGCGTCATAATAATTCCACGCTCGGACGCCGTCAAGAACGCTACCTTCAAAACCCAAACAAGGGTTGGGACAATCAAGGAACAACTGGCTATAACCAAATTGACGGGAAAACCTACTGGGTAGGTAAGGCTCCAAGTACACATTATCCCGGTTGCGATAAACCAGATGTGCGGGGCGGATATTGCGCAACCAAGCAAGCATATCCGGAGACAGAAAATGAGAAGGTCTAGTACTATCAAGGTGTACCTTCCTCACTTCCTCATCAGAAAAATGAGGAACATACACAAAGAGATCACACCCATCCACTCTCGCCAACGCCCTCCGACAAGCTGGCATAGTGTTGCATTCCCAAGACCGGTGATGGCATTTGAAGAGGAAAGCGTCCTCGGCCGTAGCATCTTCCGCTATCCCAGGTCCTAGCAAAGACTTATAGTGCATCGCCAACCACCCCATTAGGTAGTGAAAGGGCAGTTCTACGCGCTCAAAATCCAAAGTCTTCCTGCGAGCAATAACCTTGGACGAGAATGTCCGCAGACCATGATGTATGCTGCATACCATAGCAGGAAGGAGGGCCAGCCTAACTCCGAATACTAGCTTAACGGCAGGGAGGATGAAATGACGACCAATCCTCTCGATAGAGCCCGCTCCGCCTGAGACTACGCAGTTCCGTAGCCATATCATCAAAAATCCAGCCAGAAGTGCCTTCTCCGACAGTTGTATGGTCCCGTAGTAAAAATAACTAAGAGAGTCAGCTTGACTCCCGAATATATCGCTCTTGGATCGCGACTTTTTGACATTGGACATCAGATCCCTTACCTCTGCATGCGTTCGAGGGGCTCGGGGAGTAACTTCACCAGAAGGATCAACCCTAAAGAGATAATTAATCCAGGATGTGGTATGGGGAGCGGCCCCCTCAGAGCTATCCGTCGTTTTTATAGCCATTTGATGACAAGCACTATGGTGGCACAACAACTCCCGATACACCGCAACAAAACCCGGGAGTTGCCTGTCCAAGGCCTCGAACTCCTCATTCGACGGGGTATACACCTCGAAAGGCTCATTCCCCCATGGAAGTTTAGAGACAGTATACATCTCGTGAAGAGCAATCCCCAGTTCCCCTACTGGTGTAAAGAATGTCCCCGTTCGCTGGCTGTACATCTCCAAGAGCGCTACGAACAGTGGTTTATTAATGGGAAGCCCGTGACAAGTGCCCCGAATGGCATGGTAAAGCCCCACCTCCCGCAAGAATGCTCCATAAGTCTGTAGAACCCAAGCAGTCAACTGGGCCCACGTAGAGGTGGGGTTTATCTAGTTCGGCAAGGCCAGCCTACCAACAGGATAAGACTTCTTGCGAACAAGCCGATTCAGGAAAGTATCAGCTTGAGTAAGTGTGAAATTGGGACCGTATACATTCATAAAAGAGCCCGGGGCCAGACCTATCATATACCGGAGGACGGAATCCTTACCTGCATACGCTGACTTCATATTCGGATTATAATAGATGTTGCCTATCAACATCCCTGATTGAGTGGGAGTTAGGTTACACACCATCTTCCGGTCTAGCAACACCATATTGAACCATAACAAAGGATAATGACGTTCCATGAGAGGAATATGGATTGCCACCCCATCCAAAGAAAAATCCCAGTTCTCAGAAATCTCTAAGACCCGAGGATTCTTGATGGTTAAAGCATCCCCAAAAAGGAACAAAGGCTTCAGGTATTTTCCATCCAGCTTCCCAGTATTCATCATGGAACGGAGGTAATGAAGGGTTTGATTCCCTATAGCCTTCAACCTCTCCGAAGGCTCATCAGTAGGGAACTGATTCGATACATGCCTAATTAAGTCGTCAAGACGCACGCCCAGGGCGAATTGATTCGAACCCACTATAAGCTCCCCAGCAGGATTTACGGGCAAGTTCACTGGAAAAATACGAAAGAAACGAGGTTAGAAGGTAGTTAAAAAAAACAGAAGCATTGGAAAGGTCATCTGAGCCTATGCGGCTCGGCTCGTTACAACTTCATGCGGCTCAGCATTAGATACGTATATGCGGTTCAGTGCATCATAGCCTCATGCGGCTCCGAGTTAGCCGAGCTCATACAACTCAAGTCCAGACGAACTTATAGACCCATGCGGTTCAAGTTAAGCACGCCTACAGAGTCAGATTCATGCGAGCTGACGTGAGCAGACGAATTTCTGCGGTTCAAAAAAGTGAGCAACGCTTATGCGGCCCAAATTAAAAACATGTATGCAAACGCAGATCGAGTATAACAAGTTCATACGGCCCCATAAGACGAAGGGCTCATGCAGTCCCATCGATAAAGCCCCGTATACGTGGCTTGTGCATAAAGTATGCAGCAGAGCCATGGCGACAGTTAGGGTTTTCAGACAATCTCTTACTAGCGATAGACGGATGGACATCGGGATGGATGGAGTGCACAATGACCGGCGGAGGGGCGACTACGTTCGCCGCCGCAGTCGCCGTAGAAGCAACTGCCTTACCCTTAGCGGCCTTCGATGCTGCAGCTTTCTTGGGAGCCATTGTCGGTTGCTAAAGGAAGAAGACGAAGAGCAAAGACGGCAAATAGAGCATCAGAGCAAAGAGAGAAGGTAAAGAAAAGCCCCAAGAGGCTTAAAGACTCCTATTTATAGGCAAAAGAGACTCACAAAACGAACAGACGTCTCGGAGTATGCCTCGGATTACGCGTTGCCCCCAAAGAATAAAGGCAAAACGCTTCGGTCAAGGCAAAACCGACTCTTGGGATCCTCCCCCAAAAGGCGGCGTTAAATCAAATCAAAGGCACTTAATGAAGATTTGCACACGTGTTCAAGACACGTGGCAACAAGTTTATGCGGCCAGATGAATTTATGCGGCTAAGGCACTTATGCGGCTAGGAAGCTCAGGCAGACAGAAAAATCCTATGCGGCATGAACGGGGCCATGCTTCTTGTTCAAAGTATTCCAATTTTTACAAAATTGAAAACTTTGAAGGGGGTCCTGTAGAAGCATGGAAAATATTAGAATAATGATCCATGCGGCTCTGAGTAAGAAGCTTATGCGGCCCACCCAGGAGCGGCCCTATGCGGTTCAAAGAAGACTCTCAATCACATGCGGCTCGGAGCGTATGCGGTTCAGCAAGGCATATGCGGCTCGATGGACGCCATGTGTGATCTTTCCCTACAGCTGGTCGTTTGAGGAGTGGCCTTATTTATTGTTCCAGCACGATTCACTGTGGCGGCCCTGACATAAAGTTTTATAATGGCCTTGCCATAATGACTGACTCCTCGGGAAAAGAAGAAAATCTCTGACCAAATCCGTCAGAAGTCCCAGATTGCCACGTGGCAATCAGTCATATGCGGCTCCCTGAGGACCCGTTCCATGCGGTTCGATACAACGCTAGCTCATGCGGCTCCCTGGGAATACATTCCCTGCGGCCCAATACAACACCAGCTCATGCGGCTCACAAAGATTACGCATATGCGGCTCGATGAAGCATCGTCCTATGCGGCTTACAAAGAGTATCTCTCTGCGGTTCGAGGATAGTCAATCCTATACGGCTCTGACAGGACTCACAATTAAGACACGTGGCATGGGATCAATAAGAGATTTAACCGAATCTCAACAAATATATTTGACATCATCGTCATAATTACTGAGATCAGGGCATATCATTTATCATCAAGCTAATGGGACACGTGGCGAGCAATCAGACATTGGCATAATCAATCACGAGGATTTAAAGCAGCTAGCATTAATTGCTCATGAGATACGATGCTATCCGCGTTAATGGCCGAGATTCACTGTAATCAGGATCAAGGGTTCAGATAGAATGAAGGAGCACCGACATTTCAAACAGATAATCATTAGCAAACCCTAATGATCACCCCCCCACTCTTATAAATAGCCAGCATCATTCCCTTGAGAAAAAAAAAGAGAGAGGAGAGGTCGGCAACAAAAGAATAAAAAAAATAAGAAGAGAGAGATCTACACAGAGAGAGCTCCCCCTTTCTTCTTGATAATCACAGAGAGAGAGAAGCCAGGAGAGCAATCCGAGGAGAGCAAGAAGAGCGTTTCTTCATCAACGTCGAGCAGATCTTTCCCGAGCCAAGGCTACATACTGATCGTCCAAGGAATAAGGCAGAGCGGCCGTCGCTTTCCCGAGCCTCTATCGTCACCCCCCAGAATCAAAAATAAACAATCGTACTTAGTCTGCTGTACCTAGGTTTTCGTCCCTAGGCTTTCTTTGTACGAGCGAGTTTGTATTGTGAGTCTAAGTTCAGTCCTCCGATAATTGTTCTGTTCTTTTACAATCAATGGCAAACAGTCATCTGTCGGTACAGAGACGCTTGGGCCATTTTCTGAGGTACAATTATGGTGGCCCTTGGATAAACTACTCTAATGCACCGGAGGATAGAAAGAACTTCTGGTTTGCGCAGTTCAAGGTAAAAGTATATATGGTTCCAATATTAATCATCTTATTTATGTATATTATATAACTGACTAAATTTTTTCTTCTAGCAAACATATTTCTATCCACCGTACCGGGCCGAGTTGATCGAGGGGATGTTTTCTGTTGTCACGATCCGCTCCCGAATAATCGGACACGAGTCGGACATGTCCAGCCTTTGTCGTTAGACACGATAAAGTAAGCTGTACCAATCTCTAGGGAAACTACAAGTCCAGATAAGAATGCATATAAACCACAACATCTATAATATCGAATCCCAAAATCAAGTACAACTATGAATTATTACATTTTCCAGCAAATGAAATGAAAAACTAAAGTCTCTAATACAAATCCAAAAGAAACTACAAGGGAATGTACTAGGCCTCCTCAGCCTCTAAGTCCAGAGCAACACCAGCTAGCTCATAGGTACCTCCAGGCTCCTGCCCGTAATAAGTGTCACAAATAGCCTCCATCTCACCTGCAACATATCCTAGTCAGGAGCAGAGCTAAGTATATCCAAGGAAATGAACAAGAACATCATGATATGGGAATGAGTACAAGAAAATTTAAAGTACAGAAAATGAGAACACGAATGCTGAAAAGTAAATACAAGAAATACAGGGAACATGAAATGATGCCTAAACATGAAATATACAAGGAACCCGACGTGTACAATATATCGAAATACATCCAGAGTGTGTGATCGGCTTGGGTAGAACATGGAACATGAATAATGGTATGGCTTAGGGCCCACGTGCATAGTACGAGGCCTAAGCTATTCACATGAATTGTAACTCGGGTTTGATCACACATCTGTAGTATTTTCCCTCCCAGACACAAGTAAACTCATGGAACAAGATCCAAGACAAGACCGTACAATATCGTGTCCAACTAGAAGGTACAAGCATGAATATAGAAAAGCACAAGACATGAAGTAATGGACAGATCCGAGGAGTATACTTGCCTTGCTCAGGGTGATCAAGTGTGGAATATAAAATTGGATGTCCACATGTTTTAGAATTTAAGTACAAGTTGATTTAAAATATAAACAAGTTCCAATTAAAGTCAAATTCTATAGTTGAATTATCTACTAACTGTAACTTAACATGCCAAGGCTTAAACTCCTAGAACATACTTTATCTAGAAGGGAAATGGTACTAGAGAAATAGTGAAGGTTTATGAAGGCAAGGTAAACAACAACTTCAGAAATTAGAACTAAACTAACCTACTGTCACTATAGCAGGACATATCTTGTTGTTTCTAACATACTCACTATACCCTTATTTAAAGCTTAGCTATATATTACTTAACTACAGTTGTTAAGACATAGGATTGGCCTGAACCATTGTCCATGGTTGGTTTTGAACCCAAGTTGTACCAACAATGCTCAGGATACTTGTATCAGTAGTAAGGTACACTACAATCTCAGGTTGTAATAGCTCCTGATACCAATTGAGCTGACAGGAGGCTACCAAGCCTTCTACTCAAAACCTCAACTCTCTTAAGCTAACAGTATTACAGAAAAGATTATTAACTGATACAAGGATCTATCCTAACATGTTAATACAGAAATTCATTCCTGTCAATCATTTGTTAAACCATACTGACCCACAAATACTTCGACAACCAAAATCAAAGTGGTAATCAATTCTTCACAGGTACTTGACACTCAAATATAAGGTAATATCTGTCATGCCCCGATTCGTAGAGTCATTTATTCACATATTTTATCCATTGGAATTGATCGTTCTCGCTTGGGCATGATGTCGTACAAGTCGGTATTATACTTGTGCAAGACAAAGATGGCACATAATCGATAATCTTCAAATAGGAACACATCGAAGCGGCAGAAGCAGACCAATTGAAGTTAATGAGAACAATCTTTCTGATTGAATAGAAATACATCACTTCTTTATAGCGGCGAAGATAAAAGGATAACTTGAAGTCACACAGAGATATATAGAACTTTATTCTCTTTATTGATAATTGAAGAAGAGTACAAGACTTGTATTGAAATACAATGCTTACAACACATCTCACTTTATATTGAAAGCCAACTGAACAATGCTATACAGCTTACATTTGACACTTGGATACATTGGATTACAACTCGATATACCAACTTGGCTTACAACTCACTGGTATCACTGATTACAATGTTCCATACATTATGCCCTTTATAAACAGAAGACATCATCTTGAACAAGGAGAGCTTCTGTATGTCCAACAAATCTTCGATGCCGCAGGACCAATCAAGCCAATCTTCGTGTGTAGAATATCCCAAGCACGAGCACCTGCCCACAAAACGTGGGTCAGCACATCATCTATGTACTGGCGAGCAGAATCCAACCCACTCGCCTAAACCAACATATAGTGATCAATTTTAGCAAACATTTAATAGAATGATCTTTCTATTTGGGGCCTAGCATCAGTTTACAGTTCATGGGTAATAATCATAGTGAAGCATGTAAACATATTCTCAGTAGCATTCATGTAAAGGCATCATTAAAGCATACTTGGTGTTATCATGAAAAGGCATCATTGAGGCATCATTGGTTCTAACATCTTGAACCTGTTATAACAATTCTCATAAAAGGCATCACTTAGCATGTAAGTTATGGTTGAACAACGTTAATAGCAAGGCATCTTTTTAGCATCATTGAGTTACATGACCCAAACATGTTATAGGTATTCTTTTAGCAAGGCAACATTCCAGCATATTGCATTTAACATGATGAGCATGTCATAGAGTTCTCTTTTAAAGGCAGCATCGTAACATTTTTCTTGTTTAGTATGATTAAGAAGACCATTCAACCAACATATATTGCATCTATCAAGTTAAGTGATTTCTTACCGATATTCGACTCCGCATACCTGCATAAGAATACAGGATAATATGATATACTTACTCTGTCTGCACAAAACATTCATTAGCATGCATCCTGACTACATGACCACTGGTGGTTGTGCACCATATCGACGTGCCATATAGGACTTCATAGGGTATGGGATGTGCCCTTCACCAGGTTGCGAGCCCGAATGAAAGTCCCAATACCGTGCTACCAAAACACCAATTCCTCCTTGGCTGACTCGATCCTACCGCCGCATGTACCGTTCGAGGAAATCTTTATATACAAGTACATCTATGGTCATGTGAATGCGTGTTCGACTCGATCGTGTTCGAAGTCGCATGATAAAATAATAAGATAAGTAAAGGCAACAGTTCATTATCTCATCTTTTCAATATTACCACCTGTTCACTTGGTGATCTTAATGATCCCAAGCCTCATCATTCTCATTGCATCAATCATTGCAACATTTCTCATATCATTCATTTCTAAGAGGAACAAATAATATTTCATTCATCTCGAGAGGACCTGTAGCATTTCATTCATATCATAGGGACAATATTCCTTCTTTCATTGCTTATAAGGAAACAGGCAACAACAATAGTTATGGAGAAGGTACATGATTGAAGTATTTCATTCAGTTCATTGGGTCGATAGCATAGCCAGTTCATTTCTTATTCTGTCATTCATAAGGCATCTCATTATTCAAGTATTCATTGCTTAAGCAATATTAACCGAAGGGACGTTATCAATTCATTTCAAGCATCAAGTCGCATTAGCAGTTCAAGTGTGATTCATTCGGCAGTTCAATAATTCTTAGAATAAGCATCTCTATTACTCAGCAACTAAAACATGGGACATTTAGGGACAATTCATAGCATCACGTTATTCCATTTATTAAGCATGCAGGAATAAGGAGGAAGGAGGACAGTTCTACTTGCCTGCAATAAAGGGTCTTCCTGTTCTGATCCCATCCAACAAGCCAACCCAAATGCCTCGTGCGGAGCGGGGCATTACAATATATGTCAAGGATTAGGAAAAATCAGATGGGAAGGCTCATCAGTGATACTCACAACATAGGCTAATCATGAAAATATACTTCTATGTACAGTGAAGCACCTGAATTGATCTAAATAGGAGACTCCTAGTACTGATGCTTATTTTGGCATAACCTATAGTTTAGGAAGGTTTGTCCATTCCCTCCCCTATCATTATTAGAGAAAGCTATACTACAAATTCTCGAAACATGCCAAATTGGCTCAGTATTTCGAGTGTCACTAACTCAGTCTTCTTCCAAAATAGTACTTCATTCTTGATTAGCCAATTATCCTACTTTATTTGATTTACAGAAAATACCATTATGAAACTATACAATTTCTCTCCTGGTACCACGACATCAAAGCAATATTACTAAATATCCTTGGATGCTTAAAGGGAATATTGTTCAACTTAAACAGTGATATCTTCTACTGTCAACTTAACGACCCCTTAGTAATTTGCTCAAAACAATTGTTCTTCAGGACTCAAACAGAACAACATATTAATTCAAGATTTAAACAACAATGTAAACCTTATGCCTAGTCTAACCCAATGTTTTCTGATACACTGTCTTCTTTCTAACATTCGAATATAAGTAGGTAACAAACCTAATGAAACAAAAAATTTAGGAGTTACCTGGTGGAGATAGGATTTGATTTGCACTTGGTGTCACAAATTGGACACCCAACTACTCGACTGATTCGATCCGCAAAACTTCTGAAACAATAGATCGAACAGGTGCAAGAGTAAAACAGGGAGATCACATCACAGATAATTCATACATTGCTCTAGGCAAGACACAAGGATTAGAATCGAATAATCAGAGGATCGAATACTCACTCTCGTATCCAACTCAAGTTCACGATCTGCTCAACGTGTCCGCGCAACCAGATCCAGGGGTTCTAAAGAGTTGATACGTGAATGGTGATGAGAAATTCAAAAAGAAAAATCCCAGAATAATTCATCAAGAATTACATCAATTTCCCTGTACAAATATAACTGATACTTACTGTTGACTATGATCCTAAATTGAGATGACAACTGCAGCCAGATAGTGGATCTCCACGAAGATGAGAAATCTTCGTTGATCTACTCTCACAGAACATGATCTCTATTCGAGAATCGAATGATGAGGAAAAGAATCGATTAAGAACAGGGGATCAAAAGCTAGCTCAAACGATCAGAAATCGAGTTCAACTAAGTTGTTGATGACTTACCAGGATCGAACTCAAGATGGATTGGAACGAAGACGAACGAACTCTACTCCTTCGTTCTAGCAGGCTCACGGGAAAGATAACCCAACAGTTGTTCGCCGCCGCTGCGAAGAGAAAAGCCATGGCCAATCAGATACCTCGTCGACAAAAAGAGGGAATCAAAGCGAAATTGGCAGCACCTCTTGGCAAGGACCGTGATGGATTGTTTGGAAGAAAACTCTGGATTATAAAGAGTTGGAGAAATGGATCGAAGCTTAGAGAAGGAATGAATTTGGCGGGAAAATTTAGAAATATTCTCCACCACCAAACGATTGCAACAGAATTTGGAAAAATTGAATGATTCTCTCTCTCTCTCTCCTGGCCATTAAAGATGAGCAAAGGAAGCAGGAAGATAGTTGGTTCTTCACAGGAGTGAAGAACAAAGCAAAACCTGTAGAAGCACGGAATTTCACAACCAGAAAGCCCATGCGCCAGACACTACATGCGCCAGAACTCGGACAAAACACTTCACAGCAAAGTCAATAAGTATAGACATTCGAAGAAGGACTTTTTATTTATATACAAAAGTCTATTACATGTCTAGAAAAGGTTGTACAAAGGAGAATTTCTACAAAGGAAAGATCCTAAGTCTACAGCCAGCGGCTACCATGTGCCTCCAGATAGGCACAGCAGTCACCATGCACCGCCAGTTAGGCGCAACAGATGCCATGCACCTCCAACCAGGCGCATCCCACCATCTCTTCAGCAGCTCAGTTATGTGCATCCAGCTCAGTTATGTGCATCCCTTCAGCAGCCCAGTTATGTGCTGCTCTTCCAGCCAAGCTCACCTGATAAATGCTTCGACTAAACAAAGCATTTAACCCTCTGGCTGGAACCAAGGAAGAGAAGAGCATCGTAAATCTGTAGCCAGGGGAGGCTTCGAAAGAGCCTCCAATGACCAAGGAAGACCGTAATCGAAATACGGCTAAAGGAGCAGCTTTCAACACAACCAGAGTGGGCGACACCCACTTTGAAGGAAGAAAGAGCCTAGCACCACCATTTCGATCTACGGCTCTTCTGGAACAACGGAGACGAGGCCCGAGCATCCCCATCTTTAGATGCAACAGGCACCTTGCGCCTGCCTCAGAAGCCCTCGACTCCGTCTTTTGGATGTAACAGTCACCTTCAAGTGTATCAACGACGACAAGGCGTCTCATCTTCACCCTCGGGAATACTTCGTCAACAGAGTGCACCCGAATACCCAAGTTCATGTTAGAGGTACGTGAGGGAATGAGAAGCAAACCTTCTCTCCATGCCACTATTTATAGGCCGGGCAGATCAAACCCACGCGCCAAGTGGATGGCTCTCCGAATTTCGTGCAATGAACTCACATTAAATGGATGAACCAAACGCCTCGACTTCAGCCAAACAGCTATTTAAAGGCACTCGAGAAGCGAAACAGCCGCATCATTAAAGACGTGTCGGATGCGCCGGCTGGACAGCGCATCACACCCCTTCAAACACCAAGCGCCTCCCACAGATGCGCCCTGTACCAAGCGCATCACAGAGGATGCGCCCCCATACGTCCCCATATGCCTAGTGGAACGTCAACCAACGTGCCCACTCAGCTGTCCATCGAATGTCACCAACATTAAATGTTGAACTGACAGAGTTGGCAGCACGCCTCCCCAAGTCTGAACGGTTGACAGCTTTTGCAGAAAATGAAGCGTCCACAACGTCAGCATCATCATGACTTTATCCCGACGGCTACTGCCACGTGGCCACCCAACCATCTGCATGCGCCTCAAAAGTCGTGCGCCTCAGACCCTTCACTGATCCCTAAAGACAGAAGAAGAGTGTGAAACCCATCATTCTCGTATTTATTTATTAGAGTTTATTATTAATGTTATTAGCGTTTTCTAAAATTATTATTATTAATATTACTATTAATTATTTTTGGGTGAAAAAGGATTTTTTTTTAAAAAATATATAACATGGATTTTCGTTTTTGGACCCAGACCCGAGTCCGAGCCCAGATCCAGGCCTGAGCCTGTATCCAATCCCTTTCTTATTTTCCAAATCCTGGTTAACTAATAATTATTAAAAAAAATAATAATAAAAACCTAGTCTTGGGCTGGTCCCGAAGGACCAGCACCCCAAACACACACGAATTGGAAAAACCCATCTTTTCCTCTTCTCAAACGTTATAACTCACCTCTCCCCTTTATTACTCACACCCCCACGACCGAGACTCTTCCCATTTCCTAACAGCTACTTTCATTCACCACCCCACTCTTCTTAACTCCTCCCCACGTCTTCTCTCTCACAGAACCCACATTCTCATCACTTTTTACTCAAAACTCTCAACTTACTTCTCTATCTCTCCCTCTCCTCTCTGTGGGAAAACCCTAGCCTCCCGAGCCCTTCCGGCGAGTTTCCCCCGAGGCCGGCGACCCCTTCCGCGGCCATCCCGTCGACCGCCCTCCAGCGCCCGGCGGTGCTCCTCCCCGAGCCCGCAACCCCCTCGGCCGTACTCCCCTGTGGCCGTGCGGCTTCCTCCGCCCGCAGCCAGCCGGCGGCTCCCCGCCGCTGCCCAAGCTCCGCGGCCAGCGCCTCTGTGCGCGAGCTCCCCGGCGGATCTCCCTGCCGCAGCCGTCCCCGTCATCGACCTCGGCCGACAGCGCGCCCCCGCGCTGTCAGTGCTCCGCCGCCCCAGCGCCGCAGCCGCTGTTCGCGGTTCTTCGCTGTCCCCCGCCGTCCAGCGCGACCCCGCCGGCGTTTCCCGCTGATTTCTGCGGCTCCCCACCGCCACTGTCCGCGCGCCGTTTCCCTTGGCCGCGCCCTTCCGGTGTGCTGCTGCCGTTTCCCGCAAGCCAGATCTGCTCGCGAGCCCTCTCCCGCTGTTCGGGATCTTCGACCTGCTGCCGAACTTTGTTTCGAATTTTTCCCAAGATTTTTCCTGCGGCTCCCCGCCAACGGAATTTGGTAATTTCTTGGTAATCACAGTAGTTCGTCCCTCCCGTAGAGTCGGTGATGAAATCGGTCCCCGGATTCCCTTCGGGAAATCCGGTTAGCTGCATTATATTTTCGATTAGCTACGTTAGCGTATTTTCCTGTGTTTTACCTGCTGGTTTGGTGTGAATTGGTTGATTATGGGATTCCCGGACATTTCGGGAAGTTCGGTGGATTGAGAATTACTTTCTGTGGCTTAGAATTATTTTGGTGGATATATTCTGTGGATTATTTTGGGTTGGAAATATTTGCAGGTTTCCGTGGCGCATTTCCCAGTTTTGGGTTTGTCCCGAAATAGAGGAAGTGCTGCCCAAATTTTTACAAAAACTATATTTATATTGATTTCAAAACTGGCTTTCGAAAATGAATTTCTAAACTGATTTTCGGGCGACGACCGTACCGGTCTGTGGGCCCCGGCGAAATGCAAACGCACCGGTCCGACCGGACGTTGTGGTATTAGCCGAATTTTGAGGAATGGACCGAGTCTGAGACTCTTAGCTTTCTTTTTAATTATTTTAATTAATATCTAGGCTATTTATTATAGTTATTTAATTTCTGTACTTTATTTATTAATTAAGTCATTTTCGCTTAATTGATGTAAAAGAAAATTGTACAGGGCATAAGCCCACCCTAGGACCATTAGCTGTGCCAATGTATTGTGTAGCATAGTTTTATTTTATTTTTATTTTTCTGGTGGATGTGGAATTTGGGTGGTTTTTGATTAGTCGTATAATCGTAAATTAGAGCGCGAATTACTAATTAATTACGAATTTAGTTAAAATGAATAGAATAATATCAAATAACTAGTTCACGGTTTATCACTAAAAGAAATTATATTTTTATAGATATTACAAAACACAAAGTTTTCCAAAGTTAATCGGTTCTCGTTATTATTTCCAAATAATCAATTAATCGGTTTAATCAACACACGTAGTTGGTGACGTAAACGATAGCTGTAGCTTAATAACAACTAAAACCTGACTAGGACTTGCTACTAGAGATTGCAACTAGCACACTTAGCTTGGTTATACAACGAATCTGAGTTAAATTCTCAATTGTAGGGTTTCGAGGACTGTATTAGCATCACCCCGGAATCAACAAACGAATCCAGTCAATAAAACAAAGGCAAGTACATTTATGTTGATTACAATTATTTAATAATCACTTTACTGCAATTTTAAACCACTGTTCATACACGAACTCCTTCGGGAGTATTGACTGTACTGTTGGGGACTGGGGGAGTAGAGTAATATTTATGACCACATCCAAATTACTGTAACTGACTACTGTAACTGACTGTATTAGCTTTTCCCTCTTCACACGGGGACAAGCCATACCGTATCGCTAGATACTACTGTAACCCAAGCCGGTCATATACATTGCCTATTCACATCACTATACTGTATTATTTCAAAAACTGTTCATCTTCAAACTGTTTAAAAGTGCATGATTTTATTGTTAAATTAATTGTCAAGATTAGCATGAATTGTACTTTGCTCCCTCCTGACTGGAGACCCAACATTTTAGGTATCACTGATGAGGCTTTGTTCCTTGATCCCAACTAGAGGATGATGATCTCGAGACTGATGAGCTGGTTGCCTAGATTTTTCTTCTTCTTTATAATTCATGATGTTTGTGGAAAGCAATGTACTTCAGATGTATGTTTCATTTTATTGTAAAAAGTTTTAAACTATTCAAATTATTAAAGTTGTGGCAATTAGACTGTGTTATTTTATTTACCTGCATGAGTGATACAGCTTACTGTCGCCGTCTCAACAACGGTGCAGGCTGGGCATGATCCGATTCGACCCAAGAAATTGGGACCGGGTCATGACATATTTTTAGTGGTGGCCCATACAGGTCAGAACAACAACTTAGGAAAACAACTTAGAAACAATTAGAACACTAGAACATCAATTTGTCACAACATAGGACCGAAATATATTATAAATAAATATTTTTGTTTGATTATAGACTGGTAGGATACCTTGCTTATGTATGCGTCCTAAACCTTCCAGAGAATGACCATTGACAAGACCAAATCCTGTTGGCGATGAGGTGTTATCTCCGGATCATACCCCATCCCCTCAACCAAGCCGAGGGTCTTTCCCCTCGCGGCTGTTTGATCGTCCGCATAGTGCATCCAGTGAAGTTTTTCCTACACTGGCAATTCCTACCTCATCTCAGACTGAGTTGCATTTCCTTGGTGGAGTATTCATTTTTGTTGCTCCACCAGTACCAGCAAACATCTTCTAAATGGTTGTCCTATTTCAAGAAATCTTGGAGTTCCAGAAAGCTCAAGATGAAGCCCAGCAGAAACAGATGAATATCACGAGAGAAGACATGAAGAACGTCAATGCTGTAGCCTTAGTTATCTCCAACCAAGTTAGAGCAGAACTTTTGCCCTAGGAAGGATACCCCTGAGTCTAGAAGATATTTGGGTCCCATCAAGTACTCTACTTTCCGGCAGTCTTTGCCGTAAGAAGCTATGGGCTTGTAACTATTGTAAGAGGCCTGGTCATCAGACCGTTAGTTGCCGCAAGAGTTTGAGACAATGTTTGGCATGTGGATCTGCTGAACATCGGGTAAAGGACTGCCCCTTATCTTCCTATCAAACCAGAGCTCATATCCCAGCAACACCTGTTAGACCACAACCTAGGGACCCTCTTCCTATCCAGCAGACCCTGCCCCTCACAATAAGGCATGATGCATACTCGAGGTTCATGGAGAAGGAAGCAGTTGGAGGCTGCTCATGCAGAACCATAAAGAATAGGACCTAGAACCGCTGAATAGTATCATCTTTTTGGAAGTTGTAACAGGATGTCCTTAGATCAAACATAAGAGTTTTTGCTGTAATTCTCCACATGAATAGAAATTTTTAGTTACACCCTTATGGCAGATGTTTTCCCTGATAGTCTCACCAGATTATCCCAGATCTAGACATAGATTCACCCTTGACCTAGTCCCTGGCTCTTTTCCTATTTCTAAAGGATGTTACAGAGTCAACCCGAAGGTGGCCAAGAAGATGAAGGACCAGATCAATGAAGGCTCTAGGATTTATTCAGGGTAGAATTTCACCTTAGAGAACACCTATCTTGTTTGTGCCCAAGAAGGATGGAACAACGGATGTGCATCGATTACCAGACACTAAAGAACAAGTACTTTCTGCCCGGATCGAGGATCTGTTTAATCTGTTTGTGTGGAGTTAGGGTGTTTCGAAGTTTGATTTAAGATCTGACTACCACCAAATCAGAGTCAGGAAGGAGGACATTTCCAAGACGGCGTTCAAATACCAAGTAAGGATAGTTTTCTGTGGTCAGGACGTTAGACTGACAAATGCTTCTGCTGTGTTCATGAATCTCATGAACAGAGATTTCCATGAGTATTTGAATCAGTTTATCTTCTCCATGGATAACATTCTGATATATTTGAAGACTGAAGAAGAGCATAAGGAACACCTGAGGAAGTTTTGGAAACTTTGAGGAAAAAGAAATTCTATGGTAAGTTATCTGAACGTGGATTTTTGACAAGGTGGACTTTTGGCCATGTGGTCAAGAGAAGAAACTTCGATGGAAGATAGCTGTTGTTGAAGAGTGATATACCCCAAGTTCAATTCGGAAGATTTTTGAACTTGGCCGGCTACTATCTGAAGTTCGTGAAGGATTTCGCCAAGATTGCTGAGCCAATGATGAAGCTCACCTGGACGGATGAAGAGTTCATCTGAACGAAAGTTTGCCAGGCGACATTGAGGAGCTGAAGAAGAGACTTACCACTACACAAATCCTTGCGCTACCCGCAGGAACCGGTGGGTTCTCAATTTACAGTAATGCCTCTGGAAGAGGACTGGGCTGCATTCTTCAACGACATAAGAAAATAATTGCTTACACTTGTAGGCAACTACAGACTCATGAGAAGAATTATTCCACGCCTAATTTGAAATTTGCTGCAATTATCTTTACTTGGAAGCTATGAAAGCATGATTTCTATGGAAAGGGAGTGAAAATATATACGGACTACAAAAGTCTGAAATATGTCTTCACTCAGAAAGGGCTGAATGTTAGACTAAGAAGCTGGCTGAAGCAGATGAAGAATTTCGACATCAACCTGCAGTACCATTCAGGTAAGGCTAATGTGGTCGCTGATGCACTTGGTCGATACTGATGGCGAAGTTCTTAACCAAAGACTAGCACCTGCTAGAAGATATCGAGAAGTTTGGACTGGAGGTTACACTACCTGGAGATAGAAGGACGGAGCTGGATGCTGATTCAGTATTGATAAAGTTCGAGGCTGAGGGATAAAAATCAAGAGAACGTAGTTTCAAAATAAGGCACTTTGCAGGCTTAGAGATCAAGTGTTGGCAGGAACACTTGAGGGTTTCTAAATTGATCAGCAGTGGAACTCTGAAGAATGGTACGAGACTTTACGTATTGGCTGACAAACGGAGGAACGAGTTGATGAAAGAAATGCACCAGTCGCAGTTCCATAAATTCAGGAGATGATAAGATGTATCGGAATATGCCTCCATTGATTGGTGTTATGGAATAAAGAAGGACAATTCCAGGTATGGGATTAGATATGAATTTGTCAACATGAGGAATTTAGCAAGAGGACAACAAGCTTGTTGAAGCCGCTGGACAATTCGGAGTGGAAGTAGAAGCATATGACAATGAACTTTGAGTAAGGATTGCCTTGTTCCCAAGGAGGAAAGGGCACCAATTGGATTATAATAAACCGACTGACTAAGTCAGCACACTTTATTTTCCTTCAAAGTTGGTTTATCCACTAAGAAGTGGGCAGCATTGTACGGGAAGCACATCTACCGGATTCATGGAGTACCGCGGGACGAGCAATCAGAGAGGTCAATCCAGACGCTTGAAGATGTATTGAGATTTTGCGTCTCGAAATTTGGTATGTCTTGGAAAAACTAAATTACTTTTGGTGAAGTTTTTCCTACCAGAGGAACAGTCAGTTTTGACGGAGCTGGAAATTGAGGCTAGATACATCAGGCCATTTGAAGTTTAAGACGAGTTAGTAATAGTGTACCAGTTAGCTCTACCAGCTAATCTTGAGAGGTTGCAACGTCTTCTATGTCACAGCTCAGACGTTACATTTCGGATCCGAGTCACATTTTGGATAATTCAGAACTGAAGATTGAATCAACCTTTCAGTGCCAGAGAAACCAGTTGCAAGCCTAGTCAGAGATGAGAAGAAATCAGAATTTGAGCCATCACTTAAACTCCTATTCCTCATTTTTTTTCCCGTTCTAAACTTGACTGATGCTGACGAAGTTAGCCTAGTTTTACAAGATATTTCTTTATCAAGCTTGATCATGATAGTATTTTATTGGGTGCACCCACTAATATATTGTCTAATCAGGACCGGTGCATGATGGTCTGATCAACCTCGTGTACTTTGGTTCGCTTTTGTATTTTCTGCATAGATGATATCATAAATAAAACTTATCCCTAAACCGTCTCATCCACGACTGCTTTGGAAATTCTTATTTTTTGGACCTGAGTTACGGGCACAGTACCCGTACATGTTTGTCTTTCCTACCTTACTTTAAATTTCGAGGACGAAATTTTCTAAGGAGGGAAGATTGTGAAACCCATCATTCTCGTATTTATTTATTAGAGTTTATTATTAATATTATTAGCGTTTTCTAAAATTATTATTATTAATATTACTATTAATTATTTTTGGGTGAAAAAGGATTTTTTTTAAAAAATATATATATAACATGGATTTTCGTTTTTGGACCCAGACCCGAGTCCGAGCCCAGATCCAGGCCTGAGCCTGTATCCAATCCCTTTCTTATTTTCCAAATCCTGGTTAACTAATAATTATTAAAAAAAAAATAATAAAAACCTAGTCTTGGGCTGGTCCCGAAGGACCAGCACCCCAAACACACACGAATTGGAAAAACCCATCTTTTCCTCTTCTCAAACGTTACAACTCACCTCTCCCCTTTATTACTCATACCCCCACGACCGAGACTCTTCCCATTTCCTAACAGCTACTTTCATTCACCACCCCACTCTTCTTAACTCCTCTCCACGTCTTCTCTCTCACAGAACCCACATTCTCATCACTTTTTACTCAAAACTCTCAACTCACTTCTCTATCTCTCCCTCTCCTCTCTGTGGGGAAACCCTAGCCTCCCGAGCCCTTCCGGCGAGTTTCCCCCGAGGCCGGCGACCCCTTCCGCGGCCATCCCGTCGACCGCCCTCCAGCGCCCGGCGGTGCTCCTCCCGAGCCCGCAACCCCCTCGGCCGCACTCCCCTGTGGCCGCGCGGCTTCCTCCGCCCGCAGCCAGCCGGCGGCTCCCCGCCGCTGCCCAAGCTCCGCGGCCAGCGCCTCTGTGCGCGAGCTCCCCGGCGGATCTCCCCGCCGCAGCCGTCCCCGTCATCGACCTCGGCCGACAGCGCGCCCCCGCGCTGTCAGTGCTCCGCCGCCCCAGCGCCGCAGCCGCTGTTCGCGGTTCTTCGCTGTCCCCCGCCGTCCAGCACGACCCCGCTGGCGTTTCCCGCTGATTTCCGCGGCTCCCCACCGCCACTGTCCGCGCGCCGTTTCCCTTGGCCGCGCCCTTCCGGTGTGCTGCTGCCGTTTCTCGCGAGCCAGATCTGCTCGCGAGCCCTCTCCCGCTGTTCGGGATCTTCGACCTGCTGTCGAACTTTGTTTCAGATTTTTCCCAAGATTTTTCCCGCGGCTCCCCGCCAACGGAATTTGGTAATTTCTTGGTAATCACAGTAGTTCGTCCCTCCCGTAGAGTCGGTGATGAAATCGGTCCCCGGATTCCCTTCGGGAAATCCGGTTAGCTGCGTTATATTTTCGATTAGCTACGTTAGCGTATTTTCCTGTGTTTTACCTGCTGGTTTGGTGTGAATTGGTCGATTATGGGATTCCCGGACATTTCGGGAAGTTCGGTGGATTGAGAATTACTTTCTGTGGCTTGGAATTATTTTGGTGGATATATTCTGTGGATTATTTTGGGTTGGAAATATTTGCAGGTTTTCCGTGGCGCATTTCCCAGTTTTGGGTTTGTCCCGAAATAGAGGAAGTGCTGCCCAAATTTTTATAAAAACTATATTTATATTGATTTCAAAACTGGCTTTCGAAAATGAATTTCTAAACTGATTTTCGGACGACGACCGTACCGGTCTGTGGGCCCCGGCGAAATGCAAACGCACCGGTCCGACCGGACGTTGTGGTATTAGCCGAATTTTGAGGAATGGACCGAGTCTGAGACTCTTAGCTTTCTTTTTAATTATTTTAATTAATATCTAGGCTATTTATTATAGTTATTTAATTTCTGCACTTTATTTATTAATTAAGTCATTTTCGCTTAATTGATGTAAAAGAAAATTGTACAGGGCATAAGCCCACCCTAGGACCATTAGCTGTGCCAATGTATTGTGTAGCATAGTTTTATTTTATTTTTATTTTTCTGGTGGATGTGGAATTTGGGTGGTTTTTGATTAGTCGCATAATCGTAAATTAGTGCGCGAATTACTAATTAATTACGAATTTAGTTAAAATGAATTGAATAATATCAAATAACTAGTTCACGGTTTATCACTAAAAGAAATTATATTTTTATAGATATTACAAAACACAAAGTTTTCCAAAGTTAATCGGTTCTCGTTATTATTTCCAAATAATCAATTAATCGGTTTAATCAACGCACGTAGTTGGCGACGTAAACGATAGCTGTAGCTTAATAACAACTAAAACCTGACTAGGACTTGCTACTAGAGATTGCAACTAGCACACTTAGCTTGGTTATACAACGAATCTGAGTTAAATTCTCAATTGTAGGGTTTCGAGGACTGTATTAGCATCATCCCGGAATCAACAAACGAATCCAGTCAATAAAACAAAGGCAAGTACATTTATGTTGATTACAATTATTTAATAATCACTTTACTGCAATTTTAAACCACTGTTCATACACGAACTCCTTCGGGAGTATTGACTGTACTGTTGGGGACTGGGGGAGTAGAGTAATGTTTATGACCACATCCAAATTACTGTAACCGACTACTGTAACTGACTGTATTAGCTTTTCCCTCTTCACACGGGGACAAGCCATACCGTATCGCTAGATACTACTGTAACCCAAGCCGGTCATATACATTGCCTATTCACATCACTATACTGTATTATTTCAAAAACTGTTCATCTTCAAACTGTATAAAAGTGCATGATTTTATTGTTAAATTAATTGTCAAGATTAGCATGAATTGTACTTTGCTCCCTCCTGACTGGAGACCCAACATTTTAGGTATCACTGATGAGGCTTTGTTCCGTGATCCCAACTAGAGGATGATGATCTCGAGACTGATGAGCTGGTTGCCTAGATTTTTCTTCTTCTTTATAATTCATGATGTTTGTGGAAAGCAATGTACTTCAGATGTATGTTTCATTTTATTGTAAAAAGTTTTAAACTATTCAAATTATTAAAGTTGTGGCAATTAGACTGTGTTGTTTTATTTACCTGCATGAGTGATACAGCTTACTGCCGCCGTCTCAACAACGGTGCAGGCTGGGCATGATCCGATTCGATCCAAGAAATTGGGACCGGGTCATGACAAAGAGTCTCCAGTTGAAGCTTTGCATGCGCCTCAAAAGCCATGCGCCCCAGACTGATCTCTGATCCCTAAAGACAGAAGGAAAATCGCCTGCATGCGCCTCAAAAGCCATACATCCAGAATGGTTCGTGACTCCTAAAGGTCACGAGCCAAAATCTCATCATACGCCCAATCCAAGGCGCATCCCACCAAATCATCCCCCCATCAGATCCGAGATCTCCGAGCCATGAGTCGACGACACGTGTCCTTTGACTCAACTCATCCAAGATTTCAGCAACGGAAAGATCTTCTCCTCTGCTACATGCCGGCTCACAACAGCAGTATGAAGAATTCAACCCCTCGAGTAGTACGCATCATCCATGCACCTCCATCAGCAATCTCCACGTGGCGTCCCCACGTACCGGCGTATCCTACATATGCGCGCATGAGCAGCCAACCTGCCCAGCTATAAATAGAGGAATTATTTCCTTCTTCTACACACAGACAGATACGAACGAACACACCACCAGAGAGGCAGATACAGACATTCAACGTCTTCCTCCTCTCAGCAAACTCCAGCACCCAGAGCAATCTACACCTTCAGAGAACCGATAACCGTCGTCAGCCCGTCAACGGAGTCAACGCATTACCACTCGCTCTATTGGCACTAAGGACCCAGATTAAACAAAAGTGTACTCCTAGGACTACATCTAAGTCCTATATTGTAACACTATTCTGTTTGTATTAAGATTTGCAATCAAACAATTTTAATGGCAAACAAGCTGGCGACTCTGCTGGGGACCTCTTTCTCCTCTTCTGAGAAGGTCGTGTCACAGGCCGACGATGTGAAGGTGGGCTCCTCCCACAAGACGCTGGTCGTGCGCCTCAATCAACAGGCGTACGAGGAGTTCATTTCTGAAGGAAGTGCGAGTCCTTCGAAGCGGCTGCCGAAGCCGAAGAAGACCCGTCGTGTCTGGGTGCGCAAGGTCGACGCCTCGGGCACCACCACTGAAGGGAATGCGCCAATCCAGTCCTCCCTTCCTGCTGACGTTCTCAGCAACCAAGGTGCGCCCGCTGATGCAGCGCATCTCTCGGGGAAGCGTGCAGCTGACCACGTCCCCCAGCCATCTTCCTCTCAGGCGAGGAAGATGCGTCGACGGAGCAGGGGCGCAGCCAATGCCCCGCGTATCACCTCTGATGCGCCATAAAAAGTCTCTGTCTTTGACAGACTCACTCGCTGTAATGGCGAGAAGAATTTGGATGCTGAGTACTATGCACCCCAGCGGGCTAGTACAAAGAAATCTAAGACGGCACGGGCCATGCGCCACAAACGTGCTATGCCTGCAGCAAGCCAAAAGCATGCGCTCACAATCATGCGCGCTGCTGATGGCAAGCTGTACAAGGTCGGCTCAGGTGCTTCGGCACCAAAAATGAGCCGATCTTCAATGTCCTCATCTCACTTGGGCGCATCTACTGCGTGAACAACCAAGTCGAATGAGGCAAATTCAGTGGTCTTGAACTCCCGCGCCTCCTCTGGTTGTGCGTTTGAGGTCCGTTCAAGTCACTTCAAATGTTGTGGTTCCCCCACTACTGATCGTGATGCCTGCTTGGTATTAGATCAGGGGGCGCAACACTCACCTGTCCACCCCAGCGTTTGGCCTAGCCATGAGCCTGAAGGGGGTGTGAAGGTAGCACTCTCCTCCAACGACCTGCGTAACGTGATCACTCACAAGCGCCGGCCAGGAGAGTCGACCAACAGGCACGATGCGCCTCTCACGAGGCATACTTGTGCGGTGGTCACCATCAACTGCTGTTGCAAGGCAGCAGTACCACCAAGGCAGTCAGTCTTCCAGCGGCTGCAATCATCGGCACCCCTCCGACATCGCCTCGGGATGAAGGTGTTAACAGAAGAGGAGCCAAGGGTTGCTTCATGCAACGTGATCTCCAACTCTTCGTCAGTCCGGAAGACGACTGGCAATTCCTCGTCTTCATCCAAAAGCCAGCCGAGGAAAACCAAGGCAGCTGTCTCGACCTCTGGAGTGTTCGAAAGCACTCGGTCGAGGAAGAAGTTCTTGGAGGAAGCTGGGGGTAGTCAAACCCTTGTTGAGCCTCCTTCCGAAGACGAAGATGTCCAAAGCACAGCTGCGGCGGATCTTCATCCTCGAGGCGAAGTCAGCCTCCCAGAAGTCCCTCAAAACGAGGATGTCCTCCAGGACACGGCTGGGGGTAGAGACGAAGAGGCCCTTCAAGACGGAGCTGAGGACAATCAGGCCCTTGCAGATGCGCCCGTCGAGAATGACCTCCAGAATGTGGCTGGGGGTGGCCAAGGTGAAACACCAGGAGAGGTGACTCCCCCACATGAAAGTGAGGCCGAGAGCGAAGCCTCAACCAATCCATCCACTCCCGGCCGTGTCATGACAATATACATGACTGGGGGTGATTCCGAGTCTGATGCGCCGCCGCAAGACATTGTCCAGCGCATAGACTCATTAGAGGGAGGACTCAAAACCCTCTCTGCCTCTATGCAAGCACTGACTCAAGCAGTATTTGATATCCGGTCGGCCTTGACCAAAACACCTTCAACCGGTCCCGACCCAGGAGTCAATGGGGAGTCGAGTGTACCCCTTCAACGGGCACCCTCCGACACAGAAGCACCTCGGACGTCGGAGCCCTCAAACGCTCCACTCCAGATAGTACCACCTTCCCCGACTTCTAGCTCCACGGAGGATGTGGTCGAAATGATCAAGGACTTGCGGGAGTGCTTCGAGTCCAAAAACAGGCAGGAGGAGCGCCAAAAGATGGGCATTCCCCAGCCTTATCCCCTCGAGTGGAACAAGGTGGTTTATCCTCCAAAATATAAACCACAAACCCTCACGCCGTACGATGGGAAGGACTCTCCGCGTCGGTACCTGACATATTTCCAGTCACAGACGGGGCATCTTCCAAAGGAGGACGTGCTCCTCACCAGCATCTTTGTTGGGGCCCTAAAAGGGGTGGCGTATGACTGGTATTGCAGCCTCCCCGACAATTCTATATCGTCCTTCGACGACTTGATGCGCCTCTTCCTCGATCGCTTCTACGACGGCGGGAAGGACATGACGATGGCATCTCTTATAGAAATACGCCAGAAGGAGAAAGAAACGGTTCGGGTGTTCATAGAACGCTTCCGACAGGCCTGCTTCAGGCTACCTCCAGGCATGCCAGAACATGCGCTCCTCTCCTCTTGCAGCATGAACATGCTGCCCGCAGTTAAGCTCTGGCTCAACTCTACTCCCCCTCCCGACTGGAGCTCCCTGATCATCGAAGCTGAAGCCGCAGAAAAAAAAGGCGGCCAATGCACGTCTTCTGGGTGTCAGCTTCTTCGCCTTTGATGATAAGGGGAAAAGGTCAGCAGCCAACAATTTCGGACGAGAAGCAAAGGGGAAACAATCATTGACTGTTAATGCCTCGAAGGGCGCATATGCGCCTACTCAGAAGCCTCCACTGGCACCGAGACCTAAGGAGGTGTATTCATTCAATGACGAAGACACCCTGCAACTCTTTAAAATACTGAAGCAGGGTGACAAGATCAAGCTCCCGGACCCAAAGTAGCCCGATGAAGTCGGGAAAGTGGACAACCCGAGGTACTGTCACTACCATCGGTTTGTCGGACACCCGACCAAGGACTGCTACGTCCTCAAGAATTACATCCAGCGCATGATCAATGCCGATGTAATCTCCGTCGACTATGAAGAGAAGACGGTATCAGCCAATGTGGTGTCACTTCAGTTCGGCACCTTGCCGCCGACCACCACACAAGATGGCGTCGTTCCCATCCCTAAGGCGACAATGGAGATGGTGAACTTGCCACCTACCCGTGACAATGCGAGTAGACTCATCCCACTCACCACATCTCAAGGAGAGGTCCTCTGGGTTCACCCCGACCTCGTCTCCGAGGTGACTCAACCGGAGGTACGCTCTACCTCCAAATCAAAAGGCAGGAAAATCAAGTCTTGCCGCACCGTCTCTTCTTCAACGGAAGAGGTACTTCCAGTGCAAACGCGTGCACAATAGAACGCCCAGCCCGGCGAAGCTGCCGTCGAGGTGGTACCTCCTGGCACCATTCCTGAGGAGGGCCCGTCTAAACCCTCAGCGGCCAATAAGCAGAAGCAGGTGGAGGCTCGTTTTGACAGACCTCTACGGAAAGAGAATGCTTCGGGGCTAGCCAAGCCCCACAACTTTGACATACTGGCACAACTGGCCAGTACTCCTGCACGCCTGTCTTTGTTTGAGCTCCTGCGTCTTTCCAAAGACTCCCGAGAAGCTCTCTGCGAAGCTCTGAAGGACGCTGAATCCTTTCTCAGTCAGGTCAAGCAGCCTGAAGACCTTCCAACTACTTGTGCGCACTGTTATTGTGCGGATGAAGTTATCCCAAACATAACTTTCACCCAGCAAGACATGCTGCTCAAGCACCACCGACATAATCGACCGCTGTATTACACAGGGTACATCGGTTCAGTCAAGGTGAGCCGGATTCAGATCGATCCGGGGTCTTTCCTCAGCATTATTCCGAAGGCGCTGCTATCAAAACTGGGGATCCCAATGTACCGGCTGGCGCCCTCCAACACAACCATCAGTGGCTTCAACGCTAGCAAAAGCGAGCCACTGGACAAGATCCGACTGAAGTGTCACATCGGCAACCTCAAAACTGAGGTGACTTGTTATGTGGTGGATGCCGAGGTCAACTACAACATCCTGCTCGGTCGACCATGGCTACATGAGTACATTGTGGTGCCTTCCACGCTCCACTAATACATGAAATATGTATCCACCAACGGCGTCATCCGAACGGAGTTCGCAGACATCGATCCTTTCAAAGGGATTGAAGCCTACTTCACCGATTCTGACTTGTACAAGCCACTTGACGATGAGGAAGCCAATGATGCTGATGATGAGGCAGAGACGGCAACTGAGCCGGACACGGAGCCTGAGATGACTCCCGATGCTCTCCTGAAGATCCGACTGAAGGGCAAACCTCCCCAGAAGGTGCCTCCAATGAGCATCAAACTATCAGGGAAAGCACCGACTCCTGAGGCTCCCCTGAAGATACGCCTCAAGGGAAAGCTGCCTCAAACATTGGCTCCCCTGGTAGCAAAATTACAGGGGAAGGCACCACTCACAGGAGGCGCAGTTGAGGCACCTCTGAAGGTGCGTCTTAAGGGCAAGCCCCCGCAGCCATCCAAGATGCCAGAGAGGGCTCACATAACCCTCTCAGACCCCAAAGTCAAAGCTGTGGTGGATTCTCCTGATCCGACCCCAGTACTTACAGACGAGGAGCTTGGCGAATACATCTCTGCTGATGTAGATGCACCCTCCTTAGACAATGTAATCCCACGGGATAAGATCTCGTATTTTATCAATAATAGAGTATCTTTTAATTATTCTTGTCTTCCGCACTGGAATGCCATGTATACATTAGATAACGCTCTACGGTCATTGCAAACACAAATAACGACCGTCCATCATGTAAATCGAGTAGGCCCGTCTCATGGAGTCTGTTTCATAACCCCTCCACGAAGCCGAGACGAAGGATCCATCATTTTGGGCAAGGTCGAGCGTCATCAAGACCTCTCGCTACTCGAGCCAGAACCTGATACCGGCAGAGTACAAGTCTATCGGTACACGGATACGGCAAAGCACATCATCCAAAAGATGGGCTACGACCTAAAAAGCAACAAAGGCCTAAACTACGGCAAAGGTCGACGTCTCCCTCTCCGGCTTCCAACACCCAAAGGAAAGCCGCAAGACTACTACAACAAAACTCGACAGGGGATAGGCTATGTCACGCCGCCATCAACTCCAGAGAGTTCAGACGCAGAAGACGCAGAACATTCCCACTCGTCCGAAGCGTCGACTTGGGATTCCGATACCAGTATCGGATCAGTCTTCAGGAAAGTGCTGTCAGCTAACATGACGTCAGCACAATCTCAAAAAGGCGAAGGCGAAGACCAAGCGCCGGAACCCTTCGAAGAAGAACCCTGGGCTCAACGCCTAGGAGAACAATGGGAGTCTCATTTTGAGTTACGTGAACCTCCCACCGAAGACGAAGTCGAGCAGATCGACCTCGGGGACGGATCTTCTTCCAAACCCATCTTGATCTGCAAAAGCCTAGAAGGAGAAGACCGAGAGTCTCTAATTCAGCTGGCTAAAGAGTATATCGACGTCTTTGCCTGGAGCTACAAAGATATGCCGGGACTCGATCCACAGATCGCAATGCATAGGTTGAACATCTTACCTGATGCCAAACCTATCAAACAGCAACAGCGACATTTCCGTCCAGACATCATGAATGCCATCGATCAGGAGGTGGACAAACTCTTGACCAGCAGCTTCATCCGTGAGGAACAGCACCCAGATTGGGTAGCCAACGTCGTACCTGTCACCAAGAAGAATGGGAAGATACGAGTCTGTATCGATTTCAGGGACCTCAACTCTGCTTGCCCGAAGGACGAATTTCCACTTCCAATCACCGATGTGATGATCGACAACACATGTGGCTTTGAACGCATGTCCTTCATGGACGGGTATTCAGGCTACAATCAAATCAAGATGTTCCCCGATGACGCAAAACACACGTCATTCAAGACTCCGAAGGGTATTTTCTGCTACACAGTAATGCCTTTTGGCTTGAAGAACGCCGGTGCAACATACCAACGAGTTATGAGCACCATATTCTGTCAACATCTTCGCAAGACAGTCGAATGCTATGTTGACGACATCGCAGTCAAGAGCCGCCTCAAAGGAGATCACCTACAAGATCTGAAGACAGTCTTCGATCTCATACGGGCACATCAACTCAAAATGAACCCCGCTAAATCCTTCCTGGGGGTTTCTAGCGGCAAATTCTTGGGCTTTGTCATTACGGCAAAAGGCATTCACGTCGATCCCGAGAAGACCAAAGCCATCCTCAACATGGACCCTCCGAAGAATCTTCGAGAACTTCGGGGCTTAAAGGGACGTCTGGCATACATCCGGAGGTTCATAGCAAACCTCTTCGGTAAATTTCAACCCTTTACTCAGCTCATGAAGAAGGGAGTCTCTTATGTCTGGACAGAGGAGTGCCAAAAGGCTTTCGACGACATCAAAGCCTACTTGACGAGCCCACCAGTCTTGGTGGCATCTGTCGCCGACAAACCATTTCTCCTCTACGTCCGTGCCATGGATCATTCTCTTGGCGCTCTGCTGGCTCAAAACAGCGATACAGGCTATAAGCAAGCAATCTACTACCTCACTCGAACGCTCATCGGGGCCGAACACCGGTACAACCCCGTTGAAAAGGAGTGCTTGGCTTTGGTGTTTTCCATCCAGAAGACTCGTCATTATGTCTCGGGCCAGACAATTCATGTTATTTCCCGAGTCAATCCGCTCAGAGTCCTCATGACGAAGCCAGGATCATTGAACTCCCGGCTGGCCACATAGACGATCTTGCTAACACCGTATAACATGGTGTTTGTCCCGCAAAAAGCTGTTAAAGGTCAAGCTCTGGCTGACTTTTTAGCTGCACACCCCATCCCAGAATCCTCAAAACTCTATGAAGACATCCCGGATGAGGTCCAAGAATCCAACGTCACCGAAAGAAGCTCCGTTTGGCGGATGTTTTTCGATGGCGCTTCAAGAACAGGCCCCAAAGGCCAAATTATCGCAGGAGTGGGGGTAGTCTTAGTCTCCCCCGATCAGTTGGTCATCCAGCGTGCTTACTCCCTTTCGAAGCCGTGCTCCAACAATGTTGCCGAGTACAACGCACTCATCATGGGACTCCAACTCACACAACAGCTGGGGGTGGACCATCTGGAAGCCTACGCTGACTCAAAACTTATCGTGAACCAGATTCGGGGGTAATACGAGGTTCGCCATGAAGATCTGATCCCTTACCATGAAGTTGCATTGAACATCATTTCAACCTTCACCGGGTTCTTCATCGAACATGTACCCCGTCTACAAAACTTGGAGGCCGACGCTCTGGCTGGCCTCGCGGCCTCATTGGCAGCGCCCTTTGGGACTCAACACTATGTCACGGTAACTGGCCGAGACTTGGTTTGTCCTAGAAACAACCTATGCTTGCGGGTGGCTCACACCATGCCGACGAACACTGGCGTTAATGTCCGAGACTGGAGGTTCCCGTTTATCGACTTTGCTGTCTACGGAATCCTTCCAGAGGACCCGAAGGAAACCGTCTCAGTCAAAAGACGCTCTCTTCAATTCTACTACGATACAGCTACCAAAACGCTGTACCGATGCTCCTTCGATGGGCTCCTCCTTTGATGCCTGTCCAACGAAGAAGCAGCCGAAGCTCTTCGAGAAGCTCATGACGGAACTTGCGGAGCTCATCAACCCGGTCCTAAGTTGCAGGATCGACTGCGACGTATGGGCTACTACTGGCCAACCATGGCCGCCGACGCTGTTGAATATGCTAAGAAGTGTCACGCATGCCAACTTCATGCAGACTTCATACATACACCGTCTGAACCACTACATCCTACAGTCGCCTCCTGGCCCTTTGAAGCCTGGGGCATGGATATTGTGGGACCAATCACCCATCCTTCATCAAGAGGACACCGCTTCATCCTGGCCATCACCGATTACTTTTCCAAATGGGCAGAAGCAGTACCACTGGCGGAAGTAAAGAGCTCCAGGGTAGTCAGCTTTATCAAACACCATGTCATTTACCGTTTCGGAGTACCCCGGCGGATCATTCATGACAATGGTCCTCAGTTTATCAACCATATTTTTAGCAGGTTCTGTGACAAGAATCACATTCAAAATGTGGCATCCACCGCCTACAATCCGGCTGCAAACGGGTTAGCAGAGGCGTTCAACAAAACCATCGTTAGGCTGCTCAAAAAAGTCGTGTCATCCAACAAACGCGACTGGGACGAAAAGCTTGGCGAATGCCTTTGGGCCTACCGCACAATGGTACGGACCCCAACAGGCAACACACCATTCTTCCTGGTCTACGGGAGCGAAGCGGTACTGCCTCTCGAGATCCAGATACCCTCACTCCGCATAGCAATAACAAACAAACTCACAGAAGAGGACAATCAACGTCGTCGTCTGCGGGAACTGGAGGCACTCGATGAGAAGCGTCTTCTGGCACAACAACGCATCGAACTCTACCAAGCCCGTATATCACAGGCTTTTAACAAGAAGGTCAAACAGAGGACTTTCCAAGCTGGCGACCTGGTTTTAGCAGTCAGGAGGCCGATGGTGTTAACTCACAAGACACCAGGAAAGTTCGAGCCCAAGTGGGAAGGACCTTTCATCATTGAGACGGTATACTCAAACGGTGCTTACCGCCTCGCCAAACCCAATGGGACTTGTTCATGATGCCCATCAACGACAAGTTCCTAAAGAAGTACTATTCTTGACATTCTTCAGACATGTACTTCCCCAAAGGGGATCTGTGGGCCCAATCATCGGAGCTCACACACAATCTCCTTCCACAAACTCATACGCTTCTGGAACCCAGCTGTTCCGTGGCATCCTTCAGTAGAAAGACAACCACATCCACATCACCTCTGAGTTGTTCCTCTACACCCTATAAAACGGAATCTTATGCTACGTAAGCCGACGCTACCCTTCATGTTTACTACGTCCACATTACCTCTGAGTAAACATCTCGTACAAACAACCCCTACGTTGTCGTACATTGATCGCAGAACTTCCACGTCCACATCACCTCTGAGTTGTTCAGCGTATCCCCCAGGATCATTCCTACCACGTCCATAATACCTCTGAGTAGGAAGATTCTATCATTTTGAACCCAATGATTGCCATGTCCACATCACCTCTGAGCAAACATGTTGGTTCCTTCAAACTTATTATCTGTACCTAGAAACCAAGGTGCGCAAAAGATAGTAGGTCCACACAAATCATCAAGTTCATAATAACAAAAATGAACACATCACAAAAAAGTTGTGTACTTTTTTATTTTCTAAAAAAAAGAGAAAGTACAAAACTACACTGTCCCCTAGCAAGGGTTGCAAAAGAACATAAAAAAAGGAGAAGCTACAGTCCCTGAACCTCTCCAGGATAGGCTGAGAGCTCTCTGACTCGTTGTCTTAAGTCGGCTGTACGGGTCTCCATAGTCGCCAGGACTCGACGCTCAGCTTCTTGACGCATCAATTCAACAGCCTCAGCGGAAGTTTTGCTCTCATGCTTCTCATCAAGCTGTTGTCGCTGCTGAGCCAAGGCAAGAGTCCGCTGAGTAAAAGTCGCTTCCTCCTGCTTGAATGCTACATGTTCAGCCTGAACACGTTCGGCATCTAACTGGAGTCGGGCCCGTTGGTCCTCAAGGCGACGCATCTGGGTGTTGATCTCTGCGATGTTAGCATCCAACGCAGCTCGCGTTTCCATCATCTTCTTCATGGACTGAGACAACTGCTCTACCGCAGCCTCAGTCTCAGCCACCTCGTGCACCCAAATGCCCACAGTGGCCTGGTAGGAAGACTCGATCTCGGCAATCAACTTCCCCTTCTCCGCATCTATCAGGACGGAGAGGTCATTTCGCTGGATGCGCTGAAGTTCCGCAAGCCGCTCGTCTAGCTCGATCACCGAAGCCTCCAAAATTTCGGCCATATGGTCGTGGCCTTGGTGAATGCGGATCAGCTCGATACAGGGCATTGCCAGAGCTCTTGCCGTCGTAAAGCTCCCGTTGGCATCCATCACCGTGGATACACCCCTCTGCAGCATTTTGTACACCCCCTCAATGAGGAATTTCACATATTCGTCTGCGTCCGCCAGGACCTGCGACGTCATAGTAGGAGTTGGAGGAGCTACTACAGTTAGCAGACCGGAAGAAGATCCGCCAACCTCAACCTGCGAGGCTTGAACCTCGGCATCAATAGGCTCTTCATCAACAGGGGCTGGACTGCTAGCCCGAGGAGCCGAAGGAACAGAGGAAGCCCGTACAGGCGTCGAGATAGTACCCCAAGTAGGAGGGGCAACAGAGGGTTCCACACCCTTACCCTTCTCAAGCCCGGAGGAACCACCGACGTCAACGGCCACCTCTTCTACTCCCAACGTCCTATCAACAGCTGGTACCTCCCCTGGCAGAAAGGGGAGATTATCACTTGTCTCTTGACCCGCCTCAGCGGTCGTGATCGGCAGACGGGTCTCGTCACCAAGTCCCTCCACAGGGGCAGCATCTGTCGCTACCTCCTGATTGGTAGCCACCTTAACTTCCACGGTTGAAGCTGGGTAGGACCCGGCAATGATACAGCCGACCTCCCCTCATCATGACAAGGAGGGGAATCAACCCTCTCCTCTGTCCCAACCATATCTGTTGCCCCCGCAACAGACTCTTGCAGCTCTGGACCCTCGACATCCAAGGCCGACGCTGTGACCTTCATCTTCTCGGAAGCTGCTGCATCCTCAGCTTCCCGTCTGACATAATCCGGGGATGCCGGAATCTCTACAACAACATCCTCGGCGTTCTCCTCCGTGGGAGACATCGTAGTGGGCGGAATACGCACTTCAGACGAGCCCGCCATCTCCTTTGGCCTGCTTCCACCAAATTTTAGAGTGCGGGGCTTTCTTTTCAGCGGCTCCTACAAAAAGAGGAAGAAGCATGATTACATAAGAAGCTGAACTTGAAACCAAACCTTACGGGACACCTTACCTCTGTAGATGCTGAGTCCGAGGACACCGTCGGTGACGATGCCTTCCTCTATTTTTTCGATACAGGAGAGTCGACCTTTGTATCTGTACGCCTTTTCGTTTGATCAACCGAGGGTTTTGCCTGACCTCCGGTAGATACGGTGGGAGCGCCTCGATAACCCGACTCGGGCGGACGGTACGATCGGGCCTTCGCCAAAGTGTCTTCACTCGCCGCTAAATGGGTGCCTCCAATAAAACTGGTCTCCCTATCATATCCGGCGGGCGCGACAGCCATAGCACAGTAAAATCTGGCGGCTGAGTAAAGAATCGGCGGCCGCGGATTCTGGACAGGAAGCGTAAAGCGGGCTCCAGTACATCCGGCATTATAGTAATGCTAAGCTCGTGCACCATCCAGCAAACTTCCAGCGTACCCCAAGGTGATACTGGGATTATCCAACATCAATTGAGCGTACCCGAATTGCCTTGCAAAGCGGCTCGGCAAATACGGTTCCAGGTAACACTGGTTCCTGTTCCGATATACCAAATGGGACGGCCGGATACTTTGTAACCAGCGGAATCCCCATGGAGACAGAGTGGTGGCATCTTCACCCGAGTCCACCAGATCTTCGTTGGCCTCAAAATCGGAAAAGACATAACCAACTTTGGCGATCTCCCATCCCTGAAGATGGGATAAAACTTTCCTGCAGACAGGAATACCAGTTTACGACCAATTCCTTCGATGGAAACGCCGGAGGAATGCATCTCCGGACCTGGGGTCTTCCTCCGAACCCGGGCTCATCACATTGGGATGGTGTAAAATTAACCACCCCATCAAATAATGAAACGGCAGTTCGGCATGAGGGAAGTTATTGTTTTTGCCTCGCTCGTGAACGACATCTCCCGCAAACTCTCGTAGACCCCGCAACAGGTTACACACTATTGCGGGGAGTAAAGCTAAAGGACGGCCGAAGGCCAACTTCACGGCCGGCAGAATTAAGTTCCGAGTCACCCTCTCTACAGAGCCAGACCCGCCTGAGAAGACATGGTCCCGGAGCCAAACCATAAGGTACGCGACTAATACTGCTTTTGGCGACATCCGATAGGTGAGATGCCAAAAACAGCTATAAGAGCGTTCATCTGACTACTGGTCCTCGTTCTCCAAGGGATTCTTCTCGCCTAACCTGCTTATTTCGGAAAGTACCTCGTTACGAGAAAGTGCCGGCGGAGTAGAAAAATGGGAAGGATCCTCTTTGTCCTGCCTAAAGATGTGATCTCTCCAAGCAGTTACATGAGACTGCATCCCGCCCCTATCCTTCTTCTGCATATAGTAGTGATGACTCGCTACTTCTTTGAAGACAGCCGTCATATCATCAGCTTTGTCCCCCAAGACCTGGAATTCTTTATTGGTCGGGAAGTACTCCTCGTAAGGTTCCGATCCCCAGGGGAGTTTTGATATCTCGTACATCTCATAAAGCGCGAGCCCTAGCTCCCCCACTAGAGTGAAGAAGGTCCCGGTATGGGTATCAAACATCTCCAAAAGCGCAAGGAACATGTGCCTGTTAATCTCTACACCTGCTTGAGTGGCACAGATCACGGCGGTCAGCCCAATCTCTTGGAGCTCAGTCTGAAACCGCGACAGGATCCAGTGTGTCAGTTTGTCCCATTTTGAAACATATTGACACCAACCCTCTACCCGAAAGTCTCCCTTGGGGTATGATTGTTCCATCAACAACATGCGACGAGCAAAAGTCGAGGCACCCAAGGCAAAAGTATTGACGGGAACATCGCTATAAATACTCCCAGGACGAAGAGTCCGCCAGGTGTAAGAGGTACCAGCTCGCGAGGCGGCCAAAGTATCCCTCTGATCAGAAGAAGAATCAATTCTGATAATGCCTGCTATCGCTCCCCCATGAGATGGAGTAATGTCCCAGGACATTCTCCTTTTGGAGGCAAGACGACAGAAGGCTAACAAAGGCCACTGACATTCGAGCTGCCTGACGGTCATATGCACGCCCCTGGCTGTAAAGAACCAGTCTTCTTTGACCTTCAGCACCTTGGCTTCAGTAGAAGAAAGGCGGTCTCCGAACAGGAACTCAGGCTTTAAGAAGGTCACTTTATCGGAAGTGGCAGATTTCAGAACGCCACGTTCCATCATCCGTTTGAGGAACCCGTGATGTTGTTCCCGAATTTGAATCATTCTTTCGGGATGCTGATCTAACATAATAGCCGCTTGAGCAGGGTTTATCACCTCTTCATCATAATCTACTCCCATCTGGCAGAGCGCGGCGTCCAGGAGTACTTCGTTCAAGAGTGGGACAGTCATCGATACTGACAAAAATGCAAAGATATTAGAGACGACACAAAGATCAGAGCTTCATTCTCTTCAAAAGCGCGTATCAAGCGCATTTGAAAAAGAAGCCTCGGCGCATCATCAGGGTCTAAACCCATGCGCATCAGCGGTAGTGCCTCAGCGCATCATCAGGGTTTAAACCCATGCGCGTCAGCGGTAGTGCCTCAGTGCATCATCAGGGTTTAAACCCATGCGCATCAGCGGTAGAGCCTCGGCGCATCATCAGGGTACAAAACCCATGCGCGTCAGCAACTAAAACCACGGTGCATGATAAAGGCCTGAGCCTATGCACGTCGGCAGGAAAGATCTCAACGCATCATCAGGACTCAAAGTCCACATATAAGAACGATAGAAGACAATAAAGCTCACCGACTACCGCCGGCCGAACTTCGACAAGCGGGCGGGGAATGTCACTCACGACAGCCTCTACAGGCTTTTTCTCTTTCCCCTTTCCCTTAGCACCGCCGCGAGGAGTCTTGGGAGCCATTCTCTCAGAGAAGAAGAAGTTAGGGTTTTGAAGAAGAACTCTAAAGGAGGCAAAAGTACAGAGCAGAAGAACTCTCTCTCTCTCCATCTCTCACCTATTTATAGGCCGTGGTCGCACGCGTGAACCGATGACGAGTGATCTCAGCCGTCGCCTCGGGTCCTGTGAAGATAACAGCAGATAAAACCAAAAGATCATCATTAATCTTTTCGGTTACCGAGGCATTATCATATGCATTAACTGAGAAGAGCATGCGCCCGAACAGGCATGCGCCCCAACGGTCATGCGCCCTGATCGCCATGCTTCTTATTCAAAGTATTCCAAAACTTATTCAGAAGTTTTGAAAACTTTAAAGGGGGTCTTGTAGAAGCATGGAATTTCACAACCAGAAAGCCCATGCGCCAGACACTACATGTGCCAGAACTCGGACAAAACACTTCACAGCAAAGTCAATAAGTATAGACATTCGAAGAAGGACTTTTTATTTATATACAAAAGTCTATTACATGTCTAAAAAGGTTGTACAAAGGAGAATTTTTACAAAGGAAAGATCCTAAGTCTACAGCCAGCGGCTACCATGCGCCTCCAGATAGGCGCAGCAGTCACCATGCGCCGCCAGTTAGGCGCAACAGATGCCATGCACCTCTAACCAGGCGCATCCCACCATCTCTTCAGCAGCTCAGTTATGTGCATCTAGCTCAGTTATGTGCATCCCTTCAGCAGCCCAGTTATGTGCCGCTCTTCCAGCCAGGCTCACCTGATAAATGCTTCGACTAAACAAAGCATTTAACCCTCTGGCTGGAACCAAGGAAGAGAAGAGTACCGCAAATCTGTGGCCAGGGGAGGCTTCAAAAGAGCCTCCAAAGACCAAGGAAGACCGTAATCGAAATACGGCTAAAGGAGCAGCTTTCAACACAACCAGAGTGGGCGACACCCACTTTGAAGGAAGAAAGAGCCTAGCACCACCATTCCGATCTACGGCTCTTCCGGAACAACGGAGACGAGGCCCGAGCATCCCCATCTTTGGATGCAATAGGCACCTTTCGCCTGCCTCAGAAGCCCTCGACTCCGTCTTTTGGATGTAACAGTCACCTTCAAGTGCATCAACGACGACAAGGCGTCTCATCTTCACCCTCGGGAATACTTCGTCAACAGAGTGCACCCGAATACCCAAGTTCATGTTGGAGGTACGTGAGAGAATGAGAAGCAAACCTTCTCTCCATGCCACTATTTATAGGCCAGGCAGATCAAACCCACGTGCCAAGTGGATGGCTCTCCGAATTCTGTACAATGAACTCACATTAAATGGATGAACCAGATGCCTCGACTTCATCCAAACGGCTAATTAAAGGCACTCGAGAAGCGAAACAGCCGCATCATTAAAGACATGTCGGATGCGTCGGCTGGACAGCGCATCACACCCCTTCAAACACCAAGCGCCTCCCACAGATGTGCCCTGTACCGAGCGCATCACAGAGGATGCGCCCCTATACGTCCCCATACGCCTAGTGGAACGTCAACCAATGCGCCCACTCAGCTGTCCATCGAATGTCACCAACATTAAATGCTGAACTGACAGAGTTGGCAGCACGCCTCCCCAAGTCTGAACGGTTGACAGCTTTTGCAGAAAACGAAGCGTCCACAACGTCAGCATCATCATGACTTTACCCCGACGGCTACTGCCACGTGGCCACCCAACCATCCGTATGCGCCTCAAAAGCCATGCGCCTCAGACCCTTCACTGATCCCTAAAGACAGAAGAAGAGTCTCCAGTTGAAGCTTGTTTGTAAAAACAAAGGTATAATACTTTATTAATACAAACTGTAATAAAAATTACAAGAATTCTGGGAAAATTACAACTATAGAAATCCAATCTTGATGACGATTGTTTTATCCCTTAGACGATGTGAACTGTGAAGACGAAGCCTTTGAAGTTGAAAACAACTCTGGAAACTGAAGGCAAAAGCCTCTGAAGTTGAAGACAAAAGTCTTGAAAGAATGCAGCAGAACTTTGGCAAGAACTCCTGAACTCTCTGATTTCTGATCTCTGATCTTGATCCCCTTGAAATGAAGACTTGAAACTCTATTTATAGAGTTCTGAAAATAACTAACTTTCAGTTATTTTGGACTGCGCAAGCTGATTTGCGCAGCAACTGGTTTGCGCAGCACTGGATTACGCAAGCAGTTATTGGATCGTGGGCCAACTATCTGGGACACATGGCATCATTTGATTGAAATGCGCATGATCGTGCATAAACAGTTGCCACGTAATGAACAATTGATAGCATGAATGCCACGTGTCTTTTATCAGTTATGTTGATGGAGTGCACAAACTTGATTTGCGCAGACTTGGTTTGCGCTAGCTCAAACTGCGCAGACATGTTTTGCGCAGACTTAGATTGCGCCAGATTGGATTGTGCTGCCAGCTGTCCGCTCCCTCGAGCACTGTGCGGCACAGGAAACGAACAGACTCCTTGTTATTCGTGCTGTCAGTTGTCAGAAAAGATTTGATTTGATTTGGTAATGATGACTTCTGCCACGTCAGTCTGCGCAGTTGGAAGTGTGCGCAAAGCAGTATGCGCAATCGGATTGCTGCGCAATCTGTTGTCTGCGCAATTCATCCAAATGATGGGTTTCTTGATTTCTTGACTTTGTTGATTGATGCAACTTGATTTTTTTAGGACCTACAAGACCCCCTTCAAAGTTTTCGAAAGTTGATTTGATTCAAAGTTTCGAAATACTTTGAATTTTTGAATTTTGAATCAAGTTGCGCATGATGATGAGCTGTCTGCGCAAAGTGAAGTGCCCCCAAATTTTAGGCGCAATCCAAGGCAGCCGTTTCATATTTCAAAGGCTATAAATAGCCGTCCTTTCATTTTCAATTCTTTACTTTACAATCTCGAAAAATCTCCTCTGAGCCCTTACTGTCTTCCAACTCCAACGACTTGCCATGGCGCCCCGACGATCTAATGCTGCCGAAGGAGGCAAAAGCGGGCGAAGGTCCGTCTGCACCTCAGCCACCACGAGACATTCTGGACTTCCTGCTTGAACCTGGAAAGACTAAAGAAGAAGAAGCCATGAGGATGGCCGCCTGCAAGCTTCTTGTGGGATCCAGCAAGGAGGTTCTCGGCTCCTTTGCTGACCGTATTTTTGAGAAGGATGGCAGTGGCCCTCATCCCAATATAGAAAAGGATGATAGTGACCTTTGATATGTACTATCATATAATGAAATAAAATTTGAATTTTATTTATGAACTTGATTCTGTCTGATAATTTACAAATATTTACATTTATACATAATACTTCTTTAAGAATTTGCCATTGATAGGCATCATAGCAACTCGACCATCAAGTTCTGAAAGTTGATAAGCTCCGTTTGAGAAGACTTTGCTCACAACATAGGGACCTTCCCATTTCACATCGAATTTCCCTTTGCTCATATGAGTCATAGTCATAGGACGTCTGACCGTTAGAACAAGTTCTCCTTGCTGAAAGGCTCTGACCTTCACTTTACGATTAAATGTCTTTGAGATGCGGGCTTGGTATAACTCAATATGCTGTTGAGCCATTAACCGCTTTTCATCCAATGCTTCCAACTCTTGGAGTCGAAGAAGGTCATTATTTTCTGTGGTAAGCTCATTGGCAATAGCAATCCTTAAAGAAGAAATTTGTAACTCCAAAGGAAGGACAGCTTCACAGCCATACACCAAAGAGAAAGGTGTAAAGCCTGTGGGATTGCGGACTGTAGTTCGATAGGCCCAAAGTCATTCGCCAAGTTTCTCGCTCCAATTCCGTTTGTTAGTGGATACAAAATTCTTAAGGAGCTTAATAATGGTTTTGTTAAAGGCTTCAGCTAAACCATTAGCGGCAGGATTGTATACCGTCGAAGCAACATTGTTAATCCGATGATCATCGCAGAATCTAGTGAACTTCTGACTAATGAATTGAGGTCCATTGTCATGAATGATTCTGCGAGGTACACCGAATCTATAGATGACATGGTGTTTAACAAAATTGATGACACTGCTAGTCTTGACTTCAGCCAGAGGTATAGCTTCGGCCCACTTGGAGAAGTAATCGGTTATCGCCAATATGAACCGATGTCCTCTAGAAGAAGGAGGATTAATAGGACCTATAATGTCCATACCCTAAGCTTCAAAAGGCCATGAAGCAGCAGTCGGGTGTAAGAATTCCGAGGGTTGATGAATGAAGTCTGCATGGATTTGACAAGCACGACATTTCCTTGCATATTCAATGGCATCTGATACCATAGAGGGCCAATAATAACTCATACGTCTAATGCGATCCTGTAATTTAGGACCAGGTTGATGTGCTCCACAGACGCCATCATGAGCTTCACTTAGAGTTTCTCGTGTCTCTTTGGAAAGACGCAAGAGTTCAAAGATTGACAACCTGGCTGGTGTATTGGCTAATTGAGCCAATATATCAAAATTGTAAGGCTTCTCAAGCCCAGTAGGAGATGACTTCTTTAGAGGTTTGTCAAATCGAACTTGTTGCTTGCCTTTGTCAGCCGTTGTTGGCTTAGGAGAAATTGACACTACAACTGGTGAAGATGTAGAAGGGACCTCTTCAGCAGATGCAGGTTGTGCCGGAGTAGGTTCGGAAGAAGAAGCAGGATCCCTTTGACCTTCAGAATGATCTTTCAAATAAGCTTTTCCTGATCTGGTGCCTAACAGAATCTCTTCGTCAACAATGGGATCAAAAGATACCATATTGCAGATTTTGGTTTTGCTTTTAGAACGAGTTTTCTTCTTGGAAGATATCTCAAATTCTGGAGCAAGATCAGGATAGATCCACATAATTTCACCATTGTCAAGAGACAAGGGAATAAGACCTTCATTGGATGGAAGCGGGAGATTCTCAATCTCAAGGGTTGCTTTAGGAATCGGAATGACACCATGCTGTATTATCTGCGGAGGGAAATCTCTAAATTGGACTGAAACCATATTTGCCGTAACAGTCTTCTCATCTTGTTGCAAAGTGACTACACCTGCATTGACAAGCTCTTGAATCTTACCTTTGAGCACATAGCATGCTCGAGTAGGATGTCCAATGAATCGGTGATAGACACAATATTTGGGATGATCAGTCTTATTGACTTCATCAGGTTTTTTTGGATCAGGGAGTTGAATTTTATTGCTTTTGAGTAAACACTCAAAGATACTTGCCGTGTCATTTTCGTCAAAGGAATATTCTACCTTCGGACGAGGTTCCCTCGGTGGAGGTGCAGAAGGAGTAGGAGTAGATGTAGGTGAGGCCACATTGACAGCCAAAGATTCTTTATTTTTGTTCAAGTTAATGTTTAAAGTCTCTTTCGCTTTGCGATTGTTCTGGCGATTGCCACCACCTGAATTATGATGCTCATCGCGATCAGGATTAGACATTTGTACCCCCAATTGTTTGAACTTGTCGGCACTTACTTCAGCAGCTTTGGCGTTGACGATGAATGAGGGCCAATCTTGGAATTGGGTTGATCCCGTCCACATACTGATAATAGGTAAAAGATTCGCCTTACAAGTATCAATAGTGACAGCAGCGGGAGTCCCTGGAGGCATTTTCAAGGCTTCACGGCGAAACCGTTCAATAAAGCTCTCAGCCGTTTCATTATGTTTTTGTTTGATTTTGTTGAGAGCTGACATAGTCATATCATTAAATCCTTCATAGAACCGTTCCAAAAAGATTTGTTTGAGACCTGAAAAGGATGTGATGCAACCATCGGGCAAACTTCTGTACCAGTCGTATGCTACGCCGGCTAAACAACCAACAAACACTCTGGTAAGAAGAGCGTCATTTGGCTGAAGTTGAACAGTCATTACCTCAAAATGATTGATAAATTGACTTGGGGAAGTACTGCCATCGAACAGAGAGATTGTAGGGATTTTGTACTTTGGGGGAAACGGGACGTCCTTCCATTCAACCGGATAGGGTTGTTTAATCCCCAACCTTTGTAGATTGTCTTTCTCTTTAAATGCTTCAAACTGGGTTCGTAAGAGTTTGACAGCTTCATTGGCATCTTCTGATAAAGAAGAAGGAGCAGGTTGAGTTGTAGTGGTAGGAGGAGGAACAGCGTTGTAAGCACTACCCCCAGCTCCTGAATGACTGGGCGTAGTTTGTACTTGCACTTGTACATGAGGTATTTAAGGAGGCACTACCCCCAGCCCAGTATTGGCAGGTATTGAAGACGCTATGATCTCTGGACTAGTAATAGGTGCAGTTGGTGGTGTAACATGCTGTGCTACAATGATGGAATGCATACTAGCAACCATCTCAGCTATAGTTTTTAATTTGTCTTCGAGTGCAGCAATTCGTTGTTCCTGATTTGCGGAGGTTGAAGCATCTGGATCATCGGTGACAACATAAGCCGTCACTTCTCTTGGCACAGTGGAAGATACTGTTTGTTCAGAACTTTCACTATATGCATCATAATCAGAAAACGAATCATCTCCTGACTGGGAAACAGGGAGATGACTTGAAGGATTTTGAGGAAGATTTCTTTGACCGATTGTATCTCGGCTTCGGGAACGGGTATGTTGAAATACTCCTTCAGAAGTTTCTTAAAGTAATTCCAAATACCGTTGGCTTGGCTTACGGAGTCTACCATGCTTAGAGCATCTTTTACCCCCAGTGTCTCGGGAAGTCATGTTAACAGAAGCATACAAAACTTCGTCTTCTTCTGACATAGGTTCAGATTTAGCAAAAGTTAAACGATCGAAGACAGATCGTTTTGTCGTTTGACAACAGCATTGGATGATGACTTTATGATTACAGTGATGATCAGATGGTTGAGATGGAGATATTGAGACATTATCCTGTTTTTGTCTTAGATGTTCTCGAAGATCTACAACAGGACGAGGAAAGTTCCGAGGGATCTGTTCTTTGATAACATTTGGAACATGATTCCGATTCTTCAAATGTTTAGTCCCTTGAGTATACAGGGAAGTACTCACCTCATTGGCATAAGTGTCGGGATTTCTGACTTTGGAGATTTGTTTCTGATGATGTTTAACCTTCGGCATTGGCTGTTTGCGTTTTACCGAAGTGGGTCGATTAAGATAAGTTCTAAGGTCAGCAAATTCACCCTCAGGAGTTTCTGTTTGAGATACTAACAATTTTCCCTGTCTGGAACGACAAATTTGGAGAGTCGGGAGGTCCTGGAATTCTGCTATCGGAGTAGGCAGAATACCTCTTTGATTAGTACAAGTACTCTTGTTATAAAGGAAAGAAGAATCCTTGTTTGCCAGAGTTCTTGAATTGATTGGAGCCGAGACACATTGAGATGGATCTTCTTCAGTAAAGAATGAAGAAGACTGAGAAAAGACTAAAGGGCCTTTTCCTTTGTTTTGAGATGAAGGGTTAGCTAAAGAGCGTTTCCCTCTGTTATATTCCAAGTCATGAGACAAGGAAGTTTGAGAAAAGACCAATGGACCTTTTCCTTTGCTTTGAAGAGAAGGAGGAATAGTCAAAGGACTACCCTCAATGGATTGCGCAGGGGCAATAGGGTGTTTGGGAAGAGGAGTAGAATCTCTTCTTTTATTGTGAGAAAAAGGAAATTTAGCCAAAAGGCTGTTTTTCTTAGATTGCGCAGACTTGGTTTGCGCATGGGTGGAAGGTGCACTAGTCATTTGTGCATTAGAAGCTTTGGTAGGAAGTGCATCAGGAGTTCTTGTCTTAGAGTGCTTGGGATGCACCTTAGTTACAAGAGTGCTATTTTGCACAGGAAAAGCCACTGCTAATTGCGTCAGAGTCATAGGAGTCTTCTGTTTTGACAAGGCAGAATATGAAGTAGCCTGTGCAACAGTTGCAACAGATTGCGCAGCCTTGACTGCAACAGATTGTGCAGCAGTTGCTGAGACAGACTGTGCAACAGTTGGTACAGCAGTTTGTGCAGCAGTCTGACTAGCAGATTGTGCAACAATTGGTACAGCATCCTTGGTGGCAAAACTGCCAGATTGTGCAGACTTGGAGACCCAAACTGAGCGCACTTTGCTCTTAGCAGAAGTGGCTACAGTACGGGGAGTGGTCTTGGAGTTGAGCATCGCCTCGTAGGCTGTCTGGTTGACCTTAACAACCAGCGTCTTCTGCGTCTTCCCGATAGACGCTACGTCACATTAAGTTGCTACTTCCTCGTCGGAGGAGAAAGTTTTCTCCAGCAGAGTCGCCATTTTGTTTGCAAAAACAAAGGTATAAAACTTTATTGATACAAACTGTAATGAAGATTACAAGAATTCTGGGAAAATTACAACTATAGGAATCCAATCTTGATGACGATTGCTTTATCCCTTAGACGATGTGAACTGTGAAGACGAAGCCTTTGAAGTTGAAAACAACTCTGGAAACTGAAGGCAAAAGCCTCTGAAGTTGAAGACAAAAGTCTCGGAAGAATGCAGCAGCACTTTGGCAAGAACTCCTAAACTCTCTGATTTCTGATCTCTGATCTTGATTCCCTTGAAATGAAGACTTGAAACTCTATTTATAGAGTTCTGAAAATAACTAACTTTCAGTTATTTTGGACTGCGCAAGCTGATTTACGCAGCAACTGGTTTGCGCAGCACTGGATTGCGCAAGCAGTTATTGGATCGTGGGCCAACTATCTGGGACACATGGCATCATTTGATTGAAATACGCATGATCGTGCATAAACAGTTGCCACGTAATGAACAATTGATAGCATGAATGCCACGTGTCTTTTATCAGTTATGTTAAAAACTTGATTTGCGCAGACTTGGTTTGCGCTAGCTCAAACTGCGCAGACATGTTTTGCGCAGACTTAGATTGCGCCAGATTGGATTGCGCTGCCAGCTGTCCGCTCCCTCGAGCACTGTGCGGCGCAGGAAACGAACAGACTCCTTGTTATTCGTGCTGTCAGTTGTCAGAAAAGATTTAATTTGATTTGGTAATGATGACTTCTGCCACGTCAGTCTGCGCAGTTGGAAGTGTGCGCAAAGCAGTATGCGCAATCGGATTGCTGCGCAATCTGTTGTCTGCGCAATTCATCCAAATGATGGATTTCTTGATTTCTTGACTTTGTTGATTGATGCAACTTGATTTTTTTAGGACCTACAAAGCTTTGCATGCGCCTCAAAAGCCATGCGCCCCAGACTGATCTCTGATCCCGAAAGACAGAAGAAAAATCGCCTGCATGCTCCTCAAAAGCCATGCGCCCAGAATGGTTCGTGACTCCTAAAGTTCACGAGCCAAAATCTCATCATGCGCCCAATCCAAGGCGCATCCCACCAAATCATCCCCCCATCAGATCCGAGATCTCCGAGCCATGAGTCAACGACACGTGTCCTTTGACTCAACTCATCCAAGATTTCAGCAACGGAAAGATCTTCTCCTCTGCTACGTGCCGGCTCACAACAGCAGTATAAAGAATTTAACCCCTCGAGTAGGGCGCATCATCCATACGCCTCCATCAGTAATCTCCACGTGGCGTTCCCACGTACCGGCGCATCCTACATATGCGCGCATGAGCAGCCAACCTGCCCAGCTATAAATAGAGGAATCATTTCCTTCTTCCACACACAGACAGATACGAACGAACACACCACCAGAGAGGCAGATATAGACATTCAACGTCTTCCTCCTCTCAGCAAGCTCCAGCACCCAGAGCAATCTATACCTTCAGAGAACCGATAACCGTCGTCTGCCCGTCAACGGAGTCAACGCATTACCACTCGCTCCATTGGCACTAAGGACCCAGATTAAACAAAAGTGTACTCCTAGGACTACATATAAGTCCTATATTGTAACACTGTTCTGTTTGTATTAAGATTTGCAATTAAACAATTTTAATGGCAAACAAAACCTTGGGCCCAAAATAGCACAACAGCCCAGGCCAAAAAGAAATTAGAATAAGTATAAAAATGAAATTCACCCAATGTCAAGCTTCATAAAATAGTTTAAAAAAATTATTTAAAAGAAAAAATTCAAACTTCGAGAAAGTAGGGTCACACATATCGTCGTTGTCAAGCTGATTCGTGATGCTATTAATGACCAGAAGGATCGTGAACGCCGCGGAAAGCCAATCCAAGGTTGGATCACTCCTGATCAGTGGACTGCGATGAAGGCTAGGTTCGACACGCCTCGATACAAGAAAAGGTCTGAGAAGGCCATGGCGGCTAAGCAGAAGGCATCCAAGTGGTGTGGTGGGTCGATCTCGATGACGAAACATTTCCGTCGTTTGGTATGTTTTTTATTTCAGAAATATTATTTTAATGTAAGTTCGATTAATTTCATAAATAGTACTAAATAATATATTTTTAACAGGTAAGGAAGGGTGGTGACGCCAACATGGTGACCGTCTTCCTGGCCACCCATCGGAAGGGCAGGAAGCTTATTGACAAGAGGGCCGAGCAGACCTATGTAAGTATTACAATACTATTTATTAAGTTTAATACTTTGTGTTAATTTTAATATAACTTAGTAAATATGCATGCAAATAAATATTAATGTAGTGAGTAATAATAAGTACATTAGAAATTATAGAGTATCCATACTTTCTATGCCGACTATCTCAAGCTTCAGGAGCGGGCGGCTGCTAGTGCACCTACTGCGGGAGAGGTCGGTACTTCTTCGCAGCCCGCTTAAGCTCCGTCGGTGGACGAGCTATGGATGACCTTCGCTGGTGGTCTCCATAGGGGTACGTACTACGGTATGGGATCCTATGGTGCCCTAGTTGCGACACAGTTCTCTAGGGCCTCTGCTATAGCGCCCCGTTTTCGATAGGCGATGGAACTTCATAATATGCTTGCGCAGAGTCAGATCGGCCGGGAACTTAGATGGCCATCTGACTCGATCGCTAAGCTTGGTAAACGTTAACGCCTTGCGGCATCGATTCAAATCGATTTGGACGAAAGTTACGAGAATCGATCCAACTAATGGAACGACTTCTGTTGGAATAAGTCCTAGATGCAGCGGGCTGCGTCTCGACGAGTGAGCTCTCTATAAGAGTTCCTTCGACGGGACCGGACCGCTGTATGGTTTTCTTGGAGCTTTGCCGCTGGGCTTGATTGAAGTGCTTTCGTGTCGTTTTCATGGATGCAATTACAATTTTGATGCAAGGAGAAAAGAAGGAATTCTAACAAAGCGTTGGTGCCATTGCAGGAGCTCGCGTAACTAAGGATTGACGTTCCGTAGCGCTTGGACGATCGGCACGAAGCAAAGTAATCGGTGGGTGATTCGACCCTTCTTTTCTACTCTGTCCCGCAAACTTATTCCTTGCTTCGAATTTATTCAAATCGAACGATGCCAAGTTAATTGCATGACAATCCACTAAGGTCAAGAACTCGGGAAAAATATATTGATTTTGAGTATTCTACTCTGAAAAATACAGGTTTCTCACATAAACAGAAAAGTTTAAGGTTCTAGTAAAAAGATAGACTATTTCAAGTGCTGCAAAATATTATGAAACGTCGATCGTGGGTTATGATGCCTCGGACAATTTGGTGTATATGGGACGCTAAATCGGGAGTACGACTTGGGGAAAAATGAATCGTTGCATAAGTTGGGGGAAATGATAATGCCGTTCAATACTATCCGCGCTATACAAAACTGTTGCATATGTTAAACTGTTCACGCATTAGCATGGTCATGGACAGCTTGTGCACCAGTTGATATTTTCCCCGAATCGATATCCGGGGCATCGGAATCGAATCGACCTAGGGGGAATGAATAATCGTGCTTCGGCACTGATGTATTTCGGGACCGTCAGTCAGGCTTGCAACCTAGACTGAGCGGACCGAAATGCTGTTGAAATAGTCCCATGTGATGTGTAACATTAATGACCGCATATAAGATAGTAGCATGCTCACCTATTGTCTTATACAGGTGTAAATATTATCTCTGTTTTCATGCAGGGACGAGCACGGCCGTGGTAAGAAATATGGTAAACTGCTATGGTTCAATGTATGCTTTATTACGTAAAGATGGCTATCGAATATGAACTGAATTCATTTAGTTCTAATAGAAAGACAACTCTAAAGCATGCCGATCCTAACAATCAGAGTCGGTTTAGACGAGTGGGTTCGTCTCGTCCACTTAGCAAGTGTGCTAATCCTATTCTCCCAATTTTCCCAGGTGCGACGGGCGCGCCCAACTAAACTGGAGCTGAAGTACGGAGAGGCGTTTTGAAGCTCTTCCTATGCTGAAGTATTTTGAAGCCAATTCAAGTCAACGGCTTATGTATAAAGGGGCAAATGTATGGGACGGCAAGCGTAGTTCAGGCAACTTGTCGAATGTATTTTTCTTTCTGTTTTCAATCAATGTAGTCGCAACGGCATCCAATGTAATTACGACTTGCACTTCGTTGCAAGCTATGAATGAAAATCATTTCTATCTTCCTATACTGCGTCTTAAATTCTGATGTGATTTATGAAGTTTTAACTTGGCGTATTAATACAAAAAGCAACGTAACGTTCTTGCCTTGTACGAGTGCAATTCCAGACTCGTACGGCATCACGCCTTAGCAAGGACGATCGAATCGGCAAAGTAACACCGGGGACGAACGGTTTGTCGACTCGGGGCGTGACAAATTGGTATCAGAGCACAGTTATGTTTCCTCGGATTTTAGAAAGATGTTTCATTGTTGGAATGTCCGTTGCGATGGCTCGATTGAAGGCTTGTCGGCATGCTGCGTGAAATACAAGTTCCATACAGGTAAGTTCATAGATATTTTTGAAAAATACTAACGGGTTTACACTGTTTGTAGGAATGACTAAGCGAGATAAGAAAATTGCCAGCCCAAAAACCCAAACCGTGGATAGTACGTCGAGCACAAAGAGCACTGGCCCTAGCGAGACGACTATGGAGAAGATGCTACAGTTGATGGAACTGCAGCAGCAACAGCTTCAGATGTAATTCAAAGCCCAATTTGATGTGCAGCAGAAGCAGATGACCGCCCTGACTCAGATAGTGAGCAGGATGGCGGGCGATAATAAGGCGACGGATGCGGTACTCGAAGGAAAGCACGGTGATCCAGAAGAAGACGAGGAGGAAGAAGTCCACCCGCAAATGATAAACTCTCCTTCCATGCTCAAAGTGAAGGAGTTTCGCAAAATGAATCCGCCGAAGTTCAACGGCCGAGCGGAGCCCGACGTGATAGTAGGATGGCTCGCAGAAATAGAGGACTTGTTCGATCTTCTCTGCATCGAAGGGTCCCAGAGGGTGGCCTATGCGGCGCTGCAGTTACAATTAAGAGCACATGACTGGTGGACGGCGAAGAAATAAGAGTTCTGTAAAACCGATGCCAGCAAAAAGATTTCTTAGAAAATGTTCAAGACAGCCTTCCTTGAGCAATACGTTCCTCGCGCCATCCGTCGACAGAAGGGGGATGAGTTCATGATGTTGAGGCGGGAGAATATGAGTGTTGAAGATTATGATGCAAGCTTCTCGAAACTTGTAAAATTTGCCGGCACCTTCCTGCCCAATAAAGAAGAATGGTGCGAGTGTTTTCAGTAAGGCCTCAACGACGAACTGCGTAGGGATGTCATGAACCAACGATGCCAAACTTATCGTGAATCCTACGAAGCCGCACTTGATAGTGAGCGGATCTTTGGCCGTATGTCACAAAGGGTCGTGCCTGTCGTTCGCAATAACTTCAACAAGCGTCCTAACGACACCGACGTCGGGGGATCGGGAATAACAAAATGTCCGAACAGATTCGATGATCGAGGCCATGGCAGTTAACACTGCACCATGTGCGGTAGGCGTGGGCACCGAACCGTCGACTGCGTGACGAGATCTTGCTACAAGTGTGGCGAGGTAGGCCATATAGTTACCTATTGCCCGTACAAAGGTCCGAATCAACACAACCCACCGAGGAACGTTCTGAATCCGCATAAAGCGCCGATACTGCAAGGCGCAAATGCGATGCCCGTCAACCAGCAGAACCAACGCCACGGAGCTCAAGGCCGAGTTTATGCCTTAACTCGGGACGAGGCGTACGCGTTCGATACTGTTGTAACAGGTATATTACTCTACAAAAGTATACCTGCTCGAGTCCTATTCGATTCGGGTGTGACGCATAGCTTTATATCTGCTGATTTTGCGAAAGAAAATAAAATAACCATGCAATCACTAGATATAAAAATTAGCGTTAGCACTCCATCGGGAGTCGATATGCCTGCAAACTTTATTTGTAGGGATGGCCACATTTACATCGGAGGAAGATATCTATCCTTGGATGCCGTCGTACTAAACCTCAAAGATTACGACATAATCCTGGGCATGGATTGGTTGGGCGCTTGTCGTGCAACGATCGAGTGCACGGAGAAGAGAGTAGTGTTTCGTCTTCCTGGCGAAACAAAGTTCTCATATTCGTGCGGTACGGTCTCGAAGGCGACAATGATGGTGTCGGCAATCTCGGCAAGGCGTATGTTGCATTCCGGCTGCGCGGGATACTTGGCATCTGTTTGAGACACGCGGAAGGATAATACAAACACAATGCAGACTAATGTTGTGGCAGATTTTTTTGACATTTTTTCTGACGAGATGCCCGGGATGCCGCCGGATCGAGAAATTGAATTCAGCATCGACACCTTTCCGGATACACGGCCGATATCCAAGGTGCCTTACCGAATGGCTCCAGCAGAACTGAAGGAGCTGAAGGTGCAATTACAAGAGTTGCTAGACCGCAGATTTATTCGCCCTAGCATCTCTCCGTGGGGTGCCCCCGTATTGTTCGTGAAGAAGAAGGATGGGTCGATGCGTCTATGCATCGACTATCATGAACTCAACAAGGCGACCGTGCGGAACAAGTATCCTTTGCCGCGAATCGACGACTTGTTTGACCAACTGCAAGGAGCAGCAATATTTTCAAAAATTGATCTTCGTTCAGGCTATCATCAATTGAAGATCAAGTCCGATGACGTATCGAAGTCTGCCTTCTGCACTCGATATGGTCATTACGAATTCCTCGTTATGCCATTCGGTTTGACGAATGCCCCAGCCACGTTCATGGATCTGATGAACCGAGTCTTCCGACCTCAAATAGATAAATTTGTAGTCGTATTCATCGACGATATCCTTGTCTACTCAAAGAATCGGGAAGAGCATGCGGAACATTTGAAGACGGTACTGCAGATTCTACGTGAAAACAAATTATACACCAAGCAGAGTAGGTGCGAGTTCTGGATGAGTAGCGTGACATTCCTCGGGCACGTAATCTCTGCCGAAGGTGTCACGGTGGACCCAAAGAAGATTGATGCGGTGGTGGATTGGAAACGACCTGCCTCGGCTAGCGACATTCGGAGTTTCCTGTACTTAGCGGGCTACTATCGTAGATTCGTACGAAGCTTCTCAAAACTAGCGTCGCCTCTGACTCGCCTCACCTAGAAGGGAGTAGTATTTGAATGGAGCGATGACTATGAATCCAGCTTTCAAGAGTTGAAGCAACGGCTCGTCTCAGCTCCAATCCTTGTACTTTCAGACGGTCCAGAAGGCTTTCAGATATTCAGCGACGCGTCAGAAACTGGCCTCGGGTGCGTACTCATGCAGAGAGACAAAGTCATCTCCTACGCTTCACGGCAGTTGAAGCAGCACGAGAAAAACTACCCGACGCACGACCTAGAATTGGCGGCGATCGTCTTTGCGTTGAAGTTATGGCAACATTACCTCTATGGTGTGGCATGCAGAATCTACACAGATCACAAAAGCCTGAAATACTTATTTACGCAACGGGAACTCAACCTACGACAGCGATGTTGGCTCGAACTCATAAAAGATTACGAGCTAACGATCGAGTATACGTCGGGCAAGGGAAACGTGGTGGCCGATGCACTTAGCAGAATGTTTATGGGAACACTGGCCATAAACAGGGAGATACGGCGAGACCTTGAAGCGATGGGTATCGAACTCGGAATTGAGTATCGACACCTGCACCTAGCTCAGCTGAAGTTAGGATCGAGCCTGCTTAGCAAGATAAAGACCGCACAGGAGGACGACTCATTCCTGAAGAAAATGCGCGAGCTGATTTCAACGGAAAGGACGACTGACTTTGCGGAAGACAGAGACGGGACGATGCGACTGAAGGAAAGGCTTTGCATTCCTGAAACTGCCGAACTCAGAAAATAAATTCTGACAGAGGCGCATTATGCGAAGTACTCGTTACATCCTGGAAGCACCAAGATGTACAAGGACTTGCACACAAACTTTTGGTGGCACGACATGAAGAAAGACGTGGCTACGTTCGTATCGCAAAGCATGGCGTATCAGCAGGTGAAGGCGAAACACCAAAGGCCAGGCGGCGAGCTGCAGAACATCGCCATTCCCGAGTGGAAGTGGGATAATATCTCGATGGATTTCATTATGGGATTTCCGAAGACGCCGCGAGGGAATGACGCGATTTGGGTCATTGTTGATAGATTGACCAAGTCGGCTCACTTCATCGCAATCAAAGTAGGATGGAGCGTCGATCGGTTAGCACAAATCTACGTCGATGAGATTGTTCGACTGTACGGGGTACCGACCTCAATAATTTCGGACAGAGACGGGCGATTCCTATCGCGTTTCTGGACGAGCCTCTAAGCGGCAATGGGGACCAAACTGAACTTTAGTTCGGTGTACCATCCCCAAACAGACGGTCAGACGGAGAGAGTCAATCAGATCTTAGAAGACATGCTGCATCTGTATGCGATCGACCTAAAGACTAGTTGGGATACGCATTTGCCGCTTGTGGAATTTGCATATAACAACAGTTATCAGTCGAGCATTCAGATGGCTCCATACGAAGCGCTCTACGGGAGGAAGTGTCGTTCGCCGATATGCTGGGATGAAGTCGGAGAGCGACAAGTGCTTGGACCGGAACTGGTGGAGCAGGCCGTCGAAAAAGTTCGCTTGATTCGAGATAGACTCCGCATCGCACAAAGTCGACAAAAGAGCTACGCAGATCTTCGTCGACGACCGCTAGAGTTCTTGGCCGGGGACCATTTGTTTCTAAAAGTAACACCCATGCGCGGTGTGATGCGGTTCGGCGTTAAAGGCAAGTTACGCCCGAGATTTGTAGGCCCCTTCGAGATCATTGAGCGAGTTGCGACGGTTGCTTATCGGATCGCACTACCTCCTGCCTTAGCTGATGTGTACGATATTTTCTACGTTTCACAACTTCAAAAATACGTGCACGATCCAAGTTATGTGGTTAGCTTCGATCAGTTGGAGCTACGTACTGACTTATCATACTCGGAGGAGCCTATTCAAATTTTGGACCGCAAGAAGAAGGTGCTATGAAATCGGTCGATGTCCTTGGTCCGCGTGCTTTGGCGGAACCATACAGTCGAGGAGTCGACGTGGGAGATGGAGGCGGAGATGAAAGAAAAGTACCCTACGTTGTTCGTTTAAATTAAGGTCAGACCCTTGTTCTTAAGTTTCGGGACAAAACTTTTTCTTAGTGGTATATTATGTAGCGCCCCGCTTTCGATAGGCGACGGAACTTCATAATATGCTTGCGCCGAGTCAGATCGGCCGGGAACTTAGATGGCCATCTGACTCGATCGCTAAGCTTGGTAAATGTTAACGCGTTGTGGTATCGATTCAAATCGATTTGGACGGAAGTTACGAGAATCGATCCAACTAATGGAACGACTTCTGTTGGAATAAGTCCTAGATGCAGCGGGCTGCGTCTCGGCGAGTGAGCTCTTTATAAGAGTCCCTTCGACGGGACCGGACCGTTGTATGGTTTTCTTGGAGCTTTGCCGCTGTGCTTGATTGAAGTGCTTTCGCGTCGTTTTCATGGATGCAATTACAATTTCGATACAAGGGGAAAAGAAAGAATTCTAACAAAGCATTGGTGCCATTGCAGGAGCTCGCGTAACTAAGGATTGACGTTGCGTAGTGCTTGGACGATCGGCACGAAGCAAAGTAATCAGTGGGTGATTCGACCCTTCTTTTCTACTCTGTCCCGCAAACTTATTCCTTGCTTCGAATTCATTTAAATCGAACGATGCCAAGTTAATTGCATGCCAATCCACTAAGGTTAAGAACTCGGGAAAAACGTATTGATTTTGAGTAATCTACTCTGAAAAATACAAGTTTCTCACATAAACAGAAAAGTTTAAGGTTCTAGTAAAAAGATAGACTATTTCACGTGCTACAAAATATTATGAAACGTCGATCGTGGGTTATGATGCCTCGGACAATTTGGTGCCTACGGGACGCTAAATCAGGAGTACGACTAGAGGAAAATGAATCGTTGCATAAGTTGGGGAAAATGATAATGCCGTTCAATATTGTCCGCGCTATACAAAACTGTTGCATATGTTAAACTGTTCACATATTGGCATGGTCATGGACAGCTTGTGCACAAGTTGATATTTTCTTCGAATCGATATCCGGGGCATCGGAATCGAATCGACCTAGGGGGAATGAATAATTGTGCTTCGGTACTGATGCATTTCGGGACCGTCAGTCAGGCTTGCAACCTAGACTGAGCGGGCCGAAATGCCGTTGAAATAGTCCAACATGATGTGTAACATCAATGACCGCATATAAGATAGTAGCATGCTCACCTATTATCTTATGCAGGTGTAAATATTATCTCTGTTTTCATGCATGGACGAGCACGGCCGTGGTAAGAAATATGATAAACTACTATGGTTCATTATATGCTTTATTACGCAAAGATGGCTATCGAATATGAACTGAATTCATTTAGTTATAATAGAAAGACAACTCTAAAGCATGCCTATCCTAACAATCAGAGTCGGTTTAGACGAGTGGGTTCGTCTCATCCACTTAGCAAGTGTGCTAATCCTATTCCCCCAATTTCCCCAGGTGCAACGGGCGCGCCCAACTAAACTGGAGCTGAAGTACGGAGAGGCGTTTTGAAGCTCTTCCTATGCTAAAGTATTTTGAAGCCAATTCAAGTCGACGACTTATGTATAAAGGGGCGAATGTATGGGACGGCAAGGGTAGTTCAGGCAACTTGTCGAATGTATTTTTCTTTCTATTTTCAATCAATCGCAACGACATCCAATGTAATTACGAGTTGCACTTCGTTGCAAGCTATGAATGAAAAGCATTTCTATCTTCCTATACTGCGTCTTAAATTTTGATGTGATTTGTGAAGTTTCAACTTGGTGTATTAATACAAAAAGCAACGTAACGTTCTTGCCTTGTACGAGTGCAATTACAGACTCGTACGGCATCACGCCTTAGCGAGGACGATCGAATCGGCAAAGTAACACCGGGGACGAACGGTTTGTCGACTCGGAGCGTGACATCTGCTGCTAGTGTGCATGGTCCACAACCCTCATAAGATTCTGCCCGAGTCCAAGAGATGGTTGCGTCTATCCGTGATGAGATGCTGCGACGAATCCAGGAGCAGCAGCATACGGACGATGCTATGCTCCTAGCACGATTGGATACGCTCGACCGCAACATCATAGAGCTCAGGGATATGACTGAGAGGACAGAGCGTGGCGTCATTGATCTTAGAGCATCGACATAGCGCAGCGTGACGGAGCTGCAGGCATCACAGCTGTCCATGGGCGAGAGGCTGACGTTAATGCATGATTCGATGGTTGATAGCAGTACGATGCTGTTATCTACCATGGATTCATACAACTAGCGACTAGCAGCGTTGGAGCAGATACTTCCTCCGGGTGTTCCTTCATCATCACCGACGTCACTGCCTCCTTCATCGTCATCGACTCCACCTGCATCGGTATCGATTTCACGGAAGGAGTATGAGATGTTCTTATCCCTTAGGCGCGGCGGTGCCCTCCTGCTCCAAATCCGCAGTAGTCCTAGTTAGGACTGTTTATTGCTTGTAGAGTGTTTGTTTGTGTGTTGACCCGTGATATTGGGTTTGTGTAGACTTATCTCCGTGTTTGATTGGTTGTGTAGACTATCTCCGTGGATATTTATGTGTATACATTAGACTTGGTTGTGTAGTCATTGGATATTGGTTGTGTAATATACTATTAATTTTTATCATATTCTATTTTATTGTTTATTTCAACTGTATGTCCATTACCGGTGTTAAGTGTTCCACCGAAGGGGTCGACGAACCCAGGGAATTCAACGGCGGGTTGCTCCGGGTCTATTCATCTTAAATGTTCATTATTAAACTACAGGGATACTACACAAGCAAAATATGTCATTCTTTTCTTATTTTTTTTTATTTTTTTGCACATTTTAGCGACGTTTAGCCACGCAGATTAGCGACTACATAGAAGTCGCTAAACGTTGCAAGACGACGCAAAACGATGCTAAAATCTGTAGAAATTTACTTACAGAATGCAATCGATAAATGTCGGTAATGGTAATAGTTACATCGCTAAATCTATCGACGTTTACCGACTAAAGTTACGTCGCTAAACCTACCGACGTCTACCGACTCTACATACGTCGCTCAATCAGCCGATGTTTTTTGACTACATATACGTTGCTAAATTGCCGACGTAGAGTCAGTCAACGTCGATAGATTAAGCGACGTATTAATGTTGCTGTAAAACGTCGCAACAATGACATTTTGCGATGTTTTCCTTGATAGTGACTTCTATAAACGCGAAAAGCATGAAAACGTCACAGAAAACGTCGTTGAGAAGTTTTAGCGACGTTTCTTGGCGTCGCTAATATGTAAAAACTTGGTAGTGGAAAATTCGGCACCCCGTACGTGAAGTGTGCGACTGCTATCAGACACGATCAGACAAATGATATATTTTAGGGTATATTTACATGTCTACAAATGAATTTTCTCGTCTGACTAGTACTCATGGATTCAAACATGTCACGAACACGTTAATACATTGGTCACGAACAATATGTAAAGAATCCATAACTACTACCTTGTGTAACCATCATGTCGAGAATCAAATAAAAAATCAATATAAGACAATACTAACTTCATGAATCATAGAAGTTATCAAAATATGAAAACTATTAGAAATGTACTCGCCTTGGGTCCTTTGCTGGTAAAATTGATACTACCAACCATTCAAATGAGCCATAAAAGTCAACTCACGCAACTGTATTCGGGTGCTGAAACAGACATCACCAACGTGTTTGTCATAAAAAAAATGTCTAAGAATGTCTACCCAAAAGTCCAATTCTGGACACAGGGGCAAAAATATAATTTTGGATCAAAACGATATCCGTCGTTGGACCCGCTTTGTACCGAAAAGCGTGCCAGCACCTACGGTCTCTAAAGTCGTCAAAATATATGTTACAAATCCAGTTTGATTACATAAACCCAATCGTATGTCCAAAGTTGGATTTCGGTGTACTATGCACAAATTTGTTCGTTGGGTCGGATCGCGGGCCCGCAAAAATAGCGTTCTGATCGGCCTTCTCAGAATCGGACCAAACTTGGCATACAGGACCAGAAAAATAATACGGTCCTATTAGAGCAAGTTTCGTAATAAGATAACGAATATGCACGAAGTTATGGACTAGTTTGTAAAAGGCTGATACGGGATATCTCGACGGATACGCCTCAATTTCGTCGCGTGCACACAACAAAATTGAGTTCCGTCGAATTCCACATGTCGATAACATCCAAATACGTCTTTCGATGCTCATGGATTGCGATCACATCGCCCGATTTGTCGGAACGCACGCCGTATCGAGAAAATTTTCTAAATTTCTAGTTCTCGAAAACTAGTTTTTCTGAAACTTTGGATTCAAAAATATTTAATTATAGTGAATGAAAGTTCAAACTACCAAAAGTGTTTCGATGTAAAACATATGGTCTAAAATTTTGTTTAGGTACAATTTCTAAAGTGATACTAGATCGATTGGAATCGATTTTCCAATGTGGGTACTTGGCAGTCCTATACCCCGTTTGGGGACAAGATTTTTCATCAACTTTGAGTTGATTTTTCAAGCGATCGAAGGCAGCTACTTGCAAAATATTTGAACAGAGTTAAAGAGGGTTGGGTTAGGTACATACTCGAGAAATCGATTCGTAAATCAATTGGGAATCGACAACGAAACTGTCCCCAAAGTTGTGGTCGGGCTTGGTATCTGCTGCTGTGTGATGGCGCTTGTGGCATGCATAGTGCACTGTGCGCGTTCTTCGACACAGTCGTGGACGGTCGGTGGCCGCGTGCGGCGGCACCATGGGCTGGAAAGGGGAGGGGGCGGTCGCCAGGGGTAGGCGTTAGGGTTTCATTATTTTCTTGTGTTCCCATTTTTAGAACTATATACGAAGGGGTCGGGGAAAGCCTGGGCTCGGGTTAGCAGTATATTCACGGGTACTATTCAATGAACAATAACCCATAAGTTTTTTTTCTTTTCTTTTATTTCATATATATATATATATATATATATATATATATATATATATATATATATATATATATATATATATATATATATATATATATATTGTTTTTTGAAGCAATGGGTAATTATGGCGAACTCGCCTCCACTGGGGCTCGAACTCCCGACCACTTGGACCGCATGCATCTCTCTTAACCACTAGGCTAGAGGTCATTTGCTATATATATATATATATATATATATATATATATATATATATAATATAAAAAAGAGATGCGTAATCTAGGGTTAGGGCAACCTCCTGATCTAGAGATCGGCGTGAACTCCGGCAAGCGCTGGGATCCCGGGGCCGATACAGCGCCTGGGAGGTCGGTGAGCATTGCTAGGGAGGCGGATGCGATTATCAGGGAGGCAGACGGGGGGTGGACGACTATAATGCGACGGGAAAGAAGGCCACGAAGGCAATCGACCATACAGAACAGATGGGTGGACAAAGGCTTCGAGCAAGGAAGAGGCCGATGGTTTCCTGGTCGTGTGAACGATGGACAGAAAGATCTTGGTTGCGCCAATGAAGGACAGAGGAGCGGGGATACCCGGCGGCCAGGTTCAAGAAGGTTAATCAACGTGGAGCCATTCATGCCGCAACGCGGTAGGGGGATTCTGCACCATGAGCATCCAAGGGGTCAACCAGCGTGGAACTCTCCACAAACGCCCATTGGGTCCGGGCATCTGACGCGCATGACGTCTGATCAAACACAATGATCGGCTAATGCGGACAATAATAAGGGTCCTGATGGATACGCGACAGGTCGATCTTGGGCTGATCTCTGTCGTGGAAAGGGAGATATGACTAACCACCCGATGAACTATGTGGCTCCGAAACAGGTAGAAGGAGGAGAGAGGGCACTATTTAGTACGGAAGATATTGCTGAGATAGCGGAGTTCTGGAAGAACACCATTGCTTTGTACGTAATGGGGAATAAACCATTTTATGGGCATATACGAGCTTATGCCGCAAGGGTGTGACGTCCAAAAGGAAGTATGGAGTTTTTTGCCAGAGAAGATGGGTTCTTTTATGTCAGATTTGGAATCAGGGAAGACGTCGACCGTATCATACAGGGGGGCCCCTGGACTTTTGATGGGCGACTTATCATTAGCAAGGAGTGGCACAGTAGATTTAAGTGCTAGAAAGAACTGCTTCATACGATACCAATATGGGTCCGCCTTCCAGGCCTCCCTATTGTATACTGGAGTTCATCCATGCTCATGAAGCTCACCAGCCTAATTGGTAAACCAATTAAAGGGGATGAGGCGACAATATCACGATCAAGGCTACAATATGCTAGAGTCTTCGTCGAAATAGAAGCGAAGAAGGAGTTACCAAGATTGATATATTACGAGCTTCCGTCAGAAAAGATTGGCACGCAGCATGTCGAGTACGAGTGGGTTCCCCCGACTTGCAGTACATGCTATTGCTTTGGCCATCTTACTCGGAGTTGCACCCAACGTGTCGGGGCCAACATACCCACGGATTCACCGGGTGATCCTGGTCGTAAAGAAGTATCCAATCCTGTCACAGAAGGTGGCGGGACATATATTAATAACATAGGGATGGAAATCTGTGAGGAGTAGAATAGGTTGAGCAATGATAAGGGCTTCGAGCTTGCTCTGGTTCTACCGGGCATAGATAGAGAGGAAGAAACGGCACAAGTGGGGAACTCCTCCGGGTCTCCGAGCATAGAGAGGGGGATATCCATCTCCCCTGGAGGCATGGAGTTATTCCAACGGACCCAGGATTTACCAATTTTTCGATCTGGAGAGGGGAGCTCGGGCACGATCATAGTAGCGCCTAAGAGGAAAGTGAAGGGTTCCAAGGAGAAATCAGCCCCGAAGCAGAGTCAGAAGACTACGTATAGCCAGAAACGTCACGCGGGCGATACTAGAGAAGACATTGAACGGCCTACTACCTCGACACAAAAGGACAGGAAAGCTCTAGTCAGAGATAACCTGGAGTGGCTAAATCTAACGGGAGCAGAAAACCTGCGTGGAATAGAAAATCGAGTAGAGATGCAGTCCATCCCACCACCACCCTCCGACGGCGGTACGGAGCGTGTTATACACGGGGACCTCTTGGTAGAATAAATGTCTCTTATCGTATGGAACGTCCGAAGAGCCTGTTCGATAGGACGTTGGAGGGAGATTTCTGATTTGTTACGTAAGGAGCAGTGTTCGATTTCAGCCATCCTGGAATCTAAAATCAAGACTGCCACTATGTTTACGAGGAGAACACCTGCGAACTGGGAGCAGACACACAACCTACAATTGTGTGATATGGCCAGAATATGGCTGCGATGGGAGAAGAGTACATGGTCGGGCCAGGTAGTTCTTACTGCTGAGCAAGTCATCGCTGTCTTGTTGACCAACGCTGGTGTGCTGCGCCTCCTTCTCTGTGTTGTGTACGGTCACAATGACCGAATATAGAGGAGACATCTCTGGCATGGTATCCGCAACTTGAGCACATATGCCGAAGCCAATGACAAACTTCCTATGCTGGTTATTGGAGACCTCAATGTAGTCCTACTTCCCTACGAAAAAGTTGGGGGGAGGAAAGTCCCAGACAAGACTATGGAGGAGTTTCGAGAATGCATTCTTATATCGGGCTTGCGGGGATTAGAACGAACCGGGCATGTGTGGACCTAGAATAACAAGTCTACCACCAAGCGAGTTGCATGCCAACTCGATAGGGCCTTGGGGAACAACTACTGGTTTGAAATCTTCCCTCAAGTGGTTTCCGAAGGACTCGCCGCAGGGACTAGTGATCACACGCCACTTCGAATCAGGATGGTGGAGGACATGCCCAGGAAGAACACGTTGTTCCGGTACAACAATACGTGGTTCATGATGGCTGGGTATGATGACATTGTTAAGGTAGACTTGGAGAAGCCTGCCTTCTGGAATGACCAATTCATATTGGTCAGCCACCTTAAAGTCGCTAAGTTGGCTCTGCGAGGATGGAGCCGAAGTCATCCGAGATCTGACCTCGAGGCCAAGGAGGAGCAGCTGCGTGAAATTCAACACCAACTCCAAGCCGATGTGCTCAACATTGACTTGGACGCGTGCGAGCGAGAGCTTATCCAGGAGGTGGGCGCGCTACGAACTATTAAAGAAGTTCAACTGGCACAGCGGGCTAAATGTAACTGGTTGAGGGAAGGCGACAAGTGCACAAAATTTTTCTTCGACATTGTCAAGGAACGCTAAGCCCGAAACAGCATTAATAGGTTGATTGGAGCTAATGGTAAGGAGCTTTCAAATATGCATAACATTGCCTCGGAAGCAGTAAGTTTCTATACTTCTTTATATAACCAGAAGGATTACATTACTTTGTTTCCTAACATTATACGCAAGAAATTGGTCACGAGCGCGAGTAATAAGATGCTACTGACCCCGACATCGGAGGAGGAGGTTTCGGTTATTATTAACACAGCTAATCCCAATAAGGCGCCCAGACCCGACGGCTTCAACAGCAAATTCTTCAAATTGCACTGGCAGGTCCTCAGAGCCCCTATTACAGCAATGATTAACGACTTCCTCAAGCATGGTCGGCTACTCCGAGAGTTGAACCATACATTCTTGACCCTCATTCCTAAGAAGGAGGGTGCCACATCTCTTGACGACTACCGCCCGATATCATATTGCAATTACCTGTACATGATCATCACTCATTTTATGTGCAAGCGAATGGAGTTAGTGATGCCGGAGCTGATTTTAAAGAACCAGGCGGCCTTCATCAAAGGAAGGTCAATTGCGGAGCATAGTCTGTTGGGTCACGAGCTGGTTCGGGAGTTCAATAGGCCGGGAGCGGATAGAGCTTGCATCAAATTAGACTTGAGAAAGGCTTACGATACCGTCAATAGAGATTTTCTCTGCCACATACTGGCTGCTATGGGATTCGATCAGGCTTGGATTGATTGTGTTCGCGAGTGCATCACGATGGCCTCGTTTTTTGTGCTGGTCAAAGGTCAACCACATGGGTTTATTACCAGTACCAGGGGTCTTCGACAGGGCTGTCATCTCTCTCCTTATCTCTTCTCTATCATTATGGAATACTTTACATGTTTAATGGACTTGGCCAGTTGCTAGGGACGTTTGATCCCATTGTTTCACCAGTTTCACCCTCATGTGACTCATCTCACGTATACTGATGATCTGTTAGTCTTCATGAGATCGACCGGACCAGGGCTCGCAGTGCTAGCAGATCTTTTGGAGGAGTTTGGAAGGATGACGGGATTGAGGCTTAATAAAAACAAGAGCATCATGTACTTCAGCAGAAGGTGTTCACAGAAAGAAGAAAAGGCGACCATATTGGGAATATCTATGGGAGATTTACCAGTTCGATACCTCAGAGTCCCGCTGTCTGTTAATTATGCCAGAGCAGAGGAATGCCACAGTATAGTTGAATATGTGATGAAGAGATTGGAGGGTTGGCAAGCAAAAAATTTGTCTTTTGGAGGCAGACTTGAGCTGGTTCGTACAGTTATACATTCCCTTACAAACTTCTAGTTACAGTCTATATTGCTTCCTCTCTCAACCATTGACAAGATAGAGAAGATGTACGCTGATTTCGTCTGGAGACATGGCATCCATACCATCTTATGGCAAAAATTATGTAGGCCGAAGGATGTGGGAGGAGTTGGGCTTCGCTCCTTACGCACGATGCGTAAAGTTGATGGTTGGAAGTTAGCTTGGCGCTTCCTTCAACATGAATCTATGTGGGCGGGTTGGTTATGGAGTCGGTACCTAAAAGCGGAGAACTTTTGGACGTATCAGCTCACTAATAATGAATCGATCCCATTCAAATATATTTTGAAGATCAGAGCAGAAATCAGCTCTAAACTAGTACGCACCCTTAAGGACGGCAGGAGTACGGACTTATGGTTGGATCCCTGGCTCTTGCGTAAAGGTCTACTTTAATTGGTCGGGGATCATGCAGTAACGGAAGCTTTCAGGAAGACTAAGGTCGCTAGCTTACTTGAAGGGGCTACATGGACGATTGAGGGTCACCGGTATGAGAGTACGTTGCGGCCACATATTCACCAGGTCCCCATTGATCCCACCCTACGGGCGGATAAGTGGGAATGAAAGGACTCGCCCACGGGAGAGTTCAGCACTCATATCGCTTCCTACCAGGCTCGAGTCCCTGCTGCCAAATGGGAGTTTGCAGAAGTTATATGGTGCAAGCAAGTCGCACGCAAGTTTCAATTATGCTTATATAAGCTGACGCGGGGTCGACTTCTTACTAAAGACAGGCTTGATAGGTTTGGAATCCTCCACGCTAACAATAGCTGTGTTTTGTGCTGGCAACAAGACGAGACCGCCAGACATCTCTTCTTTGAGTGTGCGGTCGCCAGAGAGATTCTGCGGACGCAGGAGTTGAAGTTAGAAGTTAATCTCCCTAGTAATGTGGGGTACGAGAAAGTGGTTAGATTTATCCTGATCGGCAAGCGAAGGGGGATGGAGTGGTACACTGAAGCAAGAATAAGGTTGGCAGCAGCTGTTTGGCACGTTTGGAGAGAGCGTAACACTCGAGTATTTGAGTGTAAATACAACTCGATTAGAGGGTTGGTTTTTAGCATCGAACAAGATGTTACATGTATGAGGTTGCCAATGAGCACCAACTAGTGTACGATTTTTGCATTTTAAATTAATTAATTACCTTTTCCAAATATATATATATATATATATATATATATATATATATATATATATATATATATATATATATATATATATATATATATATATATATATATATATATATATATACTATAAAAAAATACCTATCCATATATAACAACCCATATATAGTTATATATAAATATATATAAATACTCTATAAAATCCTAATAATCCTAATAATCTATTTTTCTATTGTATGGTGTTATAAATAAATTATACATACATACATAATAATATTTCCTAAAGAACCCAAAATAACCAATAATATTTTATAATTATAATATCAATACTAATAACAATAATTATGACAACAAATAAGGTAAATCGATAATTCGTGTATATACAAATATATGTATGGTCTAATAATCCCAAAAATGCACAAGGATATCTAAGAGAAATATTTAATATATTTTAATTAAATATCATTGAATATCAAATAATATTGATATCTATATTATTTATATAACAATTACTTAGAAAATATATTTATTAGATCATTAAAATAAAATACGACATAACCACACCTAAAATGTATCGACACGGCGCGGCGCATGACTACATGGGCTTATGTTTGGTTCAGGTAAAGTTTGGGTTAGTTTAGCACAATCGGGTCTCCTAAAAAGTCAATAATCTAATTAATAAATAATTAAATCGTCTATAGGGGTTAAGTCACAACTTTGATTGATTTTCCTAGTTAGAGCACACTTATGGCTCGTTCGTCCCTACCATAGCTAAAACACTAGTCAAAGCACACGACTTCACTATCCATGCCAAAATTCATCGTCATCCTGCACTCCAAAACTTAGTCATGGCTAAGGCCTTCTAGAATAATAATTATTTTAGAAAAATATTTATAAATTCCATAAAACTCTATTTAAGTCGAATAAATAAAAATATTTTTTTAATTTTTGGAAGAGGGGTTACATGCATGGCGAAGGCGTCGTAGGCATTACCATTGATGTTGGTTTTATTGTTGTTGGGATTGCTAGTGAGCAAGCGGAGGAAGAAGAAGAAGAAGATGATGATGATGATGATGATGAAGAATGGAGGAGGGAATAAGCAGTGAGTGAGGGATGGAAGTATAAAAGGAGGAGGGGGTCTCTTCAGCCATGAGAGTAAAGAGAGGGGGTCGGTTTTCTTTGCCAAGGGTTGAAGGACAATATGGCTTTTGGGGGGGGGGGGGGGGGGGGGTCGCGTTGGTGTTTGCTGATTTCCTTTGGTTTAAAAAGAAGCCAATAGAGTTAGTTAATAGAAAAAAAAAGTTTTAATGGATGTAATTAGGAACTAAGAGATCTAGTTAATAGGGTTTCACAATTAATTAAGAATTCTTAATTATTAGTAAAAAAAGATAACACGTAAAATTAATTATTTAAGAGATTATAAATAGGTAATTAATAATAATGATGCTAACACAACTAATTAACAAACATAATACTAATTAATTATAGTTAATTAAGAAATTCTAGAAGGGGGTTTTACACGCAAAATTTGCTGAAAATATCATTACTTAGGCAATTCGACGTTGCAGATGCAACGACAAAGGCTTCGTTGCGATCTGAGGTTCCCACGGAAAGATGTGAGTCCGTATCGGTACGATCAAATTGAAAATAGATTTATATACAAATTATAAAAAAAAAAATATTTGCGAATTTTTTTTTTTTAGAAACTAAGTTATGATATTTTCTTTGAATATGTTTTTTCTAAATACAAATTATTTTGAACTCAAGAAAAATGCCAACACTCTTGGTAAATCAAGAAAAACACCTAAGCTTTTAGCGTTTCGTTTATCTATTTGTAATTTTTGCAAACTTTGTAGTATCGGTACAACCTTTTTTTAAAAGTTCAATGCTCTTTAGAAAAAGTTTTATACAAAAATATACATGATAATAAGAGTTGATTCACCCCCACCCCAAAAAAAAAAACTTTTGGTTAAAAAAGAAACATAAATATGCTAGTTTGTACCAGTTATTGACGACAATTATTAGTAAAGACAGAGACATGTCCACTGGTGTCTTCTTTATCCAAAATAGTTGACTGTATTTTCCCTTGGGCACATGATACATTCTGTCGACTGAATAAAAAACCAGTCAACATGCAGATGTAAACACATCCACCATCCCTCCAGACAATCATTCATTGCTCCATCACTCTACATAATATATACATTATGAAGTTTCACCCAAACCTTTCAAAAGCCTTCAGTGTAGTGTAGGCCAAATAGAGGAGATGAGAGCAGCATCTTTCCTTTTCCTTCTCCTCCCTCTCTTGGTGCTGTTGGGTTCAGGCTGCTTCACTTGCCATGCGCAGAAGCTGGTCCAAGAAGAAGGTGCACTCTCACTCACCCAAACCTTTATTTTCATTCTTAATTCATGGATCTAGCTAGCCATATATGTTTACTTAGAGTCTCTTAATCCAAGTTTTCAGTTCCTAAAGACAAGACACTATATTAACTCGCATGACACCCATCTGCTTCACTTTATAGTCTTCGATTTCTGGAAGATTTAATCATGTAGTAGTTTCGATTCCTTTTCATACAAAGCTTGTTGATGAGCAATTTGCTCAAGGAAATGAAGGCTGGAAATAGAGATAATAGATGGGGAGAATTTATTTATGTGCCGGACTCGCTGTGCACCTTTTGTGCTCGTGTTCAACTGTTAGATTGCATAGGGTGTGCGTGCACACATCCCCACCCGGCACATGGAATAATTTCTCATAGTGGGACCCACAAAATGACTATAGTTTGGGAATGGGGGTGAAAGCTGCAGAGCCAATTTTTTTTTTTGCAATTGTATATGAGTCCATTTTTGTTTACCCACCAAAACTAAGATCGATATTCACCCTTCCACTTAATGGTTGTCACGTGTCATTTTCATCCAACCTAAAATTACTTTGGGAGTAGTTTTGTGAACATCCACATTAGTTTTGACCATTGTTCTAAATTTCGGTCTAGGTGGCCGCTTAGACACGCGCCTCACAATATGTTATTTTGTTTTATTTCTTATATTACTAATTTATTTATTTATGTATTATTATTATTTTTTCGTGCCTTACTTCGGTCGCACGTGTGCCTTGCGTCACGGACGATATGGACCATTTGTGTCTCGAGTGCGCCTTTGACTACCTTGTTCAAGACATCCCAACATATACTAAAATTACGTTCTACCAGAATTATCTGGTCAAGTTTCGGTCATGTCCCAATTTTGGTATATTTTAGAAATATTGTAGCAATGTTGCATGGACATGGATATGACACGAGAGAATAAGGACACAAACACCTATTTTGGTGTTGTTGGGAATAGTTCAACTTCGTAACCGCAACCACCAAAAAAAGTACACAAAGAGAACACAAGAAATTCTCAGAGATTACACCCAAGAAGATCTGGAAAACCTTGTAACCTTATTTAGTAGTGATCTCGTTCTTCCGGTAGTTTTTTACCGGCTAGACTTTTCCACTTAATTGTTGCATGTCTTGAATTGTGTGATCTTTATTTTTCTGCATAAGTCAACCATTGTGTTTGGTGTGAGCAAGTGTTGGTTCGTCGCGGACGCTCATCTTGGGAAATAGTTTCCGCTTTTATCTCTAACAGGTGTGTCCTAGTATATTTTGGATTGTCCGGAATGTTTCCAATACGTGTCAGACATGACATGCCATAATTTTTGGAATGTCCATACTTAGTAGTATTGTAGCCTTGATACTCAATTCATACCAAAATCAGAGGTATAACATTTCTCTTTTAGTACAAAGTTTCATCCATCGTTCCGAATTAACTGAGTTTTGTGCTGCTGGTGTATGACAGTCGACGCGCTTAAGCAAATCGGTGCAAAGTTGAGAAAGAATTGGGATTTCTCGGTGGACCCTTGCAGCAGAACTGCTGGTTGGGTGGTTCCATCCTTCAACCCTTACATTGTCAGCAACCTCACGTGTAACTGCACCTCCACTACTTGCCATGTGGTTAGCATGTACAATGACCACAACCTTCCCTTTGAGAAATTATTTTCAAAACTCTGATACCTTCCTTCAAAATATATTACTTGCTATTTATGTCAATGCAGCTGGCTTAAGGGTCAAAACCTCACTGGTGAACTTCCTGCCGAGTTTGCCAATCTCACCCAATTAAGCTTTCTGTGAGTTGATTAGATTTGTTTACGAGAATTTTCTCTCTTTGTTTCAATGTATTAATTGATTGGATATTATGTGAACAGAGATCTTAGGCGGAATTACCTCAATGGAACTATACCTGTAGCCTGGGCTTCGCTTCCGCTCGTTAACCTGTAACGAAAATTTCCTTCTTCATTATTTCCCTTTGCGAGTACACTAAGTAATAAAGTATATGTGATTATCATATGTGATTGGTGTAATTTTCTCTGTTCTTACAGGTCGCTTTTGGGTAACCGTATATCTGGGAATATTCCTGATGAGCTTGGAGACATGATTACACTCGAGTCCTTGTATGCACCACTTCCCCTTTTTATTCTAGAGAAAGATATTCTCCAAACCTTTTAGTTTGTAAATCATATCATGGGTTATGTAAGACGACCAAAATAATTTCTCGAAGTTAAAATGAAAAAAAGGACCGAAATCACTAGTTCCTCACCCTTCCTGACATATACGCTTTTGATGGATATGGACCTATGGTTATACTTGTGCGGTTAGCTTGTGCCCAACGCTTGCTATATGAATCACTTCAGAGAGATGTACCGTGAAAAGAAAATTGATCATTTCGGTTCAGCCAATAATGCCAGTGATGTGCTTAATTTCCTATATTTTCACTGCTAGTCCCAAGCCCAGATGAAGGAGGAGAGAAGGAAGGTTGTGTTAGGTAGCCAACAACTAGTGTGAAACATTGTCGATTTCTATGCAATGAATCCTTACATAATACATGTTGGTTCAGCCAATAAATTGGTCAAACCACCACCAAGAGGGTGGTCTAGTGGTAACACTGGTAAGGGAAGGAAAGAGTGGGCGGGGGTTTGAATCTCAGCTCAGACAAAATAAAAATGGGAATGAGAAGGGATCTTGGTGCTTGTAGCTTAGGAGGTCGGTCGGTCATTAATGACTGGCCTTATAGCAACATAATCAACTACCTACAACTCAGCAGTAAGAAAAAGAAATTGTTGTCAGACGTATTGTTGCTTTCTCCTTTGTTGTCGGTCCAAGCCATCTTCACTGGCTCGAGATCATCTTCATCACCTCATATCACCATGGTTTCTTCTTCGTCGTCTTTAACTGATTGCCGGCCCATGCCTTCTGCAGAACCCACCAGCCATGGTGATTTAAGGTCTTCAGATTTGTTTTTGTCCCAACTGCTGCAGATCCAGTTCTTGACTTGTCCTGGAGATTGATCAAGCTTTCTCCATTCGAGCTTTGATGGTCATCTTCTTCATTCTTGAGCTCGAACGCACACATTTCTTCTCTTTGTTGACGCTAAATAAGACTATCTATTTTGGCAACAAACCATCTCTTGGTCATAACGAAGGAATACGTAGTCTCTTGTTTTGGCATACAGCCAGAATTAAGGTTTGTAATACCAGCTGACTATATGTTGAGAACTAATAAGGGACTTAGTCCACATTGGAAAATGTAGTATGAAGAGGAGCTAGACTCCCTATAAGTAGTGGAGTAGCCAATCAATAAAATATACAACAATTATTCTCTACATGGTATCAAAGCCATAACCACAATTTTTTTTTCCACCCCTTCTCCAACCCGGCAAACCCACCCCCCCACCCCTTTCCCCCCCGACGCCCCCCCGCCCCCTGCCCCGCCCGATGCCCCCCCCTACTGCCGCCGATGACCCCCCCCCCTCCCTGCTGCCGCCGACGAAACACCCCCCCCCCCCCCCCCGATGCTGCCCGCCCCCCCCCCCCCCCGCCCTCCCTCCCCTCTTCCGACCCCAACTGTTGCCAAACCCCCCCTTTTTTTCAAAACGAAAAAAAAATCCTAATTTGAGAGAGAGATTATGTTGGCGGTTATTCGAAGACGGATGGACGTCAAATGCTTTATTTGCACCATCTGTTCCTAGATTATGCCCTCTGGAATTACAAATGCTTTATTTGTTTTCCGTTCTCGATCTACAAATTAGGATCTACATGCGCTCGCCGGTGTTGGCCACGTTAACAGCGCATTCGTAAGGTCTCTTTTGAAGACTTTACATAAAGACGACGACGATGAAGCCAACGAAGACGACGACAACGATGAAGCCGACGAAGACGACGACGACGAATCACAGTTGAAGACGCCATCGATTCGATCAGTGGTAAACTGACAGCAGAAGAGATGAAGGCCTTGGTTGATAATATTTTATCAAAGAGATTAACCGAGGCAATCCCATGTGTGATCCATATTGATGTGGATCCGTCACCCTACAAAATAGAAAAGCTGGACAAGCTGGAGACGAAGTTCGAAGGAACGTCCAACTACTTGAAATAGTCACGGCAGGCAATGCGGACGCTGAAGGGACGAGGCTTGGTTGGCTACGTCAATAGCCAAACCAATGGCACCAGATGATCCCTCCTCAAAGGAGTTTGCTATTTGGAAAATTGTCAACAATGTTGTGGCTGGATGGTTGACAGCCTCCTTGACCGACCAGGTGTCGGACAATGTAGAGGCGATGGAGGCTGCTGCTGATATATGGCGGACTTTGAAGGATATGTACTCAGGCTCAGGCAATCCTATGCGGGTCTTCCAACTGCAGGATGAACTTGATAGTGTGGCCCAGGACGACCGTACCATCTCTAAGTATGCAGCACTGTTGAAGAAGTACTGGTCTGATCTGGATCACGATGATCCTCTTGGGATGGAAGATGCACAAGTCGAACCAGCATTTGCGAAACATTTTCAAAAGTTTTTGGATTATATTTCGCGACAACGGATGATGAAGTTCTTGAAGGATCTTAACCCTGTATTTGAGCATAGAAGGAATGTACTCCTAGCACAACCCATGCTTCCAACCTTAGAAGAAGCCATAGCTGCCATGGCACAAGAAGAGGCTCGATTGAAGTTGATGCCCAACAAGGCTATTTCTAGGAGGAGCAAGCCGCTGTTGACAATTCTGCCCTTGCCGCCTTCAATCAGCCTCCCTCTGTGGCCGGTGTTTGCCACAACTGTGGTAACTCAGGGCATTACATCAGATTTTGTCCAAAACCCCCTGCAAAGTCAGTCGAGTGATCGTGGACGGGGCCGCGGAGGACGTCGAGGTGGTAGAGGCGGTTATGCTGGTAGAAGGAGAAATTATTCTGGAGGACACAAAGCTAATTTGGCGGAGGAAGGAAAAGAAAATCACCTGGCTGAGTTAACCCCTCTTGAGAAGGAGTTCCTCGCAAGGTTACGCAGCACAAAGCTGGGTTCGGACGGCAGTCATGGGGCGTCATCTACCTCGGGGGATCACATCACTTGCTTTGCCCAAACCAGCACAGGTATTCCTGCGCGTGCTCTTGCAGCAGCTGTCCACCAACCAGGTTGGATTATGGACTCTGGGGCATCTCGCCATGTCACGGGGTATCGCGGTGAGTTCCATGACTATACTCACCTACCGATGCCGGAGAGCATTCAGACTGCTGATGGTAACTCCAACCCTGTCATGGATAAAGGCACTGTCGCATGCACCCCTTCTCTCACTCTCACCAATGTCTTACATGCTCCGTCTTTTTCTGTCAATCTTCTTTCTATTAGTACCATTATTCTTGATCTTAACTGTACTGTTTCCTTTGACATTCCTACAGTGACTTTTCAGGAGAAGGGGACAGAACGACGACTAGGGATTGGCACATGACATAAGGGACTGTGGTACTTGGACAGGACTGGACTGGACAAAGCATTGGCATCTCTGGTAGCAGACACACCACCGGAAGATTCACGACGCAGTGTAGAAGATGAATTGCTACTCCACCACCAGCGTGTCGGTCATTCTTCTTTTAAAATTATTAGTCGAATGTATCCGTCCTTGTACCAAAGGGCTAATAAAGAGAAGTTATTTTGTAATGCATGTGAGTTGGGTAAACATACCAGAAGCACGTATGTGAGTTCAGGAAGTAGAAGTTCAGCTGCATTTGATATGATACATTCAGACATATGGGGCCATTGTCCTACAACCGGTATTAACGGTTTTCGATGGTTCGTCACTTTTATTGATTGTTATACTCGCGTGACATGGGTCTACCTTATGAAGAATAAAAGTGACATCTTTGAGGCGTTTCGAGACTTTCATCGCCGGGTAGAAACACAATATGGCACTAAAATTAAGTGCTTACGGTCTGACAATGGGACCGAGTATACAAATAAGAAGGTTGCTGAGTATTTATCTACTCATGGAATACTACACCAACTTCATGTGCCTATAAACCGGCACAAAATGGTGTGGGCGAACGGAAGAACAGATACCTGCTGGAGGTTGTACGGACGATGATGCTGGCTATGAATGTCCCGAAACACTTATGGGAGCGGTGGTTAACGGCCTCTTATCTCAACAGAATGCCATCTCAGGTATTGGACTGGAAGACACCTTGGAGATGCTTACTGGTGCAACCACGTACACTGTTCCACCGAAAGTATTTGGGTGTGTATGTTTTGTCCAAGATAATAGGCCAGGAGTTGGCAAACTGGATCCTAGAGCGGTTAAATGTGTCTTTGTCGGGTACACGGCAACTCAGAAAGGATACGCATGTTGGAGCCCAGTTGAGCGGAAGATGTTTGTAAGCATGGACGTTACATTCAGAGAACTGGAACCATATTATGGTTCGGATGACGGTTCAGCGTTTGGTGACACACCTAACACAGAGGGTGTTAGATGTGAGGGGGAGAAAATAAGCCCATCTGTGGTGGTCGGATCGGTCCCATGCCCGGTCGTGAAAAACTGGACGAAAGGGGGAGAAAGCAGTGACTCCGATACAGAAGATGAAGAAGATACATATGTTAAACAGGAGAGTCAGCAGACAATGGAAAAGGAGCTCCAAGTATACAGAAGAGACAGCAGAGTCCAGTACTGTGCCTGTACCGTGCCCTGTGCCTACTGTACCAAGTCCCTCGTCTACTCCTGCTCCAACTTGAAGATGTTGCCCCCGCACTGAATCAATCTGATTCTGATGCGGATCTCTCTAACTCTGATGGTATGATCTCTCCACCACCTATTGCTCCCTTAATGAGATCTTCTCGCATCAATGCGGGTAAGGCTCCTAGTCGTTTTGATGATTATGAACATGATATTGCCAACTACCTGTCTTATTCTAACATTTCTTCGAATTATCGAGCCTTCATTGCATCATTAGACCTACTTCGTTGTCCAAATGTTGGCAGGAAGCAAAGAAAGATCCAAGGTGGAAAGCTGCAATGATGGAAGAACTTGGGGCACTGGAGAAAAAAAGACGTGGGCTGGTTCACCCAAAGGGAAGAAAACTGTGGGATGCAAATGGGTTACACAGTAAAGGAGACGTCAGAAGGAAAAGTGGAACTGGAACGATACAAGGCAAGGTTGGTTGCAAAAGAATACCACAATCATATGGCATCGACTATGATGAGACGTTTGCTCCAGTAGCGAAAATGAGCACTGTAAGAACTCTGGTCTCCATTGCTGCAAACTATGGGTGGAAGCTAACCAGTTAGATGTGAAGAATGCCTTTCTCCATGGGGACCTACAAGAAGAAGTGTACATGAACTCCCGCAGGGTGCTACGCTACAGAATCAGACGAAGGGACATCGCATGAAAAGTGTGCAAACTAAAGAAGTCGCTATATGGACTCGACCAATCTCCTCGAGCCTGATTTGACAGATTCAGAAAGGCTGTTACAGGCATGTGATACCATCAAGCAAATGCAGATCATACGGTCTTTCTTCAGCATGCAAGAGGCCACATCACTATACTTGCTGTATACGTGGATGATATAGTAATCACAGGTAATGATGAAGTCGAGATCGCTAAGCTGAAGTCAAAACTCGCGAAGGAGTTTGAGGTGAAGGATTTAGAGCGATGAGGTACTTTCTAGGTATCGAGGTGTGTGAAGGCGAACAAGAATTATTCTCTCACAAAGAAAATACGCACTAGATCTGCTGAAGGAGACAGGGATGCTGGGATGCAAAGCAGCAGTCACTCCAATTGACCAGAAGTGCAAGTTGGGAGCAGAAGCAGGAGAGCCAGTTGATCGTGAAAGATATCAACGACCTGTAGGAAGATTGATTTATCTGGGGCACACTCGCCCTGATATCTCATTTGCGGTGAGTGTAGTAAGTCGCTACATGCATGATCCAAGAACGGGTCATATGGATGCAGTGTTTCAGATCTTGAGATATCTGAAAGGGACGCCGGGGAAAGGGCTATGGTTCAAGAAGAATTGATGTATAGAAGTTGAGGGATACTGCGATGCAGACTGGGTGAGCTACATAGACGATAGAAGGTCTACCACGGGATATTGTCTTTGTAGGAGGAAACTTGGTCTCATGGAGAAGCAAGAAACAGTTAGTGGTAGCACGGTCTACAGCTGAAGCAGAATACAGAGCAATAGCTTTAGGAGTGTCGGAGTTGCTGTGGGTGAAAGCGTTGCTGACAGAGTTGAAGCTGGACAAGGGAGCACCGTTACGTCTTTGAGCGATAGTCAAGCTGCAATAAGTATAGCTAACAATCTAGTTCAGCACGACAGAACGAAGCACATCGAGATTGATCGATTCTTCATCAAAGAGAAGCTGAACAAGGGATACTGAAGATTGATCATGTTCGCTCAGAAGAACAAGTGGCAGACTGTCTGACTAAGGGTCTTAGTTCATTAAGTCTGTCGAAGCTATGTAACAAGATGGGAATGATTAATATCTATCGCCATCTTGAGGAGGAGTGTTGAGAACTAATAAGGGACTTAGTCCCACATTGGAAAATGTAGTATGAAGAGGAGCTAGACACCCTATAAGTAGTGGAGTAGCCAATCAATAAAATATACAACAATTATTCTCTACACTATATCGTTTTGGTTTTGGTTTTGGCATGTCTGATCCAATACCGACCACCACCTATGCCATTGATATCGAATTGGCATCCTATTTTCAGGTTAATTTCAATAACTAAAAAATAAAAAGAAGGAAAAAACAATGTGAACACAAGGATTCGAGTGTGCCGAAGTTCAACAAGCTAAAATGTGTGTATAAATTTTTATATTGGCACACCATAATCATTACCATTTGTCGAAGTTGTGTATATTATTCCATTTAAAAGTATGGATAAAAAAGTAGTTTAGTCTGAGTACAAGTAAAATAAAAAACTATGTAATTTACAGGTGAATAATCCAGTAATCTTGAATATTATTCTCTTGAAAACTAATGAAAACAACAATAATATATAACCTCAGCCTAAATGTATCAAAATTTTATAGTTCTTCAAATGAAATCTCATTGTCTTTAGCTTTCTGTGGCTCCCATCCGAAACCACCAATACATATAAGTGTTGGGTTGTATCTCGCATCCGATTGAGCTCTCATGATGCATAAGTTTGGTGATAATATAAAAGGACGTATAAAAAGTTTAGTTCCACATCGGATAGAAAGTGGGAGGATGAGGTATAAATATATGGAATTGGTCATGGACTTGATAAGAGTTTTTCCTTTTTAAGTCATATGAGCCAAGTCCAATATCATACCTCATTGATCAACTCCTATTCGGGTCTCACCACGTTCCCAACAAGTATTATCAAGGCCCAAGGTTACGAGCCGGGCTGGATTGACTACTTTCAGCAACTTGTGTCGACACGTGTCGTGGTACGTGTAATTAAAAGTAATTTGACTTCTAGGACGTTCAAGTTGGCTCGTAAGGTAGAACATCTTCATAAGGTTGTCAGAGCTAGGGATCTAAGGTTGGAGGTATTATAGGTTCGCTTCTAAGGTGGAGCATATTCATAAGTTGGTCTGGATACGGAACTTAAGGTTGGAAAAATTATATGGATTAGTTTCAAAGGTGGGTTTAGTTGTCGGGCCCAAGTTGGAGCAAGACATGTTGTTGGCAAGCCGTAGTGGTAGAGTGTTATAATGGATCTAGATAACTATGTGTTTGATCTCTTGGTTTCTCGAGCTCATTTAGACGGGCTAAGGTAAAAATTGTTGGGTTGTATCTCACATTCGGTTGAGCTATTAATTCACAATTTTGGTGACAATATAAAGGTAGTTATATATAAATTTTAGTCCTGCATCTGATAGAAATTGAGGATGATGTATGAATATATGGGATTGGTTGTCAACTTAACAAGTTTGAAGTCATATAAGCCAAGGTCAACATCATACCTCATGGATCCACTTCGATTCGGGTCTCATCACGTTCCCGACAATAAGAAGGTTCTGAAAGTCATTCCAATACGGATACTCCAAACCTTGGTCTAATACCACGTAATTGTGCATTTTCATAATTAGCACAAATTATAGCCCTTAATGAGCACCATACCTTATGTCCTTAACCACCTAATGCTCTAATGTGATAATATTGCCTAAACTATATCAAATATGTTAGAGCATGCCACCAAACTCAGTGATTTTTCTAGGACATTTCGCTAATGGGGTTATGTTCTCATGTAGTTTCATCTTGTTGTATTTTAACAAAAAAGGCATAATGGTTCTTTTTCCATGCTAGACTTGCATAGAATTATCGTATAGTTTGATGTTGTTGGAATTAGATCAAATTGGCCAGCCTGGCTCACTCCAGACCGGGTTTAGTCAAGTCGGTTCTAGCCGCCCCCTAGGGGACTGGACCTAGCTAGCCATGGTGCACCCATGTGGTCATGTCCAAGTTATTATATTTGGGATACCCTATGTCACGTCCCAATTCCGAAGAATCGATAGTCGTCCCTCGGACGTGATGTCGTGTGAGCCTAAGTTGCGGTCGCACAAGACAATGTCATAAGGTTATCTGAAACACAACATTTAATAGAGTACGCAGAGAAATTGAACAACACATTGAACAGAAGAAAACTTAACTTCATTGATAATGAACATCATTTACAAGACTCCATTACAATAGTTGCCGCGCGGACTTACAACTTGACTTGATTACAAAATGAACGCTGATGAGATAGTCGTTCCATACATTATATCCCCTTTTACAACCAAAATTCAAACCACCTGGTATCAAGGAAAGTCGAGCCATATTTCATTGGACTAATATAGAGTCTTCAAAAGAGAGATTCAAGCCTCCGAGCACACGAGCAAGGCTTCAAAATTCCAAGCGTCGCCTTCAGTTCCTAGGCACGCTTTCTTGGTTCGAAGCACCTGTGGAGAGCGAGGATAGTATATTGTCGTGTACTGGTGGATGGCTAATTAAATTTCGTGCTCTTATTTGGTTCAAGAAGATATTTTAAAGTATTTTAGTGATCTTTCTAGCCATCCTAGTGAATTTGCATGTAAACATTCGATAAACATAATAGCATAACTACGTTACCACTTACTACGGCAGAGCGTGCCGTTACAGTACACACTTACCATGTTCTTCTCTGTTCAATATATCAATCACTAATACAGTATATATTTTATGTGAAGGTTACTAGCATAACAAACCATCATGGACTATAGCCCTGGTTTAGACGGTGATCCTTGCACGCGGTTGCGAGCGTGAAAGTTTTCGAATCACCCGTGCTAGGATTCACCACAGCTATAATGTTTTTCCTTGGGTCGAATCTGTTCCGTGGCCTCCCGGGTTACGTTCGAGGAAACTATACCTTGTGCACAAGTTGTCCAATGACCACGCTAGACTAATCTAGTTATTTAGGCACGGTCTACGACTTCATAGAAACTTAACCAATTCAGTATGTTCTACCTTATTGTGACAATATTCATTGATTCATCCTAGCATAACATAGTTCTATAATGAGTGTAACATAAGTAAACATGTAGAAAATTACATAGCAGTTCTGTAGCAAATGTACATGAGAATCGTGCAACAGTTCATTTGAATTAAGCATTCGTATCCTTGCATCTCTAACATTTATATTTGTATAGTATTGTCGATTGATCAGAGAAGAGGGTCAAGCCACTCACCTTGATTTACTTGAGGCGAGAGAAAAAGGTTGGTTGCGCTAGACGGCGCCTACGCGATTACCTGAAATCGCATAAGCAACAAATCAATACTCTACCTTTCTATTCCGAGTTCGATATAAAATGCAAAGTTCGAAGAACGCAAGCAATAAAATCCATTGAAAACATTCACGAAAACGTATTTAGAAAACCAAAGCCAAACAAGCAAGTACGGCATGAAAAAGTCCCAACTCAGCCGCAGAGTCCATCCTCGAGGCACAATCCGCTAAGTATGGACTTGATTCCGAAGAAGCCATTCCATAACGAGAAAAGGATCTTGATTCATCCGGTCCCGACCAATCGATGGCGACAGTGTTCATAACCGCGTTCTCCGCGTCGCAACGAAATACATGATAGGATGTTGGGATGGGACACTACACCCTATGCGTACATATACTAAGTGGTTTTTAGGATAAACCCTATCTCCAATTATTTAAAAAAGACTAAACATAGTTTTCTCCACCTCCCCTCTCTCCCATCTTCTACAATGAGGTCCGCTTGCTGTGTGAAAATCAAGAAGGGTTCTCTTGTAGATCTATCTACGATTCTACGACCGTGATCAAGGAGGCACGTAGGAGAAGTCATCCGGTTTACGCATCAAAGGTAACTTCCGTTACTTCTCTCTCGAACCTTTGATACCTAGATTCTTGTGAGAATCTACAGGTGTGGTATATATTTATTATTTACTTTGTAGAAGCGACTTAATTCCTCTCTACTTTTGTCTTATTAGTCTTTGTTTCGTCCAACTTTGGATGGCTACTAAAGTGGGTCTCTCCCCTCATTCCATCTAATAAATCAATCCTAAGCTATTTAGGTGAGTAATTCCTTTCCTGAAAATGATAGAGTAACCTGTTCAAATGCTCTGACATGTATTCTAAGCTGATTTTTATTTTTATTTTTTACAATTGTGTGAATGTAACTTCACCCAAGAAATGGGCCTTCGACCTGCGGGAGCGTGTCATCCTCAACCTTCGCTAAATCTCTAGAATTTTTATACATTGGTAACAACTTTACCTCAACCCTCACTAAAGTCTCCCAAACTCTAACTAGGAGGTTATTTTTATGTAGACCGTCTCAGAGAAGTTCATTGGAAAAGGCATTTCGAATATTAAGTTAATGTATGGACGACTTGGGTTGACAGCCAATGATATGAGCGCTCAAAGTGTATTCAGTTTTGCTATTTGCTACAGGGGAGAAGATATCCTCACAATTAATCTCATTGTGCAAAGCTTTTGATAATAAGATGAACTTTCAAGCGCCCGACATTAAACTATGGATTGTGTTTGACCTAACGACATCAAAGTCGTCATCCACGTTGGTGGGAACGTCTTTCATGACTGCACCAATCACATTGAGGTTCACTGTCCTTCGAGACATGGTCAAGCTTGCTGAAGTTCTTCTGCATCATGTTCGTGGACTCCCTGTTGCATCTGTTGTTGCCGTTCATTACAGAAAATCGTACAAATGACGTATAACTCACAATAACAACCTGAAGGTTATAACAATCTTGGAAAACACAGAAGATTACAAACCGACTTTCTTTAAACAGAAATGTAAAAAAGTCAACAACGTAGCCACGTGGCAATTACAAGAAACAGATATAGATTGCTTGAAGAAGACAGCTTGTTGAGGTGAGACGATTACCATTGCTCAAAAACAAGATTCAACCTCGATATGTTTCCAGGAACCAACAAGTTCACCGATAGAACTTCTGGAACGCTCATTGTCACTCTCGGTATGGATGGTCAACACTCATGGCTTCTAATTGCTGGTAACTCTTCTCATGTAGCATATAATTCTAAGTGTTCTTTAAAAACTACGGGAGCCAATCCTCTTGCAGCCACTACTACCTATATTGGACAATTAATTCGAAGAGTAACTCCCCATTAAGTAGACGGTTACAACAGTAACCCCCAATAAGTCGGCAATTACAGAATTGAAATCCCTACGTTGAACTACACGAACAGCCATACAACAGCACACGAACCGCGAGAGAACAACCACACTGGGGCACCAGTGTCGCGGGAGCACAGCCACGCTAGAGCACCAGTCAGCCCCGCTAGAATCTAGGTCTTGCAGGAGCTGACTTCCCGCGGAACCGTAACCCTGTGCGCCCTACAAGACCCATTGCATCCCCGTAGTAACGAGCGCGGAACGGTGCAACGATGCACAAAGGTATCTTCTTGTGCCCGATGTGTACGTGCGCAAGTGCAAAGTGCGTTATTAAAGCGCCACTTTACGCCCTTTGTCCGAGTTTGAGTTTGATTCAGATTCCTAGTCTCTAGGCCCCTTTGGGACCTAGCTCCAAAGATTTTTTTTTTTAAAAATAGGTGACAAAAATAATATTTCTTGGAGGATTTGGACCTTACCCTCTATTAAAATACCCCACCATAACAGCCATATGGACCAACTCCCTATATGTACAAATAAAAAAGAAGTCCTATATTGAAATACATACTTAGAATTTGCCACATGGATGTGGGATCACTTTCTAGAGAGTAATTTTAATAAACCCAACAATCTCCTACATATTTCAATATATAGGCTGAGCGTTACCCACATTTACTGTAGATCATGCATTAGAATAGATGTCGCTTACAACTTTAATTTTTCGCATGGGTCAAACAATAGTACGAGATAAAATGAACTACGATTCAATACCATAATTGCTATCCTCCTCACTCACGTTCTAACCTCTTGGTAGTGTCATACTATTGTAGCATGAGGTCATAGTCTCTTTGTAGTGCTAAACTACCGTTCTGTTTTCAGCATGAGACTACCTGCATCTTTGCAGTGCTACGTCGTTGTGACATGACCTGAAGTCGAGGTCCCACCTCATGTAGTGTTATTCTACTATAGCATGGAGTGTTAGCACCTTTATAGTGTTGAGCTAGTCGTGCTTCATGTAAAACACGTCGAGCATTCTAAATACTCAATAACTCATTAAGGCATTGGGCCATCCTCTCACAGGACTTGCTCTTTTTATAGAGAAAACAACAGATCGCATAGGTTCTCGGATGCAATTCCAATAATGTCTCCAAGGATTAACCTTTGTATATGATATTTTTCAGTTAATAATCTTTCCTTGAACCAAAAGCAAGTTGTCTAGTAGATTTCTTTTTTAACTAATAACATAATACTTTATAGTAGAATTACAAAGATAACATCAGAATTTTTTCAAACCCATTTTCTTTGATGTGTCGTGGACCAGCTAGCGCTTGAGGCTTTGGTGAACGGATCCGTCGGATTCTCTCGTCTTCGAATGATGCGATGATGCTCTTATTCAGTGTTGTGTGATGAAGTCTGACAATCCTCTTCTTACCATTGAAGAGATCATTGGATGCTACTGTTGCAGTCGTCTGGTTGTCGCAGTATATCGATATAGACAAAATCTGTGTCCCAATCATAGAAAGATCATACATGAGCTCTCAAAGTCATTATGTTTCATCTGCTGCTACTGTCAGAGCATAGAACTCAGACTCCATAAATGAGTGAGAGAGCAAAATCTACTTTTTTTTTGACTTCTACGATATACTAGCCCGTATCCATGGAGAATATATCCTCCTGTGGATTTTTCACTCTCTTCTTCTGTGCACCAACTAACATTGTTAAATCCTTCCATTACAGCCATGTAACCGTTGTAGTGCAATACAAACTTCTAAGTCTTTCTAAGATATCCTATAACTCTTTTCACAGCTTTCTAGTGTTCGACACCTGATTGCTCGTGAACTGATTCAGCATCCCTAAGTCAAAAGCAATGTCAGGTCTAGTTGCACTGATAACATACATTAAGCTTCCAATGACACTCGAGTACTCCAACTGCCTGACGTTTTTTCCTAGATTTGGTTTCATCTTTTTTCACACCTATAAGGAGTATCAATCTTGGGGTGATTCTGATATTGATAGCGTGTGAGCTTCTTCTTTACGTAGTAAGCTTGTAGAAGTGCAAGTTCAGCTTCCGTCTAGATGATCTTTATTCCAAGGATAGCATCAACATCTCCCATGTCATTCATACTGAACTTGGATGAGAGAAACTTCATCGTCTCAGTGACGCTATCTAAATTTGTACTTATAATTAGCATATAGTCTACATAGAGACACACAATAACCCCTCTACCATCAACGAACTTGGTGTATACACACTCGTTTGTTTCACTGACCCTATAGCTGTTTAATCAAATAATTTTATCAAACTTTTTGTGCCACATCTTAGGACTTAGGAGCATGATTTAGACCGTACAAAGATTTTACTAACTTGCATAATTTGTCTTCATGTCCCTTGATGACAAACCTTATTATTGCTTCATGTAGTCTCTTCGGTCAGATCTCCATTCAAGAATACTGTTTTGACAGCCATCTTATAAATTACCAACTTATAAATTGCACAAAGAGCAATAAGCATCCTGATAGTTGTCATTCGTGTAACTGGAGCATATGTATCAAAATAGTTAATTTTTTTACTTCTAAGAAAATTCTTTAGCCACCAGTCTAGCCTTGAACTTATCAACATTTCCATCGACATTCATCTTCTTCTTGAAGGTTGCATCTGATGGGTTTTGCTCCTTCCAGTGTATTAATTAACACCCAAGTGTTATTGGATGTTATGGAGTCAATATCGTCATTGATTGCCTCCTTCCAGAAAACGTCTTTGGTCTTCATCACCTTATTATAGGTAAGCGGATCTGGTTTCATATGATAGGTGGCTAAGTCTTCTCCGAAGTTCTTTGGCCTCCTCACTCGCTTTGATGATGGCTCAGCGAGTACTGGTTCAAGTATTGCATCTTTAGTTACAATTTCTTCTTGGACTACATCTTCTTTGGAGTATTAGCCTACTCTGTGCTTACAGTGTTCTCCGGCAAATTCGTGAGAACAATGTTCTTGTGCCTGGCAAACTTATCCTCGAAGAATTTACCGTTGTTTGAATAAATGATCTGAGTGGATTCAAGATCAAGGAACCTAGATCATCACTCTTCTCGACATAATCCAGAAATACAGTCCTTGTAGTCTTCGTTCCCAGCTTATAAATCTTGATGTCGAAAAGCTCATATAAGCTAGACACCCCCTCACTCGAATGACATTCAAGTTGGATCTGACTTTGAACCAGAGTTCATGAGGAGTGGTGTCTGATCGTGCAAACAATACTTTATTGAGAACAAAGATGGCCGTCAGCGCAGCTTCTCCCCAGTAGCAGTTAGAATTCCTACTGTTAATAGCATAAAGTTCATCATTTTCGTCAAAGTACGGTTCTTCCTTTCTGCTACTCTATTGAATTGGGGGGAATACATAGTAGTTGTGTTGTTGATAATTTTATGTTCTTTGCAGAAAGATACGAACTCAAGAGAACGATGCTATCTGTCTCGATCGCTTTTGTACTCTCTTGAGTTGTTGTTCTGTTTGACATTCAGCTTCAGCCTTGAAATCTTTGAACTTCTCAAACACTTTGTTTTTCAATTTAAGAAGATAGTTGAAAGCGTACTTCGAGAAATCGTCGATGAAGGTAATGAATACTTCATTCCGATCTTTGGGAAGAAATGCTTGAAGTCACATATATCCGAGTGCACTAACTCCAGAAGATCTGTACGGTTTACCTGCCTGAACGACTTTCTTACAATTTTAGTTTTCGCACAAACTTCACATTTTTTCACTTTCTTACCCCTATATTTGGATATAAGACCTAGACTAGACATTTTTTAAATTCTTTTACAATGAACATGTCCTACGTTACATAACAGACTTTCAGAAATCAGGTTCTTGACAACAATAGGAACATACTTCACGTTCTACGGTGTAATTGACCTATGAAGTCAGTTTCAGCACCACCAACCCGATCTCCAGCACTTTTTGCTTACAATTTGTTCGCCATTGATACCTTCTCAAATGTAGGTTCATAAATGGTGAACAATTCCTTTTTTGTACACACGTTGCAAGATGTACGAGTATCCATGCCAGATGAATCAAGTGCGCGATCATAGCAACTAAGTTAAGTTCGCATTACCCTTTTGGCTTTGGTTTCGGCTTGGACCCGAAGTCATTCTTAAAGTGGTCCATTCTTGCCATAGTTGAAGCAAGTCCCGTCGTTGCTAGATTTGGGCTTGAAAGAAACTGACTTCACCTTCAAATGATTGAAGTCATTTTTGTTGTTGTACAAAGCCTTCTACTTATCTTTGGAATCTCTAGCTTGTACCATTTTGCTTTGACAAATTGCTTGGACTAGGTATCAATTTTAATCTTTCTTCTAGCTTCATCTTCAATACGAATGAAGCATAAAAGATCTTCAAGCAATATCTTTGTTTTCTTATGGTACATGTCGGTTGTGAACCGATCCCAGTAGGTGGAGAGCTTGGAGACGATCACCTCCGCCATGAACTTATATGTTTGAGGCATAGCCTCCTCCTCAAAGCTTTTGCTGCAACTTCAATAATTCTTTCACTTGTGGCACCATCGTTTTCTTGTCTTCAATGAACTTGTCGATGTGATGAATCTTGGATATCTTTTTGTCATCCTTGTACCGTTTTTTCAAAAGACTCCTAAATGTCTCTTGTATATTCCTTGTTGTACGATTATGCCTTGGAATCATCCATGGAGTTGAAAATCAACAACTTGCAGAGGTTGTTATTTCTTCTCCATTTTTGTTGCTTGGTGATAATGTTGGCTCGAGCTTGTACATCGTTAGTTTATGGAAAAATAGGTTCCGACTCTGTCAACACATAATCAACATTGACGAGTTGAGGATTAAGGCTAATCTTCCTCTTCAAGGTGTTGTAATCCTCTCAATCGAATTTCTCAAGTTTGTGAAAACTTGTGTCCATGAGACTTGTACAATTTTCTATTGTTACTTGGATCTTGCTTTGGTATTGTTGCCTTTTGGTTACAGAAATCTTACAAATAATGTACAACTTACAATGACAACTTGAATCTTGAAAAAACAAAATATTACAAACTTTCTTTAAACAAAAATAAAAAAAGTCAACAACAGTGCAACCACGTTGCAATTACAAGAAACATTATATAGAATGCTTGAAGAGAACTTTATGGAGTGATGACGATCATCGTTGCTCAAAGCAAGATTCAATCTTTTTTCGTCGATGTGCTTCCAGGAACCAGCAAGTTCACTGATAGAACTTCTAGAACGCTCATTGTTACCCTCGGTATAGACGAACAATAGTTGGACTCTCGAACAACACTTTGTGGCTTCTGATTGCTGCTAACTTTCATCTCATAACATATAATTCTGAGTGTTCTTTCAAAAGAGAGATGATAGAATATATATATATAGGGGAGCCAACCCCTTTGCAGCCACCACTATCCATAATAGACAGTTAATCTGGAGAGTACCTCCCAATTAAATGGACAGTTACAACAGTCTAAGTGGGCAGTAACAGAAACTGAAACTTCCACGTTGAAGCACACGTACAGCCACACAGGAGCACACGAACCATGGGAGCACAGCCATACTAGAGCACCAATCTAGCGGAGGCACATCTCCGCTGGAACTTAGGTCTCGCGAGGGCTAACTTCCTGCCGGAACCTAGGTCTCGCGGGAGTTGACTTCCACACGCGACTCGCACACCTGGTGCACCCTCGCGGTAACGAGCACAATTATGCAAAAGCGTCATCTCGCGTCCGATGCAAAGTGCAAAGTGTGCCACTTTGCGCTCTTCATCCGAGTTCGGGTTCGAGTCGCTGGACCTAGCTTTAAAGGAGAATTTCTAAGAAATTGGTGACAAAAATAAATGTTTCTTGGAGGATTTGAATTTTGACCTCTAGTAAAACACCCCACTATAACAACCACATGGGTTACCACTCCCCATGTGTAAAAGTAAATAAAAGAAAATCTTATACTACTGAAATACACTCGGAGTTTGTCACATTGATGTGGGATTACTTTCTAGAGAATAATTTCAGTAAACCCCAACATCTGTTGTCTAATGTCCTCACCGAAGCTCTTCATGGATCCTTATTCCTACACCATCTCTCAAACCTGGATTTCATTGACTACACTCCAGCTTGCAGGAGAGTGCAGAAGAGAATCTTTTGTCTCTTTACTTTTGTCTTGTTAGTCATTTTTTTAGTCCCACATTTGGATAGCCGTTGAAGTTGTCTCTCTCTCTCTCTCTCTCTCTCCTCCCTTGTATAAATAGCCCATAGTTCCATCTCTAATGAATCAATCTATGTGCATGAGTAATTTCTCTCCTCAACATATTTTATGCATGTATATACTATACATGTATACATTTATAGTATAAGTACAAACCCCACATCTCATGGGATCTATCTCTGCCAAGGATAATATGTCATCAAATATATTTTCTAGAGATATTGCCCCACCTAGGTTATGAAGGGGATATCTCCTGCTGTACTTGTGTATATATATGCTTGGATGCTGCCTAATATGATAATTGATTCCATGGTTCTAACATGGCATCAAGCATGGTATCAAGAGCTATTAGCTCAAAGAACCTAATTCGATAAATGTCCTATTGCTATTCCTAATCATAAATTACAAATTCCTAAATTCTCTAACCCTAATCCCAATACCAAATCCCAGAAACCAGAAACCCTAACACTAATCCAACTTCCCAGAAACCAGATAACCTAACTAGCATACCTGGCTATCCATAAGCTTGCTTCCATCGTAATTCCTCACTAGAGATCTTGTCTCGCTGGAGAGTCAAGTTCCACAAGCAGCTTGAGCCTCTGGAAACCCACCTTCACTGGCTCGCGATCCATCTGATTGCCGGTCCAAGCCTTCTGCAGAACCCGCCATGGTGATTTGAGGTCTTCGACTTTGTTTTTATCCCAACTGCTGCAGATCCAGTTCTTGACTTGTCCTGGAGATTGATCGAGCTTTCTCCATTCGAGCTTCGATGGTCATCTTCTTCATTCTTGAGCTCGAACACACCCATTTCTTCTCCAGACACGAAAACTGAGATCAATTCTAACCCTAATTTTCAAGAAGTAGAGAGAGAAGTGGATAGATAACGCTTTTGGTTGGGTTTTAAAACCCAGAACTGTATGTGTGTCCTCATTTGGCATAACCTGTACACACGTGGCATGTCTGAGCACACACCTTCCTTTCTCGGTTGTGTTCATTGTTTTTCTTTTCTTTGTCAAACTCACACTTTGGTTAAAGAGGGGAGATACCAATTGTTCTTGTATAGATACCCCTCACTACTGTGCCTAATAGATAATCGATTACATGATTCTAACATTATTGAGGTATTACTTAGCTAGATAGTGATGAACTCAAACCAACAGGTATATGGTTGATAGAGACAAAACATTATGGATGTCTCGAGTAAGAGTGACGCACCAAATATGACTTTGTTCATGGAAAAAAAACATATTTCAACACAACAAGATGATTCATTCATATATTCATGTAGCTCTTTCTAGAAATCTCTCTCTACTTAGTTAACCATCTGGTAGTAAAAGTTTGAGGAAAATTCCGTTTTATGATAAGATTTTCTGGCAAAGGACAAACTTATTATGGTTCAATTAGAGAGTTGTTATGCACTTGTGTCATTTTACGGTTTTCCACTCCTTTTCCTTACTTTGTTATTAGTAATTTTAGTAATTATTGATTGAGCAGAGAATTGGATGATAACCAGCTGCAAGGCCCAATTCCTGCTACCCTCGGTAAACTTATCAGCTTGAAGAGACTGTGAGTATTTTCTTCAGACTCCTGTGATATGGTAAAGTTATGACTTATGAGTTAATGTGGATCATGATTAAATTTTGTATCTTTGTATTAATATTTCCATGTCTCTTGCAGCCATCTTTCAGGAAATAACTTTTCTGGCGAGTTGCCAGATCTTGGAAATCTCAAGAACATGACCGACTTGTGAGTCAAAAATTCTTTATGGATAGTAGTGGTTAGGTTAATTTGCACGTTAATATCCTTAACTTTCCCTGATTCCACTTGCTACCCTAGACTATCATAATTAACAACTTGCTCCCTAATAACCATCTAAATTACAACTTGCAACTCAAATCTAAATTATCACCATTTGAGAAAGATGGCAGAGGATTAGGGTTATCTATGAGAAAATAAGTTGAGGAATAAGATGGATGAGGATAAAATGGTATGGGAAAGATGAGTCGGGGTTAGGTTATGGTCAGCTATGGGGAATATGGGTTGGGGTTTGGGTTATGGCTAGCTACACGAGGAAAGATGGGTTGAGGAAGAAGATAGTGGATAAGGTTGGGCTTTATTGCAAAAATGTCAATAAATGAAAGCACATGATGGTCAGTTATATGACAATTCTAACGGAGGGTATCGAGTTGCAAAACCTTGGAAGTTAATGGTATTAACTTGCCTATAAAAATAGGTAGTTTAAGGTAGCAAGATGAAAATCAGGAATAGTTCATGGAACTAAGGTGCAAAGTAGCCTATTGGTTAATAACCCATATCAGATGTGATGCATCTCCAGTACTATGTAAATGGTTTTAGTACTAATTCCCAAGGCAATTTCATACACACAATATGGTTCTAAGGATTTGATTAATCACTTTGGAAAGAATTTGTTATCTGTGTTGCTTAGGAACGAATATGAATATTGGTCTGGTCTCCTGTTAGAGTGTGATTGACTCACCTGATAAATTTGAGTTGTACACAAAGGGATGTATACTTGTTTGATATAAAAGCTAAGTTTGATGGTCCACTTATATTTCTTTAAACGCAGCTAAAGTGACGTGTGGTTTTAAGTAAATAAAAGGGCTAATTAGTATTTAGACCCTGACTTTTATACGAGCTTAGAGTTTGAGTCATGACATGTCCAGCTGGAAAGTTTGGACCTTGAATTTTTATTTTTGGTTTCCTTTTTTTCCATTATTCCCTGAACATGAGGTACAAGGACAACAACCAACACATGCTGGAAAGGAGGCTTTAATGGGAAAATTGAAACCAAAAATAAAATTCAGGGTCCAAAGTAGTGACTCAAACTTTCCAATTGACATGTCAGGACTTAAGCTTAAACTCTAAGCTGGTATAAATTCCAGGGTCTAAACGCTAATTAGCCCATAAATAAATTAGCTTAAGTTAATTGGTAAAGTAAATTCCAATTTTATGCATTTGCAAGTAATCAGTGAATCACCAAAATTCATAATAGAAAGTTGTAGAGAATAATTGTTGTATATTTTATTGATTGGCTACTCCACTACTTATAGGGAGTCTAGCTCCTCTTCATACTACATTTTCCAATGTGGGACTAAGTCCCTTATTAGTTCTCAACACTCCCCCTCAAATGGGCGATAGATATTAATCATTCCCATCTTGTTACATAGCTTCGACAGACTTAATGAACTAAGGCCCTTAGTCAGACAGTCTGCCACTTGTTCTTCTGAATGAACATGATCAATCTTCAGTATCCCTTGTTCCAGCTTCTCTTTGATGAAGAATCGATCGATCTCGATGTGTTTCGTTCGTCGTGCTGAACTGGATTGTTAGCTATACTTATGCAGCTTGACTATCGCTCAGAAGACGTAACGGTGCTCCCTTGTCCAGCTTCAACTCTGTCAGCAACGCTTTCACCCGCAGCAAATCCGACACTCCTAAAGCCATTGTTCTGTATTCTGCTTCAGCTGTAGACCGTGCTACCACTGACTGTTTCTTGCTTCTCCATGATACCAAGTTTCCTCCTACAAAGACACTATCCTGTGGTAGATCTTCTAGTCTATGGAGCTCGCCCAGTCTGCATCGCAGTATCCCTCAACTTCTATACATCCATTCTTTTTGAACCATAGCCCTTTTCCCGGCGTCCCTTTCAGATATCTCAAGATCTGAAATACTGCATCCATATGACCCGTTCTTGGATCATGCATATAGTGACTTACTACATTCACCGCAAATGAGATATCAGGACGAGTGTCTCCAGATAAATCAATCTCTACAAGTCGTTGATATCTTTCACGATCAACTGGCTCTCCTGCTTCTGCTTCCAACTTGCACTTCTGGTCAATTGGAGTGACTTCTGCTTTGCATCCCAGCATCCCTGTCCTTCAGCAGATCTAGTGCGTATTTTTTCAGTGAGAGAATAATTCCTTGTTCGCCTTCACACACCTCGATACCTAGAAAGTACCTCATCGCTCCTAAATCCTTCACCTCAAACTCCTTTGCGAGTTTTGACTTCAGCTTAGCGATCTCGACTTCATCATTACCTGTGATTACTATATCATCCACGTATACAGCAAGTATAGTGATGTGGCCTCTTGCATGCTGAAGAAAGACCGTATGATCTGCATTTGCTTGATGGTATTCCATGCCTGTAATAGCCTTTCTGAATCTGTCAAACCAGGCTCGAGGAGATTGTTTGAGTCCATATAGCGACTTCTTTAGTTTGCACACTTTTCCATGCGATGTCCTTTCGTCTGATTCTGTAGCGTAGCACCCTGACGGGAGTTCCATATACACTTCTTCTTGTAGGTCCCCATGAAGAAAGGTATTTTACATCTAACTGGTATAGCTTCCACCCATAGTTTGCTGCAATAGAGACAGAGTTCTTACGGTGCTCATTTTTGCTACTGGAGCAAACGTCTCATCATAGTCGATGCCATATGATTGTGTGTATCCTTTTGCAACCAACCTTGCCTTGTATCGTTCTACTTTCCTTCTGACGTCTCCTTTACTGTGTACACCCATTTGCATCCGACAGTTTTCTTTCCTTTGGAATGGAACCAGCTCCCACGTCTTATTTTTCTCCAGTGCCCCAAGTTCTTCCATCATTGCAGCTTTCCCCTTGGATCTTTCTTTGCTTTCTGCCAACATTTGGGCAACGAAGTAGAGTCTAATGATGCAATGAAGGCTCGATAATTCGATGAAATGTTAGAATAAGAAAGGTAGTTGGCAATATCATGTTCATAATCATCAAAACGACTAGAAGCCTTATCCGCATTGATGCGAGAAGATATCCTTAAGGGAGCAATAGGTGGTGGAGAGATCATACCATCAGAGTCAGAGAGATCCGCATCAGAATCAGATTGATTCAGTGCGGGGGCAACATCTTCAAGAGTTGGAGCAGGAGTAGACGAGTGACTTGGTACAGTAGGCACAGGGTACGGTACAGGCACAGTACTGGACTTCTGCTGTCTTCTTCTGTAGACTTGGAGCTCCTTTTCCATTGTCTGATCCCCCTGTTTAACATATGTATCTTCTTCATCTTCTGTATCGGAGTCACTGCTTTATCCCCATTTCGTCCAGTTTTCTACGATCGGGCATGGGACCGATCCGACCACCACAGATGGGCTTATTTTTTCTCCCTCACATCTAACACCCTCTGTGTTAGGTGTGTCACCAAACGCTGAACCGTCATCCGAACCATAATATGGTTTCAGTTCTCCGAATGTAACGTCCATGCTTACAAACATCTTTCGCTCAACTGGACTCCAACATGCGTATCCCTTCTGAGTTGCCGTGTACCCGACAAAGACACATTTAACCGCTCTAGGATCCAGTTTGCCAACTCCTGGCCTATTATCTTGGACAAAACATACACACCCAAATACTTTCGGTGGAAATGTACGTGGTTGCACCAGTAAGCATCTCCAATGGTGTCTTCCAGTCCAATACCTGAGATGACATTTTATTGATGAGATAAGAGGCCGTTTACACGCCTGCCCCCATAAGTGTTTCGGGACATTCATAGCCAGCATCATCGTCCGTGCGACCTCCAGCAGGTGTCTGTTCTTCCGTTCGGCCACACCATTTTGTGCCGGTGTTAGGCACATAAGTTTGGTGTAGTATTCCATGAGTGGATAAATACTCAACAACCTTCTTATTTGTATACTCCGTCCCATTGTCAGACCGTAAGCACTTAATTTTAGTGCCATATTGTGTTTCTACCCAGCGATAAAAGTCTCGAAATGCCTCAAAGACGTCACTTTTATTCTTCATAAGGTAGACCCATGTCACGCGAGTATAACAATCAATAAAAGTGACGAACCATCAAAAACCGTTAATACCGTTGTAGGACAAGGGCCCCATACGTCCGAATGTATCATATCAAATGCATGAACTTCTACTTCCTGAACTCACATACGTGCTTCTGGTATGTTTACCCAACTCACATGCATTACAAAATAACTTCTCTTTATTAGCCCTTTGGTATAAGGACGGATACATTCGACTAATAATTTTAAAAGAAGAATGACCGAAACGTTGGTGGTGGAGTAGCAATTCATCTTCTACACTGCGCCGTAAATCTTCCGGTGGTTTGTCTGCTACCAAAGATGCCAATGCTTTGTCCAGTCCAGTCCTGTCCAAGTACCACAGTCCCTTATGCCATGTGCCAGTCCTAGTCGTCGTCCTGTCCCCTTCTCCTGAAAAGTCACCGTAGGAATGTCAAAGGAAACAGTACAGTTAAGATCAAGAATAATGGCACTAATAGAAAGAATATTGACAGGAAAAGACGAAGCATGTAAGACATTGGTGAGAGTGAGAGAAGGGGTGCATGCGACAGTGCCTTTACATGACAGGGCTGGAGTTACCATCAGCAGTCTGAATGCTCTCCGACGTCGGTAGGTGAGTATAGTCCTGGAACTGGACCCGTGACATGACGAGATGCCCAGAGTCCATAATCAACCAGGTTGGTGGACAGCAGCTGCAAGAGCACGCGTAGGAATACCTGTGCTGGTTTGGACAAAGCAAGTGATGTGATCCTCCGAAGTAGATGACGTCCCATGACTGCCGTCCGAACCCAGTTCGTGCTGCGTAACCTCGCGAGGAACTCCTTCTCAAGAGGGGTTAACTCAGCCAGGTGATTTTCTCCCCTTCCTCCGCCAGATTAGCTTTGTGTCCTCCAGAATAATTTCCCTTCTACCAGCATAACTGCCTCTACACCTCGACGTCCTCCGCAGCCCCGTCCACGATCACTCGACTGACTTTGCAGGGATTTTGGACAAAATCTGATGTAATGCCTGAGTCACCACAGTTGTGGCAAACACCGGCCACAGAGGAAGGCTGATTGAAGGCGGCAAGGGCAGACTTGTCAACAGCGGCTTGCTCCCCTGGAAATAGTCCTTGTTGGGCATCAACTTCAATCGAGCCTCTTCTTGTGCCATGGCAGCTATGACTTCTTCTAAGGTGGGAAGCATGGGCTGTGCTAGGAGTACATTCCTTCTATGCTCAAACACAGGGTTAAGATCCTTCAAGAACTTCATCATCCGTTGTCGCGAAATATAATCCAAGAACTTTTGGAAATGTTTCGCAAATGCTGGTTCGACTTGTGCATAGAGGATCGTAGTGATCCAGATCAGACCAGTACTTCTTCAACAGTGCTGCATACTCAGAGATGGTACGGTCGTCCTGGGCCACCCTATCAAGTTCATCCTACAGTTGGAAGACCCGCATAGGATTGCCTGAGCCTGAGTACATATCCTTCAAAGTCCGCCATATATCAGCAGCAGCCTCCATCGCCTCTATATTGCCCGACACCTGATCGGTCAAGGAGGTAGTCAACCATCCAGCCACAATATTGTTGACAATTTCCAAATAGCAAACTCCTTTGAGGAGGGATCATCTGGCGCCTTGGTTTGGCCATTGACGTAGCCAACCAAGCCTCGTCCCTTCAGCGTCGCATTGCCTGTCGTGACCATTTCAAGTAGTTGGACGTTCCTTCCAACTTCGTCTCCAGCTTGTCCACTTTTCTATTTTGTAGGGTGACGGATCCACATCAGTATGGATCACACGTGGGGTTGCCTCGGTTAATCTCTTTGATAAAATATCAACCAAGGCCTTCATCTCTTCTGCTGTCAGTTTACCATGATCGAATCCATGGCGTCTTCAACTGTGATTCGTCGTCGTCTTTGTGTAAAGTCTTCAACAGAGACCTTACGAATGCGCTGTTAACGTGGCCAACACCGGCGCGCGCATGTAGATCCTAATTTTGCAGATCGAGAACGGAAAAACAAATAAAATTTTGTAATTCCGGAGGGCGTACTCTAGGAACAGATGGTGCAAATAAAGCATTTGACGTCCATCCGTCTTCGAATAACCGTCTACATAATCTCTCTCTCAAATTAGGTTTTTTTTTCGTTTTGAAAAAAGGGGGGGGTCGGCAGCAGTTGGGGTCGGAAGAGGGGGGGCAGCGTCGGGGGGGGGGGCAGCAGCAGGGGGGTTCGTCGGCGGGAGGGGGGGTCGTCGGGGGGGGCAGGGGGGGCGTCGGGGGCAGCAGGGGGGGTCGTCGGCGGCAGCAGGGGGCGTGGGCGGGGCAGGGGGGGTGGGCGTCGGGGGGGGGGGGGGCAGGTGGGGAACTGCGGGGGCAAAAGGGGGTGGCGGCGGCAGGGGGGGTCGGGGGGGCCGGGGGGGGGGGGGGTGGGTTTGCCGGGTTGGGGAAGGGTGGGAAATTTTTTTTTTGTGGTTATAGCTCTGATACCATGTAGAGAATAATTGTTGTTATTTTATTGATTGGCTACTCCACTACTTATAGGAGTCTAGCTCCTCTTCATACTACATTTTCCAATGTGGGACTAAGTCCCTTATTAGTTCTCAACAAAAGTAATCCTAGAAGAATCAATACTACAACTAATGCCATGAAGGGGCCAACACTTACACTGGTAGCCAGCTAGAGTCCAGGTAACATACTTGTAAGGGAAATTGATGAAAAACATCTATTTTTAAAAGTTATATAGAGTACTTGTTGAATTATGTGTAAAAATGAAAATACAGGGTATGACATGTTGGAAAAAAAAACTTGCATCTTGTATTAACGGCCCAGAGGGATGTCTGTGCAATACACATCTGGAACCACTTAACACAAAATCCCTCACATTATATAGATAAAATGTATTTTTCCTTTTCTTTCCTCTTTATTTGGCATATGTAATGCACACTCACTAGTAAAAAAATATGGCTAGGCTTCATCATATATAATAAAGAAACGTCCAAATATTATTTCAACTTTATGTTGATGCACGTGCGAAAGCTAATCAAAACCATATTCAAGGGATATATCTTTTTAATTTGGGTTTGAGGTGTATGTTCGTGGTGTCTATGACTCTATATAGGTCTCTTTACTGTTGCCAGTCTGTTTGACTGATATGTTCTTGCTAAATTATGCTCTAATGATACAGTGGGTACATCCACTTTCACTTTTCGCTCAAAAGGAAAAAGGATATCAAATTTTAAGGGGATTGAGGGAGTAATTTCTATAATACATTTGAAGGTTATTGATAAAAACTTCAAGTATACATTTCAAGACTGTTCATTTGTCCCCACTAGTTATCGCACTGCTTGTTAATGAAGGCACTTATGTCTCTCTTGCGAGAGGCTCAACTAAGGCATTCTTGGAGTATTAGGCAAACCAAAAGTAGTCACAGCATGGTGGTATTTTCCCTCAGTTTTTTTTTCTGAAAATCAAACTTTGTTCTCCTATTTGCAGTAGAATAGATGGGAACCCAATCTCTGGGAAAATACCCAGTTTCATCGGTAACTGGACTCAACTCCAACGACTGTGAGTACTACATCCAGTATTCATTTATATTATCATTATAATTTGATGCATAATAGATACAATTGATGCTCGTAGTCTGATTAATGAACTAATGACAGGGACATGCTAGGAACTTCTTTAGAAGGCCCATTTCCACCCATTTTCGCAGCCTTAAGCTCTAAACTCAGCTGTAAGGGACACTCCCCGCAGTTTTGACACGATTGGTATGTTGGCTTTTCCATGTTATTCAATACTTTTTTCTGGTCTTGAAGGTCAGTTAGTGATTGGAAAGGAGGAGATGGGAAGTTTCCTCCACTCCAGAATATGAAAGGCATGGAATACTTGTAAGTTTAGCCAAGTTTATTGATTTCCATACCAAGTCAAATTTGTTTATGAAGCGTTTGCATCTGTTAAATGATGCAGGTACTTAAGGAACTTGTCCATATCAGGTCAACTTCCTGATTACATTGGAAGCATGAATAAACTTGATACATTGTAAGTTGATTCATATATTATTAATGGTTATAGGATTATTTCTTTCTCCATTAATAAATCAAGCCCCTGCCCCATCCACACACGCAGAAAAGAAAAGCACACACAGTTGTTGCTTCTAAAGTTGAAACACTAATTTGGCTCTCTTTAGGGGTGAGGGAAGATTAAACATCACCCTAAATCATCACAAGAACAGACAACAATATAAATGCCACCAATTGGAGTTCATATGTAATACTCATCATAGTATCACTTTTCTCTGTATCATCGCAGTGTATCCATAATCCATATGCTGAGATATGTCTCCACGGAATTTGTTGCTTTGCTTGCCAATTTATCTCTGTATCATCGCAGTGTATCCATATGCTACTCAAATTCTAGAAAATACATCATAATATCACTTTTCTCTCTATAATAAGCTCAGTTATCCTTTTCTTACCCTACCATCTTATTAGATAACTATTATATCTTAAAAGGTTTCATAGAATCACCACAAGATAGTTGTACCTTCAAAAGATTTCATAGAAGATCCATAACAAGTGTTGTACCATGCATTTCATTTAAGGTAAGGTTCAATCATAGGTCATAGTGCGCTTGACTTATTGTCTGGTAAGCTTATATTGTGTTGCATGGACACTAAATATGAAACGACGCATTATGGACACAACGACACTGATTTTGGTATGTCCTACTGTATTTTGAAGTGTCCCTGCAGTGTCTGATATACATATCTGACTAGGACATGATATCATACAGCACCAATTTTGAAATATGTGCCCTGTAGAGATTTCCACTACTCGATAGCTTCTTAGTTTAAATCCTGATTAGTTTGTTTTACAGCTATGAGTACATAATGACATTGATTGTACAGTAACATTAGTTCCTTTATTCTTCCTTTATACACTATCTCTGGAAGAGACCTAAGTTTCAACAACTTGAGCGGGACTATTCCAGGAACCTTTGTGGGGCTGCAGTCAACTAATTATATGTATGGATCTCTCTCTCCTAACTGAAAATTCTGATTTATGTGCAACTGATTCAAGTCACAACGATGTTTATTTTTCTTATTGTCATCAAAAACTCAAGATTTCTCTTCTATTACTCATGTAGATTTCTTACAAACAACATGCTACAAGGGAGTATACCCCATTGGATTCTGAGCAGCAAATATAACTTGTAGGTTATGTCTACAACCAATATTTGAATACATTTCATTAGGTAACAGATACTTGTTCTTCATCAGGCCAAGAAAGCATGTCTCATTCCATAGATTCAATATTGTAGGGACGTATCTTATAACAATTTCACAGGAACCCCTGCACCACCGGATTGTCAACAAGGGAACGTGTAAGAACTAAGAATCCTCAGTCTCCCTTCCCTATCTATATAATTGCTTTTCTTTTATTCTGTTCTCATCTTATTAATCATCTATATTTTTCCTGTAGGAATTTGATGTCCAGCTATTCGTCCACAGATAACTCGTATGTTGTAAGCTTCTCTTTAACCTTATATTAGCAATTTAAAATGTGTTACTTTTTCATATGAAAAAAGATGATATATTCCTCCCCACAAAATAAATTAGAGATTGAATCATTCCTCGTTAATTTGTTCGAGAAAGCGTCAAGGAGAAAGCTATAAGACAATTACATGCAAGGAAAAGTGAAAGGAAGGTATAACTCGTATGTTGTAAGCTTCTTTTTAAAAGGTTCACAGTATCGGTATCGGAATCGGTATTAGACTATTCCTATGAGTATTGGTATCGGCGATATCGGTAGTTTCGAATCGGAGTATCGGATTTTTTGGTATCGGAAAACAAATAATTATTAATAAATTATTTACATTTAAAAACATATATTTTATACATTTAGGCATAATTTTAAGTATTTTCAGTGTTATTTTTAGTAGTTTTGAAATTAAATGAAATAGTAGTCACCCTTACCGATTGGTTTACATACAATAGATTGATTTTCTTTTTTACATGTTTTTACAACCTTATTATGCTTTAAACCCTTGCTTATTTGTTTTAATTTGCTTTGCCGAATTGACCGGAAAAGAGACCTCCAATGCCGGTATCGGTCAGTATTGGGTATCGGTCGGTATCAGATCGTGACATGCCAAACCGTATGTATCGGCCGTATCGGTCGGTATTAGATCGTGACATGCCAAACCGTTTCGGTATCGGCCGTATCGGATCGGTATCGGCCGATACTTTAAACCATGTTTTAACCTTATATTAGCAATTAAAAATGTGTTACTTTTCATATGAAAAAAGATGATATATTCCTCTCCCCAAAATAAATTAGAGACTGAATCATCATTCTCGTTAATTTGTTCGAGAAAGTATCAAGGAGAAAGCTATAAGAAAATTACATGCAAGGAAAAGTGAAAGGAGGGCATAGGACGAAAGGCAGATATACTGATGTTGTTTGTCAACTAAAATTGGATTTAGAAAGACCCAAATATGTAGGATTTCTGACCTAAAGCATGCAAACTGATTGGAATTGGATGAACTGGGCATCTCGGTCTAATTAACCCCTAGGCTTGACTTACTGAAAACTATGGAGCCTTTTTTCCTACCAAACCGTGTGTCTACTTGGATTGTGCTCCTGTACTTCTCAGAATTTTCACTTTTCACCTGAAGCTGATGCATGAAGTTCATGCAGACCAAGTTTTACATGAAAATTTCAAATAAGTCTTCCCGTGACTTAGTTGTTGGGAATAAGATGCTGGACATATTCCCCAAGAATAGTGCTCCGTGATAAGGCCTCCGCCCCAATGACGAACTGGTTGCCGGCTCTTGGAAAGAAGACAAACATCAAAGACGTAGATCAAACAACAGAGGCAGATAACACAAGGAATACATCAAAATCACTAATAAAAACAAGGATTACAAGGCTATTACAAGATTGCCGCGACTTCACAACCAACTATGAGAACCACTTGTTATTTAAGCCAATTAGTTACTTACGATAAGTCCTTGGATATCTATTTACAACCAAAATAGAAATCCTAACCCTAAACATACTAATCAAGAAATCAACATAGTTATTTAGGATAATCTCTAGAGTATCTATATGCGACCCAAAAAATCTTAATCCTAAATACCCTTATAACCAAACCAAATCAAAACAGATCAAGAATTAATTGTGATTTTGCATCCAAACTTGTAACATTAGTAAATGTCACTTAACTATTATTGTATAACTCTCTTTGGTCCCACTTTGCATGCGCTAAAGGAGGATGTCATGAATTGCTCCTATAAATGTACCAAGGTTCTCATGCTTTATTCACGTAAATAAATTATGAGTTCTTTCTGAATTTCATGCTATCATAGATATGAAAATTTAAGAGAACTTTTCTACAAGGCTAAGATGCCCGCTTACAGCGAGACTACTACTAAAGCCTATGATGATGCTACAATCGACGCGTACGACGAAGTTACAAGACTTTTTCAAGCCCCTCCCTAGCCTAGTCGTCTCTAAAGGTTTCTTCTATACACCTTCTCTTGGCCTCCTTGGTTCCTTGACGTTATTCGTATTGGTGGCTTGGTTTTGTGCTTCTTTGAGGTCTCTTGCTTGATTCTCTTATTTGAAGCTGCTTTACTTCGACACGGTGCTATGGCGTCTTTGATCTCTTGGTGAGTTGGACAACAGTTTTGTGTGATGATCTTGTGCGCTTGATTATGACCTTCGACAACGACAATGGTGTTCCTACTGATGCTTCTTCCTCTTCAGTCGACTTCAAGACAGATTTATCACCCAACACGATCTCTCTGACGCAAAGAATTACTTGCTATGGTCTAATATGTAGAAAATATTTTAAATAACAAATGCCTACATCGTCACTTGACGGAGTCACCACTGGACTCCAATGATACCCAATACGTTCTTGGTTTCAGAATGACAACAAGGTAATTGTTTGGTTGTTTAACTCTATGAATTTTCGATACTATAGCTCTATCATGTTTCTGAAAACTGACAAGAAAATATGGACGTATCTTCGATCCTTATACTCGTATGAAGACATTCTTCATAAACTTCATGACATCTTTCATACCTTCAATACAGTTACACATGAAAAAGATTTACATGAGTTTCGTGCCCTCTTCAACGACCTTTTTGAAAAATAGAATGTCTTTCAGCTGATCTCTATGATCCCGTTGTTACTCGTCAACAATCAGAGGCCTTTGTTGGCGTCATTCTCTTGGCTTGGTTACCATTTATTTTTTAGGGCAACTACTAACTGGTTCTCTCTCGGCACAATTCTCCTTCTTTAACGACCGTCCTGTCGATGGTTTATCGCGTGCCTACACCATCTTTCACCTATGTCGAGTCCCTTTTGATTGCTCTTGCTACCTATTGTCAGGGTCGTGGTAGTCACTTTCAGTCTAGACGAGACACTTCTATTCTTTCTTCGGAGATTGGGTTGTTGTTGTGGGCATCCTTCTTTATCTGTTCAAGATCGTGGTATCCGAGGACGATAACTACTCTCTCTGTAGCTCCTGCCAATTTTTTACCATTTGGTACATGTCTCCTTTCTTTATTCTCATTCATGGGTTAGTGATTTCGACGCCTTATAACCATGATGGCTATTAAATCTTGTATCTAGTCTGCACAAATTATTTTTATGCTTGACATTACTAATGTTTTGGTGCTTCTTTTATCCTTTACATTTGAAAAACTCTAATATTGTTCCATTATTATAGCATAGGTTATATTTTATTCGTCAGCTTACACATGATTTTAATTGTTCAACAACAGCTTATCCATCTCACTTTGTGATACATGACCTTCCAATGTAACAATAGATTGGTGGGGGTGTAATGACCCGCTCCGTCCTAGCGGAACGTCGATTCAAACGGCAAGTGCAACGACTCAAACGAGCCGTCGACCCGAAGAGTTGGCATCGACCTGATAAAGAATCGATGCAAGGCTTACATTGGTCCGTCAAAGATGAATCCAGACTTAGACTTCCAAAGGCACGCTCGGAGTATCGCTCGGCCGATGCGAACATCGCTAAGGTGGGTGGCTCCGATGAACCCGTCTTTGCTTAGCCTAGACACATAACAATACGGACACTATTGCTAGAATCGCTAGGCGATAACACCGCGCATGTAATAA